>JAQHUG010000055.1:574851-610593 GCA_028555095.1 Dicrostonyx torquatus | reverse complement strand
GTGGTGACTTACAGACTTTTATAATGGGTTAGTTTATGAGGTGAGGGCTAGCCAAGAAGAGACTAGAGATAATGGGCCAGGCAGAGTTTGAATGAATGCCATTCTCATGTGGTTATTTCAGGTGCAAGCAACCAGCTGCTGAGCAGGCCAGTGGCTGGTGCTGGAAGCTGGTGGCTGGGGAACATAACCCACACCTCTCCCCTATTTACAACAAGCATGACTAAGGTGATGGCTGGAAGCTCCTGTCAGTGGCCCCAGATGGCATGGTCAGCCGGGCATGAGTGGTGGAGGGAGCAGACAGGTCTGCTAAGTGGCTTCAGGTCATAGTCCGCTCATGGTGTGTTGTCTCGTTGCAACCATGGCTCCCCCATCATTAGAGAGCATTAGTCAGGTTTCAGAGCAATCAACATTATGGACAGCTGAGTCTGATAGGAAAGACCAGGGAGTGTGATGGCCTTCACATTTCTAGCAATTTTACGGAAATGCCCATTTTATGAAACAATCTCCCGGCAGACCTGAATTTACTATGGTAATATTATTTCCTGGAATGGAATAATGAGTGTGGTGTGTACACAGTAATTAATTTCACATTTTTTTTCCAATTTAACCTCAAGAGCCCAAACCCAGCAAGCCAGCTTTGGGTAATCATAAATAAAGTACCCAGGAGTGGGCTTTGTTTGAAAGTAAGTGGCAACAAAGCTATTGTTCTTTGGTCCCTCACACCACACACTATAACGAGAGAAAAAAAATCAGAAAAACAAGAAGCAACTTTCATTTAAGAATTTAACGTTGTCCGATATCTGGTTTTGGGAGATGTAAGCATGAAGCAGGCAGAAAGGGAATGTGTCCTGTAAAGAAGCCGGAGGGGAAGGAGAAGCCGGAGGGGAAGGAGAAGCCGGAGGGGAAGGAGAAGCCGGAGGGGAAGGAGAAGCCGGAGGGGAAGGAGAAGCCAGAGGTGACTTGCCAGCTTTGAGATGAGATAATTGTTGTCATAGAAGAATGGGAATAGAAAATACTGGAATGTCTGACTTAGCGAGTCTCTGCAAAGACATTTGGAGATGCTTTTCTCGGCACTTGATCTGAGTTGCTCTGGGTGGAAGCCCCTGGTAGTCTTTGAGGTCAATCACAATTCTTCCAATGCCTTAGGTAATGTTAAGATTTCTCCTAGCTAGAGAACAAGCCATGCCTTTGGCCTAAGTAGGTTTTGAGTATGATTAACTGCCAGAGAGTGGATGCCTTTGCGTTTGTATAGAAGGAAAACCCTGCCTGGGGACATCCAGAGGGCCAAACACCTTGCCAGCATCTGGAAGTAGCATGGCAAGAATAATGCAAACTGCAAAGCAGACTAAGCTCATTCTTGCCGCTGTTTTAGTTTGATGAGGGAGAGGAATCAATTCTTAAAGTAGTGAGGACTGTAGAAATATTGGTACCTAGAATGCGCTGCAGCGTGGGTGAGATAGAGCCACTTAGGGACCAGAAAGCAGCTCTGTGCATGCAGAGACAGCACAAGCAAGTCTAATCAATTCAGCCTTTGCCAATGTCCTTCATGGAGGGACAGTCTCCATTGCTGGTGAAGTCTGCATCCACCATAGATTATGGCAGGAGACATTTGCTTTTGTCACCATCACACCACAGTGTTTTCCGGCCTGTCTGAGATGGAGAGACTTGACCTGTCTCATATTCAATCTAGCTAAGCAGGGAGCAAAATGACCATGGACTTTGGGTTCTCCTCCGAGAGATCCCATTAATAGCATTGGGAGTCAGCCTCCCTGAATCAATGCGCCTGGTTGTGTTTTTGATATTTCCAAATCACCATTAAATCTGTTCAAGTTGTCCGGGGTCCAGAGAGTCAAGCCTCCAAGGGCAAATGCTCTGTCCAGTGCAGAGTCTGGTAGTTTGCTGAATGATGTCCCTGGAAATCCCAACAGAAGCCAATGAACTGACACAAAATCTAACCCCTTGTAAACACATGTAAAGCGGAACACATGAGGTGGGGGGATGCAAATTAAATAATCCCACACTAACTCCAAATAGAGTATATTAAGGTCTCTCTTTATTAAAAGGGAAACACACAGAACATAAATGGGGGTCCAATGTCCAGGTGTGGAGCACAGAAAGAGAGGGGGCGAGTGGGCAGGCTGTGGCTTTTTGGTACCCAAAGCCATGCCTCAACCTGACCCAGCCTCTCAAAAGCCATTAGCTAATGGAGGTTCTCCATCACCTCTCCCTTTTGTCTAAATAAGAGAGTTCCAAACCCAATACAAAACTATATACAATAAGAACAGATATCAAGTATAAAAATTAGGATTACAACAAGCATGAACAATATTAAGCAAAGAATATATGCTAAATGTTTCAATAATCAATTTATCCTAAGGAGTCTAAGTCTTGTATTAGAAATGGCTTGGCTAAATCATAAGAGGAAAGTAACTACAACTATCTAATCTTTAACCCCACTGAAGGCCTGAGAAGGGAGATAATATTACTTGAGTAGGCAGGAAGTGCAATCAAGCAGCTTCCAAAATGTGCAGTAGATGACAGAGACAAGTGGCTACCTGGGCAATCACCCAAAGTCTCATTTGCAATGTTCAAGCAACCAACTTTGGCTAAGGCCTAAAGTAACTGACAGACCATTTTCAGAGGCAGGAAAAAATTTCAAAACTGCCTTACTCTGTCTTGGCAAAGCTTGGTGGTCTTTTTTCTCGTATCCTGCTTGTCCAGTCTGGACACCGTTCATTTTGTCAGTGGTCAAGGCATGGTCAGTTCCTTGCCCAAATGCCAGTTTTGCCAAGAAGAAAACAAGCTCCAAATGGAGTGTCTTTGGTGCCTAACATTCTCTTGGGAACAGATTGGTGCTTCCAGGAGCAATTGTGTCTCACATCTACAGAACCCTAAGTTATTTAAATGTCATGCTTTAGAGTTTCACATGGGACCATCACATGAGCCACCTGGGCATAACGATAGCCCAGAAAGCAGGAAGCGAGAGCCAGTGCACTTTGGAAAGCAACAGGCCCTCCTAAGGGTGCTCTGTACAGGGGCTACTTATTTTTAGTTTTGACTCTCATGAAGACCAGAGAGCAAGGACACCTGAACACCTGAAATGGGGCTGGACTCTCCCAGTCTCTAAGACAGTTCTCTTGGTGCCTTCTCAATAAGTCACAGTTTATTCGATCTTCTGTCTTTGATTGCAATATTGCAGGTGACAGGGAACTCACTACCTACCAAGACAGCCCATCTGGTGTTGGGCTTCTCTTACCTGGGGCTAGGTAGTAATAAGTCTCTGTACCCCATTTTATCACATATGACAAACCATTCTTTCCCACTGGCTCCCAGTCTTCTGGAATAGTGAGGCCTGTAATGGCTGGGCATGGAATAGACACTTGGAGGTTTTGTATATCTTAAGCACTGGACTCTGGCCAAATGAAATGTCAAATTATCCTTCAAACTGGGAAGTGAGCACTGAAGAAAGTGAGCTGCAATCACTCATAAAAACTGGGGGCAAACTCAGAGATGTTGCCCCCAATTTTACTGGGAAATTTCAGAACATAACCATTGTCTAGAGGTTAGGAATGACAACAGCTTTCTCTAGGAAAATAAAATGCTGTCTGGGGTCCCTGCCTGGCTTCTGCTTGGAAGGCCTAGTAGGGAGTTTGACATATAGATGAATGAATGAATGGAGAAAAGGTCCAATTTGCAGACCATTTCCACCAAGGAAAGCCTCAGAGGCCCCTCCTCCATCCCACACTCTCGAAGTCTTCCAAGGGGGAATGTCTCCAGACTAGGTGTGGGTCCTGCGAAGATGTGATTCTCTATAAGATCTGTCTTCTGCTTCTACTTCCTCATTCACACCAGCCAGGAAGAGAACAGCTGTCTGGAAAGAGTGAGGGGTGAAGCTGGGACTGGTCCTCTGGGGAGGTGGCAGGTGCGCCTGTCCTGGGGCTGGTGGGAAGGGAAAGGATGTCTCCACGAGTTCGAGCCTTTCAGATATGGAGGAGTCCTTGCACCCAGCTGCAAGGTGGTGGTGGTGATTTGGCTGTTTGTCCTGTGAACCTCAGAGAACATGGTCCCTGCCTGCTTTGACAAGGACTCTTTTTGAGCCTTAGGGATGTATTTTGGAGAGGTTCTGGAGAACCAGAAGATGTACTGCATACCTTACAGAAAATGTGTACTCACATTCATGTACCCCAGGGACCTGTTTAACTGTAACCTTTTGGGAGAAGATTCCATTTTAGTGAGGATGTTAACTTACTTTGCAATGTCCTATAAGCTGTAAACAATTGGACGCACCACGGCTTGAAGCCCATTCTAGCCCCAGAGGCAGCAAATCTACAAAGAGGAAGGCACCTGGAGGCAGATTTTTGAGTTCCTCCAACTAGACACCAGGTGCGTTGGCAGGGAGTCATGGGGCTGGAGACAGAGCGGTTACTAACCAGTCATCCTCGGGTTCTCCGAGAGGTAGGAAGAGCTCAGAAACAGGAGATAGCGACCAGAGCTTCCATGATGAGGACAGAGCAAGAGCAAATGTCCGGGAACGGGGGAAGGAGGTCAGGAAAGGGGAGGCACCTCTTTTACCCAAATCCCTAGGTCTGCAAGTACTCCACGTGTGTGGGGGCGTCTCACACACACCACGAGCCCCCCAAGCCACATTCGCTGGCTCATCTCTGCATTCCTATAGGCGTCAGGCCTCCACAGGGCATGTCGCCGCCACCTGCTGCTGTAACCCCAGCACTGGGGAACCTGCATCACCATTTTTCCCTCCATCCATCCTCAACTAGGAGCAGGTCCCTGATACACCGGACCAGGTTGAGGCCAGGTCTTCCCCGGCCCACTCCCCAGCAGCGACGTAGAGGTAGAGGGAGGAGCTCTGGCCGGCAACACCAGCCTTCCCCTGCCCCCTCCCCCACCGGAGCTCCCCTCCTCTCCCTCTTCGTTCCCCTCCCTACTCTTCCCCTCCCCTCTGCCGCAGCCCAGCTCTTAGCGCGTCAGCGTGGGCTTCCCGGAGCGAGTCGCTAGGTAACAGGGCTGGCTCCGCAGACCCGGGCCGGGGAAGCCCGCGCACGTCGTCAGCATCAGCGCCGCGGGGCGGGGGACTTACTGAACCTCCCCTATCGGGGTCTGCAGACCCCCTGGGCTGGCTAGCGGTCCCCTCCCTGGATGCCTTAAGGGTGCTGATTGCCATTGTCGAGCTACCCCTCCCCTGCGGGGACCCCGACGTCGCCGCCCCCTCCGACTTCCCAGCTGGTGTGCACCACTCTCTGTGAGGCCAGGTAGGCGACCCTCCGCTGCGGTTGCGGTGGTGGCCGGTAAGCTGCGATCTGGGGCCGGGTGGGACTACGCCACCATCGGGGCGTCTCGGGCCACCGCGGCCGGCGGACCGGCCATGTGCTAAAGTTTCTGGGGCTCGACTGGCCAGCGGGTGCACGGCGCGGGGCGCAGAGCGCGGTGGGTGGGGCGCGCGGTGCTGCCCGCCCCTGGCCCAGCAGGGCGCAGCTCAGTGCGCTCTCACGCTTTCTTTCTCTCCTTTCCCGGGCGCTGCTGTCCTCAGAGATCTTCCTCCGAGCCCAGGTGCGGGGCATGAGGAGCCCCCAAGAATCGCCTGCAGACAACCCAGCCACGCGCACACATCGCCAGCCGCTGACAGGGACATGAGCAGTTCGATCCAGGTCTGGTGCCCGGTGGCCAGCCTCAGCCGGCAGCGGCCAATGGGTCCTTGCTGCCTGGAAGAATGAGGCAGGAACCCACAGCCACCTCTCTCTCCTCCTTCTCGCCTTCCTCTGGCTCCCGCGCCCCGGGCCCGGGCCAGGCTGTGGCTCTGCTGCGTGCCCTGCGCGCCCCCCACCTGCCTCCGGATGCTCTTCTCGGTAAGCCAGGCCCTTAGCCTCGGAACAAAGCCCCTTCGCAGGGCTTGGAAGCAGCCTCCAAGCCCCCTCTCCAGTCACCACCCAGTGCCTGGAATTTGTTCCCAAACCCTACCTGAGTTTGAACTGCCAAGACCCCATGTTTTCCTGGGGTATCTGGGAGACAGCAGCGGGCTTGACACGCAGGGAAGCAAGAGACCTGTTTGGTCTAGATAGGCATCTATGTGTGAAACCTGGATTCGGACTTAGTCACTTGGGGGACTGATGTTTGGTAGGTGTCCAGGCATTGCTGGATGGTGTATATTCAAACCCCTCCAAGGAAAACAGGTTCTCTTTCTCAGTATTTCAGATCAGGAAACTGAGGCCCAGAGTGATTGGATATGCTAATCAAGGTCACGAGGGGGAAATCAAGGTGCTCACCACCTCATCAAACTGATCCTTTTGTCACAAACACGCCTGCCTCATTTCCTCCACTAGCTGCTCCCGCCTCAAGAGCCACTGCATGTGTGTGGAAAGACGCCTTCCAATGACGGCTGAGACGGAATAAATTGCTAGTAGAATGCATTTTCCATTCACCCCTCCATCTAATGCTACCAATCCTGATGTGTGTGGTAACTGTGAAGCGTCCTGTTAGTTCAGTTGGGGGTACGGTGTGTGTGTTTGGGGGGGTGTCAATACGTTTTCCTTGTGCTCTCTTTCCGGGCTCTGTTTTCCAGGGCTCTTGAAGGATGGAGAGGGGTTTCAGTTACTCCCGTGTGTGTTCTTCTGTGCTGGGTGTGCAAGCAAGTTCATCCTCAGTCTTTCTCCTGGGCAAGACCCAGCAGCAGCAGCAGCACCTGGGCTGGCTGTGCAAATATTAGAGACAGCGAATTCACAGGAGGGGGGGGGGGAGCGCTGATTCCGTATGGCCAGAAGGCAGAGGTCACCTGGGTCCTGACTCATAGTTGCCATCACTCTGTGTGTCAGCAGAACCTCACACTTCTGAGCCCAGAGGGAGATGGGACAGGCCTTGATACAGATGAGGCTCTTTGCCCAGCCTCCCTGACATGCAGCCTGTGACTCTTCCCCTAACTGCATGTAGGTAATCCTAACCAAGGAGGCCATGGGAAATCAGTTGGTCTTTGTCTGAACATCTGTGTAAGGTGCTGAGTATTTAAGTCACCTGTCAACTCCATGCGGAAAGTGATGGTGGTGTGCAGGGGAAGACCCTTTGCCCCACGGGCCTCTGTGTCTGTGTTAACAGAAGGATCCGGGCTGGGTTGAGTGAGGTCTCAGATCCCTCCAAGGTCCGGGACTCTGAATATGAGAACCAGTGGGTCACAAGCCTAAACTAGGGTTTGGGAGGCCCGTCAGTCACAGACATGTGGACTGAATAGATTGTTGATTTCCAAGAAGAGGATTCGGTGCTCAAAGAGCAGTGCCAGTCAGGTTCAGCCAAAGGAGGTGATGCCCCTGCTTCAGTGGATTATTTATTGGGCAAAAACATAGTGTCCATAAAACATCCCAAGGTGCCAGACTGGGGTTATGGAATAGGTTAGGCATTTCAATTGGAGAGATAGCTTTGGCCGCCCGGAACTGATTAAGTTCAATGTATCACCTTGACACACAGCGGGCTGGGAAGCAGCATGGCTAACAAGCCTTGCTGCCCTCTGAAGAAAATCAGCTACATTTTGTAAATAAATCTAAGCCTGAACCATCAGTGAGTAACCAGTCAGGAGTGGTTTGGTCTTATGCCTCTACTCTCTGCCAATTATGTTAGTGCCAGGTGGAGTCCACCGAGTGCACTCAGAGAGGCTGTGAGGAGAAAGATGGCCAGGGAGGGTGTTCAGACCCTCACTTAATATTATTTTATTTGGGGCCTGTTATTAGAGCAACATCAAGTTAACCTATCGGCTGTTAGTGGGTTGTCATCAGTCTTACAAAGATGTAGATTAATGAGCCTTTTAAAGCAGCACCGAATCCCAAGTCAAATGGACATATGCCACCTTTTCCCAGAAACTCCGCACCCAGCAGGGTTTGGTGGCTATTTGAAATTCACAAAGCCAGAAAAGAAGCTTCCTTTCTTTTTGGCATGTTCGTGTGGTCATTGAAGAGAAGACAATACTTCTTGGTGGTGGTATTAATCTCCTAGAGTTGTGTGTTTTAGGTCCTCATGATTAATGGGTACAGTTTTGAATAAAAAATGAATACAGAGAAACGATCTTCATTAAGTTACTCCTGAAGATGACAACATAATTATGAAATAACGATTTTTGGATCATATATCATACTGCTAGCACCCGAAACTGGGTTACACCATACACCATTGATCCCCATTCTGATATTTAATTTTTAATCCATCAGTTTTCTCACATCTTTGGGGCTTTCCCCTGCACACACACGCACAACGCCCTGAAAATGAACAATGCGGAATAGAGTCTTCCTTTTCTGTTTTGCTTGATTAAAACCCGCTCGCTCTCCAGAAGATCTCAAAGCCTGAATTCTTCACACAGTACCTAGGCTGGCCTCTGGCTAAGATGCATCTGAGGTGCCTAGATTTCTGTGGGAGGGCAGAAGGCCATGGAGGGTGCATAAATAAATGTACCAAGACAAAGGTGATTCCTCTGTGGGCTTACCCCGTCGGACTGGGAGTGAGGCTGTTGGCTTTGATGGTGGGGAGTGTTCAGCACGGTGGGGTCTCTGAGGTGTCCCATTCTACACAGTGATTGTCACTAAAGATAGTTGCATGGACAGACCATAGGAAGGCGTTCAAGGAAAGGAAGAGGCTGGGAAACTAGCTGTCATGCTTGTTAACTTGACTTTGTACATTGGGACCGTTTATTCCCACTCTCTGGGTCTGGGCTCAGCTCTGTATGATGGGGCTTCATGTTTGTATATAAATGTGTATGGTTAGTAACAAATGATGTCTTTCAACTCTGAACTCGAAGAATCCTTAGAGTTTGGCTACAGCTGGTTATTAATAGATCCTGAATGCTGTGTACACCCGGGTTATGTAACATGCTCAATTAGACATCCAAAGATACAATGAAGACCCGGTCACTTTAAAAGATGTGTTTTTTTGGCTTAGGTCAAGTCTCAGTGCCCTGAGTACATGATGGAACTCCCATCCTGAAGACACATGCCTGTTTCCCTCAGGGGTTTCGCTTGAACACATCCGAGAACATTGGAATGAGCCGTGACCCTCTCTGGGATCCATGTGGCCGAGACGCAAGGGGGGTTATATAATTTGGGTCAGTGGGGTAGGAAGAACATGACATCCTAGCTGCAGAGCTCCAAAGTCAAGGGACTTAGGGATTTTGCCTGGTTCTCAGGCTATTCTTGGAAGGTAAGGAGGGAAGATTGTAATTGCTGCTGGCGTTTGTTTTGAAAATGGAAAGTACTTAATTAGAGCCCTGAACTCAGTGGAAGGTTCAAAGTGGCGGGGCTCAGTAGCTGGGTACCTCCGCCAGCTTCTTTGTGCAGCCAGTCCTCCTGTGTCCTGTAGGTAGGTAGCATGATGCCTGGGGCAGGGGGAGGGAGAGGGTCAAGGCTTCTCATTGAAGTCATTTTCACATAGAGCGAGAGAAAGCAGCCACCAGACCGGAAACATCTTGTCCCTTACGAAGTGGTCATGGTCCACATCGTGTGTTAGATGAGGAAGCTGTGCTCTGAGAGCTGACGACTCCTCAGAACTTATAGAGGTATCAAAAATCAAAATGGTGCAGCCTGGCATGACACTGGGTGCACTGCAAGGGTTTAAGCCACCCCACACCATCACTTCTGTCCTCTGCTGCCGCAGAGTGTCTGCTAACCAAAATGTGCCCTTCCTCCCAAATTTTTAAATAATGCCACTGTACTAAAAAAAGCATATGGAAGATTTGACGTGGAGACCGTATGGAGTGATTCAGCTATTGATAGACTCTCGAATTGTACTTTTTTTAAAAAAAAAAAAAAGAAAAAGAAAAAGGACATCAGATTTCTTTTAACCACATAAAATTGAATACATGTGTCCCCAAAGAGAATCAGAACTAAGCCAGGTGTGACCTGAAAAAGGTTGGTGTTAGCTGTTCTTCAGGGAGAGCTAAAATAACTCCATCAGGTTCCATATGCCCTTGGGGTTCCGTGGGAAGTGATAGGCAGGATGACACCCCAGTCCCTTTAGAAGACACTGTGAGCCCATACCTGCTGACAAGGGACACAGAATAAAAGTTGCATAACAGACACTTTCAAAGGTCGGTTTTTCCTCCCCCACCCCAGGGTGCCAGTGAGCTAATCCTCCCAAACAGCACAAGCAGGAGATAGATGTAAGGATTTCAAAGTTCACTCCCAGTGCTGAGGAAGCTCAGGACTTAAGACAGTGTGGGTTCCGAAGAGATTCAGGATGCCCATGGGGCAGAAGGAAGTCAAAAGTGGCCTTGGAGGCTCAGCTAGGCTATGGTCCTAATGCTCTTTGTTGTTGGGTTTGCAGAACTTCTTCACATCAGCCCTTCCCAGGACCCAAGACGTCCAGGTCCCATTTGCAGCCCACATTTATGGAGAATAAAGAGAGGTCATAGAACACATAGTAGCTGGCTACATGGCTTTACATTCTAGGAATGAAACTTGTCCTAGTTATTTTCTCCAGCAGCTGAATGTCCAGTTCCAAGGTCAGCTTTGCATTCATCTTCCTAGTGATGTCTTAGCAAATAGAACCCCTGCCCCTTCCACCTCTTTGGACTGCCAACCTTCTCTGGTGCCAAAAGCCTTAAGTTTCATGATAGATGATTCATGGGGATGGGTGGGAGAGGCCACAGAATGAGTTAGAAAGCTTGGTGGGGATTCATCTGTGATCCGTACCATATCAGCAGCCTCCTGGGGCTCAGCATGGAGTTCTGGTTCATAAGGGAGGCTTCCCAGTACTTGTTCCCAGTAAGACCTAGAGAGTCCAAACTTTGAGAGACTAGATGGGTGTTCGGTAGCCGCAGTAAGATTTCTAGTATGTGTGACCATTAAGACAGATGTCAGTGACTTTCTGGGGTTAAAGGTCATACCTGCTCAAGCACCTCCTGTTAGAGAGGTGTGTATTAGTACTTGATGCGTTGGTGTGACGGAAACCCGAATCTCAAGGTCAGGAGGTGGTGTTTGTGAGGGTCGATGGATTCCTAGTGGCTTTTGTTTCTTAATAATTTGTTCTGCCACGAGCTGCTGTGTGCACCTCATTTAGCATCAGGAAGCTAAGAAGCAAGCAGGGAATGCCCAGAGCATTTTCCCATCAGCCCCCGATTCTCAGCCTGGATCTGCTAATATAATCTGGGGATCTCACCGATACCACATGCTCCATCCAGCTGCAGAGAAGCCAGTAGGGTCCAGATTGGCTTTGACATGTCTCCACCCACTCGGGGTTCTCTGACTTCCTTAATTCAGAAAGTGGATGATAATGATGATCATTGTCTTTTAATGATGGAAAAATGACAGCACTTGGGTTTTTAAGGAAAGCATCATGCGTGAGCTTAAAATGATTTGTGAATGCAGGGTCTTCCCTTTCGCTTGCTTTATTGAATACTTCTAAAACAGTAAGCTCCGCTCTTTGGTGCTAAAATCTGAACGGAGACGTGAAAAGCCGACATCCTGGGCCTTCTGTCTGAAAGCGAGAGTGGAAAAATCCACCTGCTTTCTGAAAACGAGCACTAGAGGCTGTTCCTCCGTCACTCTTACCAGCAAGATCGACATCTCCTCTGTCCAGAAAGTCCCTGCGGGTGCAGCTTTGACACTCAGGCCTGCTAGAGGACACCCCTGTGGTACCTCCTGGAGCTACAGTGTCCATCTGTGGGGGCCTGGCACCATCGCCTCACCAGTGATGTGCCCCACTCCAGCCTGATGACTGGACCACGCCATCTTTCTCTCAGACTCTTGCCAGTTGTCAGTGGTTTCACCGTCACTTCGTATGCACAGACCCTGTTCGACGCTGAGGCTACCGTGGTGGACACATAGAGCTTCAGTGTGTTGTGTACTGCTACTGCCCCTGTAGGCCTGGGCCATCGCCCCTGCCCTTTGTCAGGGAAGCCATCTAAAGCCTGGAGGGCTTAGCTGTCACACGGGATCTGGAGGCAGGTTGGTGAGAACAAGTGGACCTGGGGGCAGTCAGTGGTGTGCTTGTGAGCCCTGCTTCTCTCTTGTTTCCCGCAGGTGCCCCGGGAAAAGCCAGTGCTCCGTTTTGTTCTCCACTTGCATCTGTAGCCATCTAGGCCAGGAGGCTGTCCCTGCCCAGTCATTTTCCAAATGGGATCAGGTATCTGGTCTATGCAGGCTCCGCAGTGCTTATTAAAATGCAGATAATTTCGCTTTGCCACACATCTGTTGAATCAGAACCTCTGAGGGACTGATTGTGTTGTTTCTAACAGTTTCCAGGTCAGTGTCATCTTGGGCACTATGAAACTCCAGGCCATTGCTTGTCACAGGTGTGTTCTCTAGAGGCCATTTCTGCCCCAAATGTTCCTCCAAGGACAACCTCCCATGTGTGGGATCATCCTGCCACACCTCTGCAACCCTTGCACTGGTTCCCTCCCAGCCACTCTCCCTGCTCTCTCTCTCTCTCTCTCTCTCTCTCTCTGCCCACTCCAGACATCTGTGGGACACCCAGTGGACTTGTGTTCCCCTCTCAGCTGGCTCAGGGAGTGCACCGTCTGGCCTTGGGTCTCACTTGCTCTCCCACTCCTTTCTAGCCACACTGGCCTCTTGGTCAGCCTTCAATCTACCCATTTGCCCAGGTGTGCCCTCTGAGAACCTTGGGCCTGGGCAATAGGCTTATCTGACAGGAACTACCATCTTCTACCCCGCTGTTTGAAAATCCACAGAACCTTTTCTCTTCCACCCTGGGGATGAGCCTCAACTTCTGGGGTCATCATCCCAGCCAAAGCTGACTTCAAAGTGGCTCTCTAATTTCCGGCATGGTGCTATAGGATGACTCATCCGTACTGGGTACAGGGCTGGATTGCCAATGTGGCTCTAACAGTGTCTTTCAGAAAGAGGTTCTAGAAATAGATTGTGCCTCTCTTGAGCTAGACTGTCCCTTCAGCTGCCTTAGATCCCGGCGGTCCCATCCTTGCTCTCCTTTCCACACTCACAGGTCACTTGCTATAGCCAGCCACCTTCACTGGCCTGGATATAGTCTGAAGCTTTAAGTCAGCCATCTCCGGTTTTCATGCAGGTCAGCAGGGTACCTCTCTGGCTTCTTTTATCTTCTCCAACCAAGAATGAGTTCCTGCAGTCCTTTTGTCACTAGGGACTCTTCTGGGGCCTTGACTGAGCAACCAACACTCAGACTTATTACTTGGTGACCCTCTCAGAGACTCAAAGGTGATCTGAGCTTGTGATTGGAAAGGTGGAGTCTTTGGGATGGAGCGTGTGGTTATCACATGGAACTAGGGTTTGGTCCTGGAAGGTAGCCTACCCATTCAGCTGTGGACCATCCCCCAAAATGCCACAGACACGTCTGACCCTTCCACTCCACCTCATGCCCATGCTTTTCCTTAAGAATGTGTGTGTGTGTGTGTGTGTGTGTGTGTGTCTACATGTGAGAGTGGAGGCCAGACGACAGCCTCAGGAGTCTTTCTTCAGAAGCTGTCCACCTTGTGTTTTGGGATATATTTTTCTCATGTGGAAACTGGGGCTTGCTCATTCGGCTAGTCTGGCTGGCCAGTGAGCTCTAGGAAACTACCTGTCTGTGCCTCCCCAACGCTGGGATTACAGGTCTGTGCCATCACGCTGGCTTTTATGTGAGTGCTAGGGATCGAATTGTGTCCCCGTACCAGCTCAACAAGTGTTTCGCTGACCGAGTTATTACCTCAGCCCCTCAGTCTGTATTTATTTATTGAATATAGTGCTGGGTTTTATTATGACAGTTTTATACATGTGCATCATGTGTTCTGTTCATAGTCTTAACCCCCAGTTCCTTCTCTTGTCTTCTTTCTCCCTCATCCCACCTCTCCTCAAGTTGGTCCCATTTATACTTTGATGTTATGTGTGTATGCACTTAACTCTAGATTCCACATGAGAAAGAAAGTGTGTAATATTTGTCTTTGTGAGTCTGGCTTATTCCACTTAACACAATGATCTCCAGTTCCATCAATTTTCCTGCAAATGATACAATTTCATTCTTTATGGTTGAATAAAATTCTGATTTCTTTACCCTTTCCTCAGGTGAGGGGCGTCTGAGCTGGTTCTGTATCCTGGCTGTTGCGTGTGGTGGTACAGAGAGCAGGGGTGGACATGTGTCTCTGTGGTATGTCAAATTAGAATCCTTTGTAGACACACCCAGGACAAGTGGAGCTGCATCGGATGGACTTTCCTAGCACTGGTCTTGTCCCGGCTACCGACTTAGGGATTGCATTGTCTTTGCTTGTGCTGAGAGGCCAGAGGCACGATGCTATGAAGGATGAAGGTGAATGAGGTGATGTCTCCTTTCAACAAACTCAGGGACCGTTTGGAAAAACCTGATATGTAATTACCTGTACTAGAATGGCTGGCATGCCTGGAGCGCACTCAGAGAGAGAGTATAGACTGTCTGGGGAGGATGAGAGATGAGCTCAAGTCTGTCAAGCAGGGAGGAGGCAGAGAGGGCGTTTCTGGTTGGAAGAAAGGTGAGAGTGAAAATCGTGAGGCCTTGGGGCTGGGGGAGGGGCCAGTCCTGTGTTGATGGAAGTGGGTCTTGAATGCTGATTTAAAGGGTATTCGCTATCTTATAGGTGACAGGGAGCCATAAGAGGTATTTGAGTAAGAGTGTGGGTTATACAACGATGTATGGTGTTCCCAATCCTTGATCTTCTGTAATCTAAGTATAGAACAGCAAAGATGTGTGGCATGTTCAAGAAAATCCATCACACAGAAATGAACTTGACTGTCAGCTGTGATCATTCGCACTGCTCCTCTCTTTGCACTGTTTGTTCCCATTGGCTGGTCTTCCAGGAAGGTCCTGCTGTCCAGACTCTGCCTCCATTGACCTTACTGGGGTTTGCAGCGAAAACTGGGTAGACACTGGCTGCAGCCCTGACTGCCCAACTCTTGTGGACATTGGCCAACAGGAAATGGAGTGGGCAGTGTCCCAGCCTGATTCACTGAGCCATGGGGCTCCCCGTGTCTTTGCAAATGCATTCAGGATGCTTCTGGCCTGAAAACGGCCTCCCGGACCCACATCCACAGCTGAGAGAATCCAGGCCACCAGCATCCCAGAGCTTTGCACTGGCGGTGGCTACGGACAGTGGGAAGCGAGGGCCAGTGTCCACAGCTACTAAGTAAGCAGTTGATTTGAAGTAAACATGCTTAGCGGGGTGGGTGACTTTCACAGAGCTGGCTGAAAAGTTGGGACAGGAAGAATCATGTCCCAGGATCACAGGCGATCCACTTAGTTACCTCCATTATTTCCATCTCTCCCCCAAAGGCTCCCCTACTAGTCAGTGTACAGTCACTTGGTATTTTCTGGGGAGTAGGGCCCTGGAAGAGAGGCTTCTTCAAGACAGGCTGACAGCCTTGCCATGCCAAGAATAGGAGGCGTGTAAAGAGGTGCCCTCTGAAGGGTTCCCACCCCTGCTGTCAACCTGGAGAAAGGAATACAGCCATAGCCAACCACAGGCCCTCAACAAACAGAGATAGGGAGAAACCGGCTCAAGTTTACTATGAATAGGAGGGGACCCAGTCGTCCTGCGGTTACTATGGTTATTGAGGGTGGCTGGGGCACAGAGCTTACTTGTATCCACCTGAAAATAGGCAGCTGTGCTCACGTGACCATGCTGCCCATTCCTTTCCTTCCTCGTGGATCTTACCCCAAATCTCAGGCTCTCTGACCCCTTATTTGCTCCTTGGTTTCTGAAGCCCATGTGTATCTTTAATGAGAGCAAAGAGAAGGATCAGTTATCAAAGCAGAACTGGATGCCAGAATCCCTGTGTCTGAGAAGAGATGCGTTTGTGCCTTGTGTTGTAGCTCTGGGGGTGGGGAGGGTCTCAGGCTGCATCACCGGGTTTTGGCACAGCCTTGCACCCTGGCTGTCAGAGCCCCTACACCCTGAAATCTGCCTGAATTATTTCTGAGCATTACCCTCGAAGGCTACCACCTTCCTTCTCTGAGTCCCTGTTCTCTGGGTCCATAGTACCCGGGACAAATTTGATTTGTGCCTTCAGCAATTGTTGCCCACAAAGTATGGCCGAGAGAAAGGTGCTAGGCTTCGTAACCTCTCAGCTGGGCTTTCTCCGTGGCCTGACTCTCTCTGTACTGCCTTGTACCTTCTCAGATACATCCTCCCAAGTGTGGGAGCAGCGGGTGTCCATACCGACAGCCGACTACAGTCAAAGTCTCATGGCTTCACCAGGCATAGCTGTACCTACAGCTTCTGCCCATCCAGTATCCATCCCCAGTGCTTCAGAACATGAAGGGATTGTTGGTAAAGTTTTCCCAGGCATGGTCCCCACACTTGGCCAATCTCTGCGGTGGGCCCATCGGTTACTGCAGTTCTGTGCACCAGTTTGAATGGCTCTGAGTGGCACTGGTTTGCCGACGTTATCGATTCGGAGTTACTAAAATCCTATCCTCTTGGGGTAGAAACCCAGAGAGAATTAAGGGTAGTAAGGCAGGTGCAAAAACCATATTAGTGTCAGGCAAGCTTTTAGGGTGGCTATAATTAAGATTACTTTGGCTAGACATGATGGAACATGACTTCAGTCTCAGTGCATGGGAGGTGGAGGCAGGAGGGTTAGGAGTTCAAGGTTACTCATGGCTACAGAGTGAGTTTAAAGGCAGTCTTGGACACATGAGACTCTGTCTCAGAAAAATTAAATAAATAAATGAGAAAGAAAACAGAAAGGGCATTTTGAATGTCTTTCTTAAGCTGCTTTTTCTGGGCAAGAAGCTCCTGGCCACTCCCTAGATTCCCTTCCACTTGGCTGGCGGTTCCTCTACCTGAAGTCCCACATTCGGAGTGACAGCTCCCCAGCAAGATTTTTCACGCTGTCACAACCCCTTCCATGGCTCTGCACCTGTTGCCTGCAGCTGTTCCCAGGGAGAAAGCTGGAGCCTTGCACAGATCTGGATTTAAGTCCAGCTCCATGCTCTCGCTCTCTGTCCGTTTCCTGGACAACCTCTGTAGCTGTTACAAGCACTGTTTCCTCCTCCGCAAACAGTGCAGTAGCGGCCATGGGTGAGAGGCATAGATTGTCTGTATAGCTGCTTACCACGGGTGCAGAGCTGTGCTGATTAAACTGTCAACCTGACACAGCCTAGAATCACCTGAGAAGAGTCTCCATGAGGAATTACCGAGATCAGGTTGGCCCATGGGCATGTCTTTGGAGAACTTCCTTGATTGTTGATTGACATAGGAATACCCAGCCCACTGTGGGCGGCACTATTCCCTAGGCATGTGGTCCAGAACAGTAGGAGAGATAAGGCTAGCTCGAGCAAGCAAGCAAAAATGTGTTTATTCTCTGTTTGCTATTAGCTATCAGATGCAGTATGACTAGCTGCTTGGGTTCCTGCTTTGACTTCTTTGAAGTGATGGGCTCTGATGTGAAATTATACCTTAAAACCTTTCTTCTCAAAACGCTTGTTGTTGGGGTATTTGTCATGGCAACACAAATGAAACTAGGACCAGGCCCTACTGACAAAGTACTTGGTTACAAAGTACAGGCACTAGCTCCTGCTTCACAGATGAAAAACTAGGGCTTAGGGAGTGTTTATTTCTGTCTGCAAAAATGTTTCCAAATGGTGACTTTTTGCCACTAGTAAGCTCCTGGTTTGTTCAGACAGGTAGTTCTTGCTAGGGCCTCGTGAGAGATTGTACTCAGGCTGTGGCTGTGGCTGGAACCATCTGGAAGGCATCCTTATTCACTGGCCTGGTGCTTGGGCTTGGAAGAGGTGCACAGTCCATGATGAGGGCTGAGGCGGGGTGTCAGCATGTGGATGGGGACCTTCCTCCTCTATCACTCTGTGGCCATTCTATGTCCCTTAGCATCGGGGCAGGCAGGATATCTGTGCTTCCCACAGGTAGCTGATGTGCTGGGGTGGGGTCAGGGTGGGAGCGGAAGATAGTCTTGGAAGTCGTGTGGCATCACCGCTGACATATGGTTAGAAACAAGTCCCTAGTATTTGGAGAAAAAAAGAGCAGGTAGACTCCATCTTTTGACTAGGGTAGTGGAGAAGGATTTGGAACACAATTTTTGGCTAAAACAACGAGCTTTGGTGATGCACGTGGCAGACCATGTCACTGGAGCGCTGTAAACACCTGCTCTGTGGTCAGGGTGACACCTCTTCAGGTGAGAGAGCTCTTGGTTCACCCTTGGCACTAAGCACCCCCCTCGTCCTGGCTCTTCATCTCTCTTTCCTCAGCCGACAGTCACAGCTGTACTCTTTTAGGGCCTGAAGACTTTGTCTTCATACGGGTTCTCTCTTGCTCCCTCTCTCCTCCACTGTGTATTTTATAATTCATGTTTTATATTGCATGTGTCATGTGACACGTGTGTTAATATAAGGAAGAATATTCTAATGTGCTATATTAAAACATTTTCTTTTACCCTAAAACTCGTGTGTGTGTGTGTGTGTGTGTGTGTGTTTGCATAGGAGTGTTAGATTTTTTTTCTTTTGATTTGCAAGAAACAGTACACTTGTGTGGGCAGTGGGCACTGTGCCTACCACATCTAATGGAGAGAGGACTCAGAACTGCCCTGCCCTCTCCTCTCCCTCCACCCCCTCCCACTTCCTTCTGGCCTCCTGATCCCTACTGCTGGCCATACCCCTCTTCCAGCCTGAATCTTCTAAGTCCTTCTCTCCATTCCCAGCCCCCAGAGCCTCCTCTCTTTAGGTCCTTCCCTGGGGCCAGGCCTGCCTTTACCTAAAAACTGTCTCCCTTGGCTTTCGGCTGGTCTCTGAGAGCAGAGCCCTGGCAGGCCCTCTCTCACTTCCCTGAAAAGGCAACAGAGAGTGAGGATTCTGTTGGATCTCCCTGTCTTTGGAGACAGACACCCCCAACTAGGTTCTGATTTCATGGTCCCCCTCATCCGTTTTGTACTGAACAGCTGCTCCATGACAGGGTCTTTCACAGGGGCTGCCTGAACCCTGTCCTCAGAGACTCAGTGTCAGAAAGGTAAACAAGAAAACTCGACAGACAAATGGCTGCAGGCGACAGAGGAGTTTGATATGAAATTGGCATTTTATGAATTCAAAGCAATGCGTTCAGTCTGTTTGCGTGAGGGAGGATGAGGTGTTAACCAGATACTCCTCTGAGGAGGATCAGGTGCTCTCTGTCCCCACCACTGGGCACTGCTGTCTCCTATGTCCCCCATTCTCCCAGCTTTGACATTTTTGTCTGTCCTCTGAACAGATACACAAATAACAGTGACTCTGTAATGGGAGCCTTAGCCCTGCATCTTCCTGACCCCATAGCTCAGTTTCTCTACACACATTGGTTCCTGTACAAGAGGATGAGTGGCCTGTCTGGATGAGCTTGCCTGGTCCTCGAAGCTATGGCTAGTCACTGGGTGCCATGGTGGGGAGAGCTGTAAATGTGATGTGTTCCCTAGGAAGGGCATATAGGGTGGGGAGTTAAAGGTGGCATGTTCTCTGTCTCAGGATTGCTTCCAGGCAGCTGCCGAGCTGCTTGCTGTATGCATCCGTGAAAGCCAGTCTGTGATTTTAGTATTAACATTTGATAAATGATTTAAAGACTAGGAAGACCCTGATATTAGAATTTGCAGGAGTAATTCTTTTTAAATAGTGAAGTTAATTAGTCATTATTTTTGCTGTTTTTGTTTTTTATTTTTTGGTTTTTTTTTCCTATCCCAGCTAAGGCTTTGATTGTAGACTCAAGTGAGTTGTGTTTGTGGGCTCACATTGTGGACTGAAGGCTTTCGGAGTCCTGGCGGTCACTCAGCTTGAAGTCCAGACATTGACAGCAACAAGAAGTGCTGGCTTATGTCCAGAGCTGGCCAAAGCTGGATGGTAGGCAAGCAAAACCATCCAGTGTGTGGCTTGAAAGATATCCTCTGGCAATGTGAGAGACCTGTGTTTGGAACGATCTGTCTATTACCCACCTCTGAATTAGAAAATGCAGGCTGAGCCAGGCATGGTGGTGTACACCTGTAATCCAAGCCCTCGAGAGGCTGAATCAAGACAATTGCTGTATGTTTGAGGTCAGCCTGGGCTGTATAGCAAAACATTGTCATAAACACACACACACACAATAGAAGCAAAACCTGAGCTACAGAGGTGGGACGCCATCTTGACTTTGAGTGTGAGGCCTTTCCTGCAGAAACCCCTTGGTTTCTTAGAAGAAATTCTGCCCTCTCTCAGCTAGATTCCTGTCGTGACCCTTGTTTTTACAACCCGTTCACGATGGTCCAAGGTGACAAATGGGGAAACAGGCTGAGACCTCATGGGGAGATGGTTCTGGGTCACTCACCTCCTAAGAAGTGGGGTAGCAATGTGGATCAGAGCTGTCCCTTGTCAAGTTACCTGTGACAGCATCGTAAGAAACCTGTCACCTTTGGATACCTGCTCCTATACTGTCGGGAGAGCACTCACCTGTGACTCTAGCGGTCCCTTGTTCCCAGTCGTGGGAAGGTTTTTCTTTTTTTAACTCTTGCGTATGTATTTGTATCTATGAGTTTGGGCAGGCTCGTGTCATGTTATGTACATAAAGGTCAGGAAACAATCTTAGATGTCAATATTCACCTTCTGCCTTGTGGCTTGCTGTTGTATGTACCTAACTAGCTGGGTCTCAGCTTCAGGAGATTCTCCTCTCTCCACCTCAGCACAGGAATACTGGGATTACCCACGGGCAGCATCGTATCTGGCTTTATGTTCGTGTTCTGGAGACCTGAACTCAGGCCCTCACACACTTACACGAGGAGCCAGGTTTATCTCCCTAGTCCATCCTAGAAGTACACCAGCCAGGCGGGAAAAGAACACCGAGGCACTGCCTCATAGCGTGGAGGTTAAAAGCCAAAAGCAAGTCTGACCAGGCTGCTTTCCTTGCTGGATCCAGGGGAGGGCAGCCCCCTCCACTCTTCCCAGTCCTCGCTGACCCTTTATTTGAAGAAGTGCTATTCTATTCCTGCTGTCATTACGTTTCCCCTGTGTGTCCCTGGTCAACCATCCACCTCTTTCTCTTATAATGTCGTGAGTCCAGTACAGGGCCCACCCTAATCCAGCACGATCCCATCTTAACTTGATTACAGCGTCAAGCAGGACTGTTGGCTAGGATTTGGCTTGATGCTCACCTTATAGCAGACAGTATGCCTAAGGTCCTCTAGGAGAACACACTCTCAGCTAGAAGATTCTATGAATGTTCAGTGCTGTCTCACCCTGGGGCCTCACTGTCTCCTGCCTGGGTCGGCTTCATGAATGTCCCAGTAATGCCCTCTGCCCCCTTATCCCTCTGTCAGGATAGGCATAGCTCCTGCTGCTGCCAGCTTGGAGCCACAGAGACAGTTTGTGCTGCTTTGGCATCTGTTTGGGGCCACTGCCAACTCCTGGCACAGTGAGTGGGTGGCAGCTTGGGCACAGTGTGTGTCTGCAAGGCTACTCTTCCCTTAGCAGCATGTGTCATTTTCCTCAGGGCTTCTGGCAGCCCCTGACTGGTTAGCGTGTCATCGACCTCAGTATGGCTGAGGGGCAGCCGTGTTTGGGGATGGACTAGGAACTTGGACTGTTTGTTGATTTGGTTCTCTTCACCAAGTGACATGTGTGTGTCCTCTCGGTTTCAGGCATGTGAGAACTTCCATGTGTCTTCAGCTTCTCTTGCTTCCTGTGGCACCTTGTAGGTACTAGCACTGCCTCAATGGGCCTGTTTCTTCATTGGCGGATAGTTTGAGGACCAACCTAGCAAAGAGGAGTATGGGGACTCTAGGTAGCCTGAAACCCTTGTCTACTATGGGATCAGAGCAGCCTGATGCTGTTGTTTCAATTGGGTAGGTGTAATCATTAATTTTGATTCTCGTTTTGGTGAGATTCGGAGTCACCATGAAGACTAACCTCTGGATATGTTTGTGAGGGAATTTTTAGACTGAGCTGACAGAAGTGGGAATGCCCACTGTGGCTGGGCAGCACCATTCAGTGGGTGGCATCTCAGACTGTATGAAAAAGAGACAGTGAGCTTTAGCATCCATCTCTCTCACACACTGTTCCCTGAATATAGAGGCAAAGTGACCGTCCTTCCCCACCGCAGTGGACTCTGCTCTCAAAATGTGAACTAAAATGAGCACATCCTTCTTTAAGCTGCCTTCAAACCCTTTGTCATTACAGTAAGTAAAGCCTCTGGCTAACACAGCTCTGTGCTGGGACCTCTGCCTTCAGGTGTGCCGTTAACTTCTAGTGGGATGTGGAGAGAGGGGCTGGAAGAAAAGAACCCATATCCTTGGCCCTGGTCTCTTTTTGGTTAAAAAATAAAATAAAGTAAAATGACATTTTGCAGGAAATCTCTCTCCTTGGGGGGGGGGAGGCAGTCCTGTTGGTAAGGAGCCCACATTGAACACATGCTATGTGCTGCATCTTGGGAACCCTAAATAGATTCGACAAATTAGCCCCACCAGAGTCCATCATGTTTGGGGTTCCCCTTTCTTTAACCCGCAAGAACCAGTTTTGTAGGGGAAATAGCAGGAAGGGAGAAATTTATCCCTCAGGGCCAAGGCTCTAGACCTTCGGTCCCCATGGCCACTGGCAGCCTCCACATTCATCAAGGTATTTTTCCCCCCTTTTGTTATAAGCAGTTCACAGTCAACTGAGAAAGGAGATTTAGAACCAAGCCCATGACCTTCTGCAGGTACTGAGCGGTGGGTCTATAGATTGTTAAGTTTTGACATAAAACAGAAAGTCCCCAGGGCTGACCTGGAGAGAACAAGCCGCCCCACTGGTTGACCTGCTTCTCTGGCACCCTGAGGTACTTCTTGGATCGTGAGTCTGCCAGCCTCGCCCTAACCTAGATGGCTGAGGAGGCGTTGGGTAGAGTAGTCACAGAGATCCCGGGGATGGGGAGCTGCATCTCAACAGACCTCTGCTTGCTGTCTGTCAGCTTATTCATGTTGGGAAATGCCCATCCCACTGCCTGTATCTGCTAAGCACGTCTCTGCTGGTGCTGGGCTGGAGCCCAGGGCACAGAGTGCAGACAGGGGAGTCAGGCTAAAGAGCTAGCACTGGGAAAACTGGGGCATTGCTGTAACAGAGGGAACCTCAAGAAGTACACAGCCTGCCTGTATCCTGGGAAGGAGTTTCTGAGCTGCTCCTGGAGGGGGTGCTGCTGTGAGCCTCGAAATGAGGGAGGACTCTGATGTGTTGAGAACGGGCTGTGTTTGAGCCTGGGGGAGGGGGTAGTTCTTCCGCCAGGCCTGCTTGGGTTTGGCTCAGGCTGGTAGGGCGGGCTGGAGCCCAGGGCTGAAGGGAGACACACAGACTCTAGCTCACTCCTAAGTTCCCTATAACTAACCTTATAGAACACTCCTATGTTCCCTATATCTAATCTTATAGAACACTCTTCCATACCCTCTAACGAATCTTATAAAACACTTCTATATTCCCTGTAACTACTCTTGTGGAAAACTCCTGTATACACTCTAACTAATCGTATAGAACATTCCTATATTTCCTGTAACTAATCTTATAGCCACTCCTATGTTCCGTATAACTAATCATATAGAACACTCCTATATTCCCTATAACTAATCTTTTGATCACTCCTATAATCCCTATAACTAATCTTAGAGAACACTCCTACATACCATCAAGTTCGTATGCAGAATGGATTTGGTAGTAATGTTCCAGGACCTCATCCTAGCATTCAAAGAGCTTGTCCTGGTAAAGGTTGTGCGTGTGTGTGCACATGTGCATGTGTGTGTGTCTGTGTGCATGTGTGTCTGTGTGCAAGTGTGTGTCTCTCTCTGTGTCTATGTATATCTCTGTGTTTATGTGTCTGTGTGTCTCTGTGTGTATGCGTGTCTATCTGTGTCTCTGTGTCTCTGTTCATCTCTCTGTGTGTCTATATATGTATTTCTGTGTGTCTGTGTGTCTCTGTATGTCTGTATATGTGGTATGTGTCTCTGTGTTTGTGTGTATATGTGTGTGTCTCTATGTCTGTCTGTGTGTCTCTGTGTGTCTGTATATGTGTGTGTATCTCTGTGTGTCTCTGTGTTTGGGTGTATATGTGTATCTCTATGTCTGTCTGTCTGACTGTGTGTCTCTGTATACGTGTGTGTGTTTGTGTATGTTTAATGCATGTGTATGTCTGTGTATGTGTGTGTCTGTCTGCCTTTGTGTCTATATGTGTGTTTGTATGTTTGTATCTATGTGTGTCTGTGTGAATGTATGTGTGTATGTGTTTGTGTCTCTATGTGTGTGGGGTGTTGGGGATGTGTACACATACTTTGTATTCATGATGTGCATGGAGATAGAGGAGAGAGAGAATATGAAGAGTTTTAGAGTGAAGGTAACCAAAATCCAGGCAGTGGACAGATAAGTCAACCTGTGCCTTACATGGTGGTCCCTAACCCATGACACCACTGAGTTCCTAGGGTAGCCCCTCTGCCATTATGGATTCTTAAACTACCCAACTTTCCTAATGAGTTGGAATTTTCCCAGTGTCCCAGGCTCTTCCCAGTGTTGCACCTCTGTGTCTCTTACCTCATCCATTTGGCTTTCTGGAAACTTCCTCACTACTTCAGAACTTCTTTTGGGTTGAGTACTTCCTTCCCCAGTTGCTTTCCCAAGAGCAAGCTCCTCCTTTGTCCCCACTTCATCTCCCAGCTCAGTTGCCGCCTTCTCCCTGACCTATGGCACTCTCCTGTAGGCCATGTCTCTGGGCCGCGATAGAACGCAGTGCTGCTCATGTACCCGTTGACTCTCCAGCTTTAAACATGGAACCTGATCCCAGGCTGGCGCTTGATAACAGCACTTATTAGAGAAACTATGGAATCATTGAGAAAGCAGGGAATGTCATACCTTGAGTGAGTGGCAAACTTCAGTGTTGCGACTCTTCATACAACACTGGCCTTTTCTTCTTGTGTCTTGAGAAGTCTGTAGCTGGCAACAGGAGGAACAACCCAGAAACTGCTGGCTAGCAAGAGAGTACTGTGGATTGGGCCAGGCATCATGGCAGGGCCTTGTTGGTCAGGCTCTTTGGGGAAACTGAAAGAAAAGCCTAGAAGCAGAGTGACCTGAGGCCGCTGAGTAAGGCCTGTGGGTGGCCTTTATCTGTCACGGGAGACCTCATCTGTGGCAGTTACTTTTGTCAGCCCCTGTTCTGGGGAGGGGATGTGACAAATCCTGTCCTAATGAAGGTTCCATGGAGGAGCTGGGCACAGGGCAGGAGCTGGAGCAGGCTCTCTGGAGGTCGCTCATTCATAACCTCACTTCACCCCCTGAGGGTGGAAGGTCCTGCAGGGTTTGCCTAGCCGTAGTGCAGTAGAAGTGTGGATTCCATTTAGTGTAGTTTGCAGAAATGCGCAGGGGTCCCCCAGCGGTGATTACTCTTATTTTCTATTTGCAAAACAGCCAAAAACACTGCTGTGTTGGCACACCGTGAAGGGAACTCTCCAGTTTGCACTCCACAGTACAGGGGCAGCGTCTCCCCCTCAAGCCTCTCTGAGAAGCTTACTCTTCTCATCCCTCCCCCATCTCCGCCTCACCATCCACCCGCCCCCATCGCAACCTCTTTCTGCTTAGCCGCCTCTAGAACAGCAGCATGCAGTTCGTGACTCCATAAAAGCTCACTGTCACTTTTAAATTAGATTTTATTTATTTATTGGGGGGAGCATGCAGTGGACAGAGGATAACTTGTAGGAATTACTTCCCTCCTTCCATCTGTAGAAGTTCAATCTGGAGACTGAACTCGGGTCATAGGTGTTGTGGCAAGTGCCTTTCCCCCCTGAGCTATATTGCTGGCCCCACTCTTTCTGTTGTTGTCTTGAGACCAGGGCTCACAGTGTTGCCTGACTGAGCTTTGAACCCTTGGGCTCAAGACATCCTCCCCTTGCTGTGGCCTCAGCCACACGCTCTACTCCATTTGTTTCTTCAAATAGCTCTGCCTGGCATATTTTTTTTTACTTTGTATTAAAATTACTTTTTAATTAACGAATTCACATGATAAATAAAATTGTGCAGACAGGCATACAATAAACTCCTGTTACGTATTGAATGCTTACACTGTCCTGAAATGTTTCTCAGATGAACTCAAGCGCTCACTGCAATCCAGTCCTCTTCTGCAGACACTGAGAGCCCTGTCCACATGGTTGACAGAGCCCCATCTGTCCCACCACAGGCATCCTAATTCAAAACAGGAAGACTTGGCCCCCATACTAGCGGTCCAGACTCATCTATATTTCCTCATATGCTTCTCCTAGTTACTTTTATTTGTGGAAAGTGTGTTCTTTTTTTTTTAAAGCTTAATTCATTTTATTATTCTATGTGTGTGTGCCTGTTATGTATGTCTGTGTACCACATGCGTACCTGGTATTTGCAGAGGCCAGAAAAGAACACCAGATCCCCTGGAAGTAGAGTCACAGATGGTAGTGAGCTGCCATGTAGATGCAAGACCAGAAAGTGCTCTTAACCCCTGAGCCACCTCCCCAGCCCCTTCTGTCAGATACTTTTAAAATCTACAAATCTGCCATTGTCCTTTGGCAGTGTTTTGTTAGATGAAGCCATTGATGTCCCAGTCTTTCTCCTGGCTTCTGTCTCAGCCTCAGCGTTACTCACCTTGCATTAGGGCCTGTGTGCCATCAGGGTCCTTCACTTAAGTGTCTTGTCCCATGTTCTCTACATAGCTATTGCCTGTAGCTTGGCAAAAGACTTGAAAGCGTCAGGTGTCACTGGCATCGTTTGTACTGCTACAGAAGTGTCAAATGCTGGGTAAGCCATGTACTGGGATATGTTCTCCAGAGGCAAACACCTGGAGTCCTGAACCAGGAGACATAGAAGGACCTGAAATGTTCTCTTTGCTTGTCTGTTCTCCATCAGTGTCTTAGCATCCTGCCATATTTCACTGGGATCATGTGGTTTGAATGAACACTTGGTTGACCGGTGCTACACTTGTTGGTAGTGCTGTTTGGGGTGTGTGTGTGTGTGTGTGTGTGTGTGTGTGTGTGTGTGTATGTGTGTGTGTGTGTGTGATGTAACCTTTAGGAGGTGGAGGCTTGCTAGAGGAAATGCATCACAGCGGACAGGATCTGGGGTTTATAGTGTCTCCTCACTTTTAGTTCGGTCTCTCCCTTCTTCCCTCTTTCCCTCCCCCCTGCCTCGCTCTCCTTTCTGGATGTGGTTGAAAATGTGATCCCTTAGTTTCCTGCTCCAGTTGCCTGCTGCCATGCCTCCCCTGACATTTTGGACCTTCCCTCTGGAATTGTAAGCCAAATACTTCTCCTTCCACATCTTGCTTTTGGCTGTGGCATCTCTTCACAGAAATAGAAGCCTTAACTAAGACAGAGGAGAAGAGAAAACATTCCAGGAAGGAGGGAGTTCTCTGGGATAAAAAGCATGGCGTGGGAGGTGGCAGGATGGGTAGAGAGCCTGGCGGTGGAACCCAGTGAGTGGAGTGCGTGCCTAGCATGCACGGAGCCCTGGGTTCCATCCTCAACATCTCATGAATCAGGCATGCTGGCAACATAACAGTAATGGTGGAAGCAGGAGCGTCAAAAGTTGAAGGCCATCCTTCATTACACAGTGAGTTTGAGACCAGTCTACGATAAATGAAAACCTGACTGAAAAAAAACTCCAACAGGTCAACCTGTGCTCTCTGTCACTGTTTCCCAGGAGAACCTCTTAGGACTCAGTTCTTGGACCAGGGGCTACCTGAGCATGCCAGCATTCTACGCTCACACTGACTCTACAGCAATTTCCTCCAGAATTTTGAAAACTTCACAGCAGATAAAAATTCTGATTCTCAGTTCCTTGTTGAAAATCTGTTCTCTGTGTTCTTTTTCTAAGAAAGTTTTAGGAATATTTCTTCATCCCTCATGTGCATATTTTTCCTGAGAATAGTCCATTATTCTGGACACAACATAGACTCCTTTACTTTAGGGATTCTAGTTCATTTGTTTTAAAACTAAAACAATCCTGGTTTCCATTCTTTCAATTTTGAACCTATTTGCCATCTCTAAGAACTTACAAAATAGATCCGTATTTCTCCGTGTACCTTTTTCTCTGTTTTTCCATTCTTTACTTTTTGTAGAGTTTATTGGCCTTCTTTTCCACTCTCCTTTTATTCATACGGTGTCAGTGCCGATTCTTTTTTATTTTCTGGGAACTTTGTCTTGCTCTCTGATCACCCTATTTCCTGGAAACTACTTTTGTTGGCTGGGTGCAAGTGCACAGGGTACTGGAGTGCTCGTGCCTCTGTGGCAGGCTGGGAATTATTTCTGTCTCCTCGGAGGTCAGCTTCTGTGTCTTCTACATATCCCCATTCCTTACAGACCTATTCATCCAGGGTTGAGAAAGGTCTCCTTAGTAGTTGGGGTCTGCCTCTGTATCTATGGATTCCACCCTGCAGGATGGCCACTTGTACAATCCACACCAAATCTGCACTGTTTTTCTCAAGCTATTGTTTGCTGAACACTCAGAATAACAATGACTTAAATGGCATTCATATCATATTAAGGGTTATAAATAATTTAGAGACAATTTAAAATATATGAGAGGGTGTGTGTGTCATAAGAAAACACTATGCATTTTTATGTGAGGCTTCCATGTTCATGGAGTTTTGTAACCATGGGAATCCCGGAGCCAATCACCTGCCTACCAAGGATGTCATCAGCAGAGCTCAGAAAGTCACAGAGTGGAAATGGGCATCTGTTGATCAGATCAGGCTTTCTGAGCTCTGCACCACTTGTCATCCAAAGCAGTAGATAGATTTCCAATAGATTTTAGGGCCAAGATTCTTTCTGTTTTACTGACTGAAGGTTAGCCTTTCCTGCTAATAGGCTTATGGGAAAGTGTGCCATTTACACACCCTCTTTTCCCAAGTTCTAAGGTGTTCCCAGCCTTCAGTAACTGGGTGGTGTCATCCTACCGTATTAGTTTCTGTGTGCTGAGCCAACATCCTTGGCAAACACCACTAAAAACTCCAGCTTCTCCCTTTCAGATCAGAATATACTACTTTGGGTACCACATGGGCAACCCAGTAAGCCTGATGGCTGCTTTGGCGGAGTACCCACTGAAAGGACTCTTGGGACCCCGGGATCACTTAGACAGACATCTCCACCACACTGGAACATATTCAATGAGGGTTCTGACTCCAGACTGATAGGTATCTTAGTCCTTGTGGGTACCAGGAAGTCTTAGACCCAGGGGTCACCAACTTTGGTGTCTGGTGAGGGCCTACTTCCCAGTTCATAGATGGCACCTTGGCTACATGTGATGTGGACAGTAAAAGAATTTACCAAGATATGAATAGGCAGAAAGGACTTAAGGAAATATGCCATAAGATGATAGGTAGTCTGTGAATTTCCACAGAGAGGACCACACCACCAAGAAGGAGTGGGTCATTTGTGGGGCGTCCATATTTGAATAAGCAGGTAGATGTCTTGCTACCTCATCCAGCAGTAAGTTTTACAGCACAGACTTTTTTTCTCGAGACTGGCCATTGGGTTTGGGCCCCATTGAGTCAGGTTCCAGGTGTCTATGTAAGACATCGTAACTCAAGTAGCCAGGGCCAGGTTCTTACAGGGAGATTTTAATTTAACCTGGTTTTACTGTTACTGCTGTTTTGTGTTTTTCTGTCTTTGCCGTGTCCTTGTAGTACAGCTGTAAGGAGGGCTTTCTCCAGAGCCCCTCCTGTAAGGGCGCTGGTCCCATGCCTGAGGGCTTCACCTGCCAGAGCTTCATCAGCTCCCCCAAAGACTTTATTTATTTATTTTTGGTTTTTCGAGACAGGGTTTCTCTGTGGCTTTGGAGTCTGCACTGGAACTAGCTCTTGTAGACCAGGCTGGTCTCGAACTCACAAAGATCCACCTGTCTCTGCCTCCCGAGTGCTGGGATTAAAGGCGTGCGCCACCACCGCCCGGCTTCCCCCAAAGACTTTATTCCTAACACTATCATCTCAGGAGTTAAGGTTCCAGTGTGCAGGTGTGATGAGGACACGGAATCTGGACCACACCGTGTAGAATCAGGAAAGCATTACTTACATAAACACTAAGCAGTCATTTCAGCTCAGAGTCTGTCAGTTCGGCTACTAAGAGCTTTCTGCTCTAGAGTTTCTGACAGGAAGGAGGAAGCAAACATTTTCAGGAGGTTCTTCAGTCTCTCAGAGGAAGCCACTTCCAGGGACTTTTATTTATTTCCTTGTGCTCCCATTTATTGTGGAATCTCTCTATAAGCGCAAAATTGCTCTTTCAATACAAGAAGCTTCGGGGCTGCAAGAGCGATCGAGTCTTTGTCTCCATGCTCCAAATCCTTGTAGCTTAGAGACAGACATGCAAACGTGTAAACAGATGGGCAGAGGCTGAATGGGGTCTGTGTAGCAGGGCAGCTCCCCCAAGGCAGTGAGCTGACTGAAGAGAGTTGGATTGCTTCAGGGAATCCAGGCAGAATGAGCAGGGCCTTTGAGCTGGGCTGGATGTGTGGGTCTCCTGGCAGATGAGGACACAGTATGAGGAAGTTTCCACTCATGCAGTCACAGGCTCTATGATGCTCCAAGAAAATTCTGGGTAATATGGGGCTATATTATTAGAGAAGGGGGAGGGTTCCATGGCGATCAGCTCACAAAACTTTAATATCACTTTCTTTTCTGACAATCAGAGGCCAGGACTCTGTGTCTGTACTCATGTCCTCCATAGACAGAAATTCCTGGAAGTCTCTTATGCACTGGGCTCCAAATGGAGATAAAGATCTCAAGGGAGGGCTGAGGAGATGAATCAGTCAATAAAATGCTTACTTTGCAAGCTGAAGACCTGGTGGTAACCCCCAGAAGGCATGTTCAAGATTATTGGGTGTGGTGGTGTGTGCTTGGAATCCCAGCACGGGGGAGGTAGAAACAGGCAGATTTCTGGGACTTAGTGGTTCAATAGTCAAGCTTACCAGGTAAGGTCTGGGCAAGTAAGATACCCTGGCTCAAAAAGGATAGAAATAGCCCAAGGACCAGTACTGAGGTGGCCTCTGGTCTCTGCATGCATGCGCACATACATGCGCCCACACCTGCATGCACATGCGCACAACAGAAAAAGATGTTAGGGGAGAGAGGGGGATAGAAAATGTCAAGTATGCAAGGGTAGCACACGAGAGCTAATCCACTAGGACTGGGTTCATGACAACCCCAGGATTAAGGCTCCTGATACCCAATGTCATCCTGAACGGTAGCCCCAGGGAGCTGAACTTCACTTCCTGGAGAATCGGCACTTACTCATTCGTGCAATGTCTGGGCCAGGGCTTGACATGGGGGCTGCAGTGAAGGTCATTGTCTCGATGCAGCTTACCTTCAAGGAAGGACCGAGGAATGAAGGCAGAGCTTGCTCCCAAGTGATCGGCGCTTTGAGGAAGATGGAGGGACGCCAAAGGTCCTGGTTTCTTTTCCACTTACTGTGATAAAAATAAGCATTTGCTTTGGCTCCCACTTCACAGTACAGTCTGTCATGATGAGGAGCTAGAGGTGGCAGGAGTTTGAAGCAGCTGGTCACACTGTAGCCATAATCAGGAAGCAGAGAGTGACGAATGTCCCCTGATGCTCAGTTCCCATTCCCCATTTACACAGTTCAGGTTCCCAGCTAGGGAATGGGGCCACCCACAGCCGTGCGTCTTCCCACCTTAATTCAGGTAACCCCCAGAGGGATGCTCAGAGGTGACTCTAACACCTGCCAAGCTGAGAATTGACACTAACCATCACTCTAGTGGGGAGTGAAGGACTGGGAGACCGGTGCTCAGGAGGTGGTCTCTGGGTGTTAGGGTAGAACAGGCCAGTTTGAAGGTCTAAACAAAGTTTGCCACTGGAGGAGACAGCAAGTGTGGGGGCCTAAAATTGTGCCTTCACAAAAGGCCAAGAAGGCCAGTACCATTGATGCAGGCTTGGCTGAGGGAGAGCGTGGGAGGAATTGAGATTGGTAGGCAGGCATGACAAAGTGTACCTTTTTCAGTGATGGTGGCTTCTGGGAAAATCCCTTTTCTCCCTATTAGTTCCGGACAAGCATTGGATCAGAACTGTCAGCCTGACTTCCCTGCTTGTCCGTAGCTGTTTCTTCAGGAAGTTATCAGCCAGAGAGTTCAGAAGGTGCCATTCCCAGCCTGGATGCACACACAAAAATGATTGCAAGGATTCATATGCAGAGATGAGATTTTTCTCTCTCTGGAGCTGGTAAAACCCACCCAGCTGTCTGGTCCTGTCGGAAGAAATAACATTAAAATGTAAATGCTCCCAAGTAAGTGAAATCCGGATGGGTAGCGGCCTGCCAGAGGAGATTCATGACGTATATGCTGTTTAGCCACTGCTAGCCCAGCCCAGCCATTTGCCCAGGCGGAGCTGAGCACTGGAAATCTCTTTTACAAAGCTGTTCTGTGCAGACACGGTTCTCTCCAGGGTGTTTGGAAAGAGGAACCCTCAAGTGCTAGTCAGTCATGAGGTGGTGTGGGGAGCCTACTTCCTAACAGCACAGTCGAACCACATCCTGCCAGCCTCTGTTGGGACAGCTCAGTTTGGACCTAGGGGAAAGAGTAGAGACTGTGTCCCCTCCATATTGCCAAGGCTTGGAGTCCCCACACCCTTGCACACACTTCAACATCTTTGATTTCTGATCTCAACAGGGTCCCCAAGTAAATTTTCTTTAAAAGCTTTGCCTTTTCCTTTGGGGAATTTAGGGTGTTAGAACATCTCTAAGTAGATAGCATTTATTTGTGACTTTGAGACATAAAGAATGGCAGGGAAGAGAGGGAGAAGGTTGCAACCGCTTCTGGAATGTTTATCATTTAATGTGGGCAGCAGTTACCAGCTAAGGATATAATCTCATTGTGTGACGGGGATGCTCTGGAGTGACACACTTAGACCGGGCGCTTGGTCCAGACTGTGTGGGTCTGTATCTGGCTTGTCTGTGAGCTGCTGAGGGCCGTCTTCTTCCTGCAAACTTAGCTCGTTTTACCTCGCTCCTTTATGAGCAATGATGGTGGTGGTGTCCCTTTCTCATTGTGTGAATGCTGTGGGGGGTGGAGGGGGCGGGAGGCTCAGAGGATAAAGTGCTTGCTTTGATTGGAGTTTGAGCCCCAGAAGTCATGTGACAATGTCTGGACTTGATTGCGTGCACTCGTAATCTCAGCACTAGGGAGGGGGAAATAGGCAAATGGCTCCTCAAGGCTTGCAGGCCAGCCAGTATATAGCATGATCAATGAGTTCTAGGCCAAGGCAAGACCCTGTCTTAAAAAATAAGGTGACTAGCTCCTGAGGAATGACATCTGAGGTTGACCTCTGGCCATACACATGCACTTCCTTGCATTCCCCCATGCACAAATAAAAGTCAGCAGATATGGAATGCAAAAACAATGTCCCCTGTGCCCGAGGAAAGTCAGAAAAACGGAACTGATAAAGTGAGTCCAAGGTATCTCAGCTGGCATGGAGCATGTGGTGACAGGGCCGGAATAGCAGGGTGAGACTGCCCTTGATAGAGAAAACCAATTCTAGAGACCCTCCATGGCCATCTGGATCTGTGAGAATGGAGACATGAAGTCACAGGGGTTCTGGAATAAGCAAGCACACACCTCAGCACCCTACACACAGTGACGGACTTCGATGCAGTGACAAACTCAGCAAGCCTGGTCTGCTGTTCCGCTAACATTTCTTATTCAAATGACCAGAGAATTGTTCCCTCCACTTTGCAGACGAGAAAATTAAGGTTCATATTCTTTTCTGCTCTCCAGAGGGTTCTGTGGTAGTTTGAAAGGAAATGGCCCCCAAAGGAAGTGGCACTTTTAGGAGGTGTGACCTTGTTGGATGAAGCGTGTCACTGTGGGGGCTGGCTTTGAGGTCTCTTTTTGCTCAAGCGTCCCTCAGTGTGGCAGTTAGTCAGCTTTCTGTTGCCTCTGAGTCAAGATGATGGACTCTCAGCTCCAGCACCACATCTGCCTACTCTCCATCATGGATGATAACGGACTGAACCTCTGAACTGTAAGTGAGCCCCCTCAATTAGATGTTTTCATTTATAAGAGTTGCCGTGGTCTCAGTATTTCTTCACAGCAATAGAAACCTAACTGAAACAGGCTCCAGCCTGCCTGTTTCTCAGATGTCACCAAAATCCCTTGCTCATGCTTGAAGGAAACACTTCTCTTAGGACGGTAAACAGTTTCTCTGAGCCTGCCGTCCTGTGTCCACTGCTGAGTAACTGGCCACTCATCCTAAAGTGATGGGCATGAACCCAGAAACTTGCTAATCTCTCTCTTGGCTCTGTGGTATGTGTTGACTGGCCCCAGTGGTCTTTTCTCACATGGCTTCCCCAGGCTCTGGAGTCAGATGGTGTTGAAGCTGGAGCAATGAAGGCTCCTTCCGGGTATCTGCTGTGTCTGGTGTCTGGGCTCTACAGTCCGCACAGGAAGTGGATACTGCCATCTCTTGAAGTACTTCTTTTGAGGGGTTTTGGATTTACAAAACAATGCAACTATCTTACCGAGGTCACTCTCAGATTTACATCTTCTGTGACCCCAGTACCTTAGTCCTCACAGGTGGTGAACACCGTTGTTCCATCTCCCCAACCTGTGACAGTTCCTTGTCTTCACGACCTTGGCATTTCAGAAGAGCGCTTAGCAATTGTGTCCAGTGTCTGTCCCTCAGTTTAGCTCTGGGTAAGGTTGAACTTTTCAGAACAGATTCCCCTGGAGCTATACCGTGTCCTTCTTGGTCCCCCATGCTGGAGTGTGTGATGTCAGTATCTCCATGGTGAAGTTGACCTTGATTGCTTGGTTAACAGACCAGTAGAGTGGCCATCTCTATGAAAGCGATAGTTGATAGGATGTGAGTCTGTGTGAATCCTTCTGGCAAACATTCCTCGCTAGTTTTAGCATCCTTCAGTGGATCTGGTCCACGGTTACTGCACAGTGTTGTTGCCTGTGGCAATTTTTTTACCCCTGTTTCCTTCTGTGTGTGTTATCTAGGTCTCTACTGAAAGAAACAACTGACCCGCCCACATGTTTATTCTTTTATGTAATTATTTGTATTAGTAAAGACTTGTGGGTGTGTATTTTTTTATGAATTACCGTCGAATACTGTGGTGGTTTCCTTGTTCACACTGCCCCGACTATAGCCACTGGGGGCTGCTCAGGTTTGGGCTGGCATCCTTTGCCAACCCTCCCACTCATCTTTTCTTGAGTGTTTCCGTACCTTGTAGTACCACAGGGTGTCCAAAATCCAGAGTCAGGGTCTTCTCCCAGCAGCCCTGGTTCTTTCCACTGAAGAATGGCATACCTGACCAAGATCTGAGTACCAGGTGTGCTGGGCTGGCCTTGCTCCTCTTGGGCATCTCTGGTCAGAACTGAGAATTACAGTCTCGCTCAGAAGGGTGTCAGCATTTTAACCAACAGTGAGACGTGTGTAAAAACAAAGGTGTCGCCTTTGTGGCACAGCTCCCTGGAGCCAAGCATGAGTGCAAATCCCCACCATTGCCCTCGAGTCTTGTTTGTCCTTTGGGTGACATGGATTCTGCTGATTTGTCAGTAGGGCCTGTGGCTCAGAGGAGGTGGCAGGCAAGCGAGGTGGCAGCACTCTGATGGATGACAGTCCCTCAAGACTGGGTCTCATGTCCCTTGTTTAGTTTCCATGCCCTTGCCTCAGGACTACCTGATGGCTTGCATTCCTCTGGGAAGTTTAGTCAGATATAATTAATTTTTCCCACATCTAAAAATATGTTCTTTCACTGAGTAAGGGAAACGCTGATTAATTTATTCTTAAGTGTGGTATGGGGAGCTGTTTGTTCTCTTTATACTGGTGTTCAAGCCCCCCCC
>JAQHUG010000055.1:555784-573526 GCA_028555095.1 Dicrostonyx torquatus | reverse complement strand
GTCATCAGTCTATCCATCATCCACCATTAGTTTATTTATTCCTGGAATACCATGGTGCCCTCATACCTGACCCAGGGGTTGGGGGTTGCAAAGATGAATCATCCGTCTCAAACAAACTCATGGCTTAGTGTGGAAGGACAAGGTAAAGGGAAGGCTGCATGCCAGGATGAGAGATGCTCAGATGCAGCCTGAATAAAGGGTCCTAGAAATGTTGCCAAGCCTGCAGCTCTGAGGGTGATCAGCAGTTATGTAAGGCAGGAAGTGTGTGCAAGCACATGAACTGCACTGAGAGGCACAGGCCCGGAAGGTGGCATTTGAAGCATTTGACAGGCAAGGAGACAGGCAATACTGCGAGCTGCATCAGTACAGTTCCTGACTCAAGTTTCTGCTGAGTTCTTTGCTTTAGTCATAGTTTATTCCTGGTACATACAAACATTGCCTGATGTAGGGTAGGTGTTCAGGAATCAGTTTTCAGGCTGAGGACCTTGTTTCTAAAGTAGGAATGTCTGTCTGCTTCTCCTGGTGCATCCCAATACACTAGAACAAGTCTTGACATATGATAGATGCTAGATTAATATTTAGAGATTCTTGGCATACAGTTGTATATACTACTGTCATTAAATTTAAAAACTTAAATTGAATCAAAATCTTACCATGTCTGTATCTTGTCCCTCTTTCCATCTCTAATTCTGAAGTCCTTTGCCGGGTGGATAGATGGAAGACCATACAGGGCCTGGTTCACACCCTTGCTTACTAGATAGCTGTGACTATCATTGTCTTATGTAATTGGGAAGTAGTAGCTGGGCACTTCATGAGAAGTACTGAGCACAAGGCTAGATCCAGCCGCTCCGTGACAATTAGAGAGTCCTTGCTCTAATTAATAGTCATAACTGTGACGCTCTGTGGAGCAAACTAAATGTCTTACAAATGTTTTCTGTCTTTAGTGGCTCTTAGAAGCTGCTGGGGGTGATAGGGAAGATGCCAATGGCAGGACAATCTGGTTACCACTCCCATCAGGTAACTCTGATGACACCAGGCCATTCTGTGACCAGCTGAGCTGTGCACAGACCCAGGGAGAGGAGTTTGTCCATTGGAGACCTTGGTGAGCACAGGAAGCTGGCCACTTGTACAGGGCTCCCAGCTCAGGCCCTGAGAGCCAGGAAAGCAGGGAGTGAGATCCATGTGAGCAGCATTGGCAGAGCCGGAGGCGAGGGGCTGTGTTCTACCCAGTGAGCGAGCTAGCAGTGTTTGCTTGCTGCGGTTTGATTTGAGACGCTAATTGAGCTTTAAAAATTTATTACAAAATATCTCATGCATACAAGGGAGTTAAATAGGGAATGTGTGTGGCTAAGAGAATAAATACGAAACGAACATCCATGTCACCGTTGTATCTACCAAATAAATTCCAAAATTGCTTTCTGAAGCTTATAGGGTCCCAGGTGTGATCCCTGCTTCTTCTTCCAGCTCAGCCCCTCCTACCTCACCTTGATCTTCATGGCCTAGCCTTGCAATGGCACCCTGTGTGTTTATATTCCCTTTTCCTTTATGCTTGTCAGTCTCTCTCCTGCACTCACTAAGCTAACCTCACTCTTCTTTTCCACTTTGGCTGGGACTGCCAGTCTTCCAGGCGTGATTCCTGGCCTGCCGTCCCAGGCAGTCAGACACCCCATTCTGGGTTTCTGTAGTACCCTGGGCTCACACAGCCTTCGTGATCTGCTTGCATTTAGACCCTGAGACACAGATGTTGCCTGCAGTGTGTGTAAACCCACCGCTTAGTGAAGGATTCGGCTAATTGTCGTGCTCAGAGGATGCTCAAGGTGGACTGGCCTCAGGTCCCCAGGAGCTACTATGATTTTGGTCTTTCCTTGAGGGAAAAGCCGAGGCTGCCCCGGCCTTCCAGCACCATCCACCAGCCTCATCAGCCAAATAGTCCGAATTTAAAGACAGCAGCTTGCCCTTGTAAGTAGGGCCAGAATGAACCCGCCTCGTCCCAACATGTAAGATGTTCTAGGAGGGAAGTGCTTGGAATGACAATTGAGCTGGGTGACTGACTGCAGAGCAAGGATGCAGGGAATGTGCAAGGATACAAGGTCTCCTCCTTCCCCTTCTGGAACATGTGGTCCCTTTTACACGCTGAGGGGCAAAGACTCAATTCTGAGATGTACCTGCTGGGGAGAAAGGACACCGGCACCAACTCCCGCTCCAGGTAAATAGCTCTGCGTATCCAAAGAGTATTGAGACTTTCATCTGTGTGTGTATGTGTGTGTGCATGCATGCGTGAGTGCGTGTGTGCGTGCGTGCGTGTGTGCATGTGCATGTGTGTGTACAAACTTGAGGGCGCAACCTCAGAAGCCGTGTACCTTGTTTTTTGGTGTAGAGTCTCCTTTTGACCTGGAGCCATCTGGCTAGCCAATGAGACCCAGAGATCTACCTGTCTCAATGTCCCAGTGCCGGGACTATAAGCATATACTGCCACACTTGACTTATGCATGTGTGTTTACATACACCCACGTGGACATGCAGAGGCTAAAGGAAGATGTCAGGTGTCCTCTGTGGCCTTCTGCTGTATTCCTTCGGAACAGGGTCTCTTGCTAGACCTGGAGATCACTATTTCCCTGCTAGACTTATAGCCACTAGTCCCCACCTGACTGTTTCCCCTCCTGTCCATGCTGGGGTTCCAGGTGCACATAACTGGTGATCTGAACCCAGGTCCTCATGCTTAGGCAGCAAGCATGCTTACCGACTGAGCCGTCTCTTTGGTCCTTGGCCTTTTCTTAAGCTGTGGATCCTGAAGATTGAACTCGGGTCCTCCTACCTGCAAGACAAACACTTCAGCAGCCCCAGACCTTCATCTTTTGTAGTTTCCACAGCCAGCTCCAGCCCCTCTCTTGCCTCTCCAGCAGCATCTGACAGGCACCAAGGTCTCTCCTCACACACCAGCAATGGGTGCCTCGCTCTGGAAGCTGAGGTTCTTCCAAGACTGTGATAAAGCAGACATGCTCAGGGTCTTCATTGTTTTATTTACTTACAAATCGATTGCTTCAAACACGACACAAGTAAAATAACAATCAACCGTGTTGCAGAAAATTTCTGAATTTTCCCCCAGGCTTGTTTTTTTTTTTTTTTTTTCTGTGCAAGTAAGGCTTTTAAAATTATTATTATTTGGAATCATAAGTGGACCTGGATTTTAACACCCTTTGTCTTCCCTTCATGTGCATGACTTCATTTGCCACACGGTCTTTGCCACCATTGTGTTTAACTGCTGCACCGGCATTCTCCAGATCCTCAGTTTCCTATCGGTCATGCGCTGGCTTTGCCAGGGTTGCTCTCCAGTTCTTAGCATGCTCCTCTGAGAAACAAGTGTAGAGAGAAGGGACTTCGTTGCCTAGGGTCTGTGTAGGGGCTGTCTTAATTATGTTTCTTGGTGCTTAGATACAACACCCAACAAAGGCAACTTAAAGGAAGGAGGGTTTGCTTTGGCGTGTGGTTCCAGGTCTTATGGTCCCTCTCAGTGGCCGCAGCGGCAGCAGGAGACCGGCTGGCTACACTGCATCAACAGTCAGGAAGCAGAGAGTGAACAGGAAGTAGGGCTGGGCTGTAAAACTTCCAGGCCCGTCTGCTTTGATCCACTTCCTCCAGGAAGTCTCCACTTTCTAAAGACTCCACAGTCTTCCCAAACAGCACCACTACCTGGCCACCAAGTGTTCAAATTCACAAGCCCGAGGGAGGTGTTTTACATTTAAACCAGGCGCTGGTAAGTTTATTGTCAGCTTGACGAAACCTAGAGTCACCTGGGAAGAGGGAGCTTCAGTCGAGGAGCTGTTCAGATTGGATTGGCCTGTGCCACGCCCATGAGATACTACCTTGACTAAAGATAGTACAGAAGGGTGTCATTCACTATGGGCGGCTTCCTAGGTAGGTGGGTCAGGGCTCTATAAGAAAGCAAGCAACCCTCTTCCGTGGTTTCTGCTTCAGTTCCTGCTGAGTTCCTGCCCTGATTTCCCTCAGTGATGGACTGTGACCTGGAAATGAACAAGCCCTTCCTTCCCTGTGTTGCTTTTGGTTAGTGTTTTCTCACAGCCACAGGAAAGTAACTAGAACAGACCACAGCAGACACCTGACACTGGCTGTCCCTCGGCCACTCCTCTCCTGTCGAGTCACTGTGGAGCCAGCTGAATTTCTAGCTGTACTTCGTACTCTGCCTGGAGGGTAGATGGAGAGACTTGACCATGCTAGAACATTCCAGAAGAAAGGAGGATGGATTCTCCTGTGTGTAGCCTGGGATGTCTATCCTAGAGTAATGTCATGTTTTAGTTTGAGCCTTCTGGGCTCTCTGGATGAGTAGGAGCAGGCAGGGGCTTAGCTGGAGGACGGGGTCTCGTGGAGCCATGAGGTGCCTCGGTCGATGTCACCACTAATCAGAGCAGCTCTCTGTTTGACTGTGCGGGTGCATTCCTTATCTTTCATCCTGCAAGTTACCTACTGCCCCTCAAAGAGGAAACTGGGACTCTGAGGAATGCAGCGTCCTGGCCAGATCACACAGCCGCTCGGCCATGGAGACAGGATAGCTAGCGTCCCTGTTGTAGCTGAAGCCAGAGTGATCGATGGTAATTTCTCAAACCCAGGATTGTTGCTGAGGATGATGTGGACTTACTTTGGCTTCGTGACTAGTTTTTAAAATGGCCCCAGTGGACACAAGATTTAGTGAAGAGATTTTATTTTAAGGCAAAGAAGAGTGTTCCTGGACAAGCTGTCGGGAGGTGGAATCAGCTGTGTTGAGAGGTGGGAAATTCCAGAATGGTGGGGAGACGACTGTTAACACTCCAGAGAGTTCTAGCAGGCAAGTTTAGCCGCCAGCCTGCAGGGCTGTGTGCGGCTACATATGGCTAGGGACAACCCAACACAAACCTGCAAACTAACTTAGAAACAGATTTTCCACCACAGTTTTTTAAATAGCTCCATTGCCTAGTCCGCGAGTCTGAACTCTGTAGATGATGGTGTTGTTTTGCAATGTTAAAAGGTCAGGCTCTCCTCTCAGGGAACCTGATATCTCCTGAAGGTCTCAGATGAAGACTTAAGAACAGAGTAACTTTGAATATCCGTCCTGGAAGAGTAACTGCTCTCTGGTTACCTGGGATTGTTACTGATCACAACGGGTTCCTAATTGCTTAAGCAAAACCAGTATTGTCATGGCAGGAATATGGAGGTTGCTCTTGTGGGGCACAAGGAGAGGGTGAGCCAAGCTTTGTAGAGGGCTGATTCCAAGAGGCAGCAGTTGGTGGGATCTCCTCCGGACACCGTGACTAGGATGAACCTTTGACTATCAGGGTGGATGGATCAGTTTGCTGTGGCCCCACCTTGTATCTCTTCCTAAAGTTGAGTATAGAAAGAGACCATCTGTTTAGTGAGCTGAGCCGGATGCAGGCCATCCCTTCAATTCCATGACTGACAGCATCCATTATGGAGGGTAATTTTCCAGAAGAAACCCAAGATGCTGATACATAGAGGAAGGCGGGGATGCTGGCAATGCTGGGAGCAGCAGTGAGCATCCTTGTTGCTCCTATCTTGACCAGCTATGACTCCAGCAAGCATACAGAGCCCTCACTCCTGTCTATTCTCCCAGCTCTCCTGCAGCCTCCACACCCAGACCACAGGAACACTGCATCACTGTGTACTCCAGGTTTATTTCCCAAGACAGGCATCCCAGTTAGGCAAGCGATTAAAACTCTCCAGTGTGTTTAGCAGAAGACCAGCTTGCTGAGTCTGCTCAAAAGTAAGGGGCCATCAATTTTCCACCTTGGGGATACCAGGCTGGGAACAGTATTGTCTTTGCAGAATCATGACCCTCTTTCTGGTGACAAGGAACGGCTTATTTTGACACGATAGGCCTTAAAACCCTATTGTTTTTAAAGTTGTTTCTGTTTGAGGCCTGGGGAGCTGGCTCAGTGGGTAAAGTGCTTGTCCTGCAATTGTAAGGAGCTGGATTCAGTCCCCAGTATTTGTGTAAAAAGCTAGACATGATGGTGTGCGCATTATCCCAGTGGCGGGGAGAGATGGCGCTCCTGGGCCACTCGGTATAGCCTAATAGGCAAGCCCTGGGTCTCAGTGAGAGACCCTATGACCAGAAACAGGGTGTATGGCTCCTGAAGATGAACACCGAAGTTGACCTCTGGCCCACATGCATATACACAAACTTGTGCACCCCTGTGCCTGCACCTGCCCTTCATGAACATCCACCTGCAAATACACTCTCCAAGTTGTTTCTAGTAATTTCTTATATTCATTTTAGTATAGTTTATTAATTGGATAATTCACTTATGAACATAAGTAATTGATTTATTAGTTAATGAGTAGATAAAAGGAGCATAGTTATGAAATGTAAATTATAACACACAAGCGCCACGTGCCAGTCACTAGCTTAGGAAACAGCTTAGGATGCTCTCAGAGCATCTATCAGCATCCACCCCTCCCATCCACTCAATGGGAACCACTACTCCGGCCTTGGCATTCCATTGTTTTGTTTTGCATCAGGTTTATACCTCCAAGCAGTGTGATGTTGCACTTTTTCACTTAAATGGTACCCTCCCTTCTGTAGTCTGCAGTGTGCTTCACCTCTCAACGTTGCACCTGTGATGTCCCGACATCTCCTGCTTCCCCCCTGCCCCCAGTGTAAGGACTCTCGAAGGTCTATGGCCATCTGCATAGTGCTCAGCATCCTGCTAAGATGAGCACTACTGCCTGCAAACATGCCCTGGTGTGCACCTATGCTGGTGTAGTCAGAGCTTGTCCTGAGAGGTAGATGTCTGCTCATTGGGGTTGAGTGTAGTTTTCCAAGGTGGTGGCCTGATGGGCCCTGAAATCTTGTATTTGGTTTCCCTGAAGCCTTGTGCCTTGGTTAGTGTTTGCCGCCTCGACTGGAGTTTTCTTTCTTACCAGCCTCATGGTTCTTGAAGGGTGGTTGGTTATGTTTTAAATTCCATTTGTCTGACAACCATGTTCACTTTCTCTGAGGCTTCTCTTTTTGAGAAGTTCCTAGATAGGATTTTGCCTATTTTTCAATTGTGTGCTTATTGCTTTCTTGCTGATTTGATACTAATATGCAGTGTCTGTTAGATATATAGTATATCATATGCCATAGGCCACTACGTATCATTCACTAACCATATGCCTTTCTATCCTAGGTGGTAGCTTTTGTGGTTCATTTCTATGGTAGTATTTGGTCACCAAGAATCTCAGGCATAATTTCTTGGAATTAATTAATAGTTGTCTTCCTAGTTAGAGCCTTTCTGTCTTAAGATAGCTGTCTCTCCTCCATGGTCACAAACATACCCCTTTCTCCTGACTATTGACGATCACGGTTTTCACATTCTCCATTCCTCTGCACTCTATCTAGAATTGATGAAGTATTCTTTATTTGGTGTGTTGTTTACTTCATTGTGGCGACCAGATAATGTCAAAAAAAAGTAGCCTGAAGGAGGATGTGCTTGTTTTGACTCCATTTCTGTCACTGCCCGAGTTTCTAAGCTGAGCTCCCAGATAGAGCACCATGCTCTCCAGTCAACACTGTTGGTCCCCTGTCCCCTACCCAGTTACATAAGAAAACACTATCCTAAGCACTTCCCTCCAGTAGAGCCCTCAGTCACAGCCCTGGGAGTCCAGCCACCCTTTTGAGGTGGTTTCTACGGGGAAAGGTGGACTAACGTCCTAACAGCAACTGGGGACCAACTTCAGGATTGCAGCTCTCTCTCCTGTGGCTCAGAAAGGCCTTTCTGGTTAGCTGTAGAGTCCTCGGGATGTAAACACGGGCGACCTGATTTTGCCCTCCACTTCTCCTGAGTCAGAACCATTTGGGGTTAACTCAGAGACGGGGCTAAATTAAGCCTCGAAACCAAGCAGCCTTGATGACAGGCAGTTTGTTGTGCTTGAGTGACTGCCGTGATGGGCCTCTGGTTATAAGGACAGCACTAATCTCATCTCTGGAGAGCAGCCGTGGCCGTCCAGCTCCTGCCCTGTAGGGACGGGAGATACCAGGTCCCTCACAGAACCTGCACGTACATTCAGTATGTCTCGCCTGGACACTGTGCTCTGACACAGAGGCCCAGGTGCTCCTGTCCTCGAATCCTCAGCGTCTAGAAGACAGCAAATGAGTCACAACAAAGCCCAGTAATAAGGGTCTGATGTTTGGAGCCCCTTCTACCCAGAGCAGAACGAGGAGTAGGCTTCTATGTACCTTCTTAAGGCTTACATAATGTCTGGACCACAGAGTGGTCAAAATCAAGGGGGAAGGGAGCCAGATCTCACTTGCTGACAATCAAGCAGATGCCACTGCACTGAAAATCTGTTTGACAAGACTACCAAAGTCACACACATACATACCCCATGCCTGTTTTCCTCTGCTGAGTACATGTAGCTATGAAGAAATTACATTCATGTAAATTTTACATTAGAAAAAACATGAGTGGATATGGGACTGGAATTAAAGCACACGTACTGCAGTATTTAAAGGGAGCATCATCAGATCTTCAGTTTGCTTTGAAATGTTCTGAAACAGACGGTGGGTAGAGGGGTTCCATGGATGTGTGTTGACACCAGCACATGCCTGCACACAGGAATTGTGGAGCAGGTATGTGGATGCTCAGCTTTTCCACATGGGGACCGTTCTCCTATGCAGCATGGCACCAGAAGATGAGTGCCACAGAGTGCTCACAGCAGCGCCAGCCATGGCAACCTCAAGCCCCACTCTTCCCAGGTTCCGCTGATAATAGACTAGACCCATCGGTCTCCGGGATGTAGATTCAAGAGGCCACTGTTCCTAAGAGAGACTGTTTGAGCTACACCCAGCCTTACAAAGCAATGCGGGGGAGGAAAGCCAGAGTCCTGAAAGAGAATATTGTGGGAGTCCATTTGTGAAAATTTAAAACCAGGCAAAGCTGCCTATAATGTTAGGAGTCACACAAGAGTTGTCAAGAGGAGGGAGTAAGGCACAGTGACTTTAGTAAATCACCAAGGGAGGTCCCTGGGGATGCAGAAGGCTGGGTTTTTGTTTTTTGTTTTTCATTTTGTTTTGTTTTGTTTTGAAATCTTAGCACTAAGGAGTGTGTCTATACTTACGCTCTACACTTAAGGACGTATTCCTTTTTACAGCATTGAAAATGGAAAGAAGAAAAGGCAAACCATTCTTCCTGACTGTTGTCAGGGTCAGAGCCCACCCAGAATGCACCCATTCACTCACTTACATGCTCCATGCAGTCAGTCTCCCCAGCTGTCACTGATGGGCTCTGTCCTTCACACAGCCAGTGTCCTGTGCTCAGCATAGTGAGGCTTTCCAGGGCTTACATGCACAATAGAAGGGGTGAGAAGACACTCAGGGGGGAGCCTCACTCCTAACATCTGGATTTCCAATGGTGATCTGGGGATGTCATGTGACCTGTACATTAGGAGTCTCCAGAGGAAAAAAACCCGATGATCTGTGAGGAGGCACATTTGGGTGGGCATGTGTGTGGGGTGTGTGTTTGGGGTGTTTGTATGGGTGTGTGTATATCTCTATACATAGGTTTCTTTTCACACGTATTGTTCTAGTGTAATAAATATGTGACCAAAGTGCGACTTGGGGAGTAAAGGGTCTACTTCATCTTCAGCTTACAGCCCACCATCACAGAAAGTCAGGACAGGAACCTAGAGGCAGGAATTGAAACAGAGGCCAAGGAGGAGCACTGCTCACTGGCTTGTTCTCCACGGCTTTCTTACACAACTGCCCAGGAGTGGCAGCACCCCTAGGGAGGTGGGCCTTCCCACACCAATCATTAATCAAGAAAAACGTTCTATAGACTCGCCTACGGACAACTTGATGGGAGCGTTTTCTCAGTTGAGGTTTCTCTTCCCAGATATAGCTGTGTTTGTGCCAAGGTGACAAAAACCAACCAGCACGTACATAGGTTTCTTACCTGTGCTGTCCCCTGAACACAGGAAAGCTGTTCGCTGGAAAGATGCAGCTTCTTCATAGAGGAAGTCTAATCTGGTCTGTTTCCGGATCCCATCCCCCACAGGCCCCACGTGTCAGCATATTTTAAATATAATTGGTGTAGAAATTGACAAGGAAGGGTTGAACTGCTGACCTCTGGTTGGCTATACTAACTACCCTAATTTGCCTATTAGAAATACACAAGAAGTACAGAGAATAGCAGAAACACCTATCTTTCACAGTGATAATAGTGAACAGCCAGTGTCCGCTGCCCAGCCTAACTTGCAGAGAGTGATCAGCATCTCTAAAGGCCACTGTGCCCCAGGGATTTCTTACTGCTTTGGCTAGAGGAGGACATTCTCCTGCATTTCCTGTCTATCATTCTCTGTTACAGAACTCCAAACACACATTGCCCAGCAGTGGTTGTTTGGAGACTTCACGGATAGGCTACACACATTCTGCGGGTAGGTGCTTTTTCCTTCCAGTGTCTGAGCTTGGTCTATGCTGTCAGGGACAGCTGCAGTAATGCTATCTCATTGTCATGGAATATTCCAGCCGTGTGGCTCTGTTACCACATGGTCACTGACGCACACCTGGGCAGCCTCCAGCCCTTTCCTAGGACAGCTGCTACTGCAGCTGGATGATTGGCCTCAGTCTCCAGGTACACAAAGCTGCTCTCTCTCTCTCTCTCTCTCTCTCTCTCTCTCTTTTTCTGGTGCACAGCTGGGAGAGCAGGTGCCAGCCAGCTACAGACTGTCTCTTTGCTTTCCTAAGTAGCGCCAAATGGTGTTCCAGAACAATTGTGCCAGCATGTATTCCTACCAGAGACCACGAGAGTCTCTTGTGGGACCGCCTCCCTCACACCTTGGAGGAAGTGCTGGCAGCCTCTCTGGGTACAGCATCACCTCCTCTCGGACCTGCCTACTCCCCTCCCTATCTCAGCCAGAGCTTTAGAACGTGTGCGTGCGGTGGTGGTGCCCCTACGCCTTCCTGAGCACAGAGCACACACTCCTCTCCTGGCTTTGACCCAGCATGGAAGCGTATACAACCTCCCCACTTGCTCTAGTGTGACTGCAGTAGCCCTCTGTCTCTACTTCATGGGAAAGGGGAGAGCAAGCTACACTGAGTGGGTGGCCTGAGGCCTAGACTTCAGGGTACGTGTTTTTATGTTGCTAATGTATCATCCTTGAAATTTTTAACTTATATTCTGACACTGTGTGTGTGTGGGGGGGGGGCTTGAGTGTTTGCACATGCACATGTGTGCACCAGTGTGGAGACCAGTGATCAACCTCAGGCTGTCATCCTTAGGAAAATTGTCCATCTCCTTTGAGACTGTATCTCTAATTTTTCTGAAGCTAACCCTAACCAATTAGATTAGCCTGACTGGTCAGTGAGTCCCAGCAGTCCTCCTGTGTCTCCATCCCCAACACTGGGATTCCAAGTATGCAGGCGTTGTTTGTGGGACCTGGGGATCTAATTCAGGTCCTTGTATTTGCAAGGCAAGCATTTGACTGACTGAACTATCTGCTCAGCCACCATCTCTCAGTGAGCAAGAGAGATGTATGCCAAGATCGTGTCCAATGCGCTGTAGATGTCACTACCACTCATGGTCTAGTCCTGACTCCTGTAGTCACTCCACCCATCCACCTGGCCTCAGCAAGGATGCTGAGAAATGATCTCTTTCTGTTCTGTTTCTCGTCATTCTAGGTTAGTCTGGCGAGGAAGATAAAGACATTTGCAACCAAGATGGTAATCACGAGTGGAAATGATGAAGACCGGGGAGGCCAAGAGAAAGAGAGCAAAGAAGAGAGTGTTCTGGCCATGCTGGGCATCATTGGGACCATCCTGAACCTGATCGTCATCATCTTTGTATACATATATACCACACTGTGAATGGCCCCAGGCAGCCTCGGCTGCCTCAGGATGGCCATGAGACAAGGGTCCTGTGTGTCCACCTCTCAGTGACCGGACACTGCAGGGGGCCACACCTGCTCCATCAATGCACCTTTGAACTTTCTAACAGGTCACCAAACGAACCCATCCTGCTATGAGGAGCAGACACTCTGAAGCACAATGAATCCAATGAAACTCATTCAGGCCACAAGGAACTTAGCGTCCCTGGCAGGGGACCTGGCGGGATGCTGGAAAGACCAGCCTTCGGCACGAGTGATGGGCAAAGGGGTGGGGAAATGCCTCACCCTGGAGTGCTGACCACAACCCACACTGGAAAGGAGGATGAGTGGGGTGGCCGCAGCTCAGCCGCCCACCTCCCAGGACCCGCTCTCGGGGTGGTCCGTTCACAGGCGTCCCATGCGTCAAATGTTTCCAGCTGTTTGATACGGAAGATAACTTATTTTTCATTTTTCATTGGCTTGATGTGTGTATCTGTTCATATCAAGGTTTATAAATATATATTTTTAATAAATGTGCTCTATTTTTTAGCATGAACCAAATATTTGGAGAAGCACTTCTGGATCCATAGCTTTTCATGGTTTTAATCGCTTTGCTCCAGCAACCGCAGGACATCTTTTCTGTAGCCATCCAGGTGTCTCAGTTCGTCTCCTTTGCTCTCATGCTCTCCTCCTCCCCATCTCTGCCTCTCCATTCTCTCTTCTCTCGTTCCTGTCCACTCCCTCCTCTCCCTTTTCCCTCTCCTCTCCTCCCCCTCATTCTCTCCCCTCTTCCCCTGCCTTTGTCTCTCCTCTCCCTCTCTCCTCCCCTCTTCTCTCCTACTCTCCTCTCCTCATCTCTCATCCAGAGGACATTTTTTTTTCCCATAATACCAGCCATGGTCTTGGCTGGTGCATGTTCCGAGATTGTCGAGTGGTTTTATGTTGTTCTGTCAGAGATCTAAAATGATTGTGGGCATGCAGACCTTAAATGCACCCTGTCTTCAATGAGAATTATGCATGCACAAGGGCTGAGTAACAGATCGGCTTTCAACATGTTTTCAAAGGACTGCCACTGAGGAAGATGAGTGTGGCCCTGCCCGCAGGTCACCCATGGGATGGAGCAGTCAGCAGCTCACCAGCAGTGTTGCTCATTCATCCCTGCAAACCATTTGTTTCTCAGATTTTGATTTTTTTGTGACCGTGAGAGATGGGAATGGGGTAAGCTCAATGTTCAGTGTGCCGTCCCCTCTTTGATGAGATATGCCTGGGTGAGGCCAGGTCTCTTCAGAAGTTGGAGGGGTTTGAATGATGTGAGGCCTTGCCACTGGGGGAGCCTATGCGCAGTCAGCTCCTGCTGTAAAGATGCCACTGTGACAAGTGAGCTGTCAAGGGCGTTGGAAGGGGCTCAATGATCTCTGTAAAGAACCCCTTGCGCATTTTAAAGCTGGTTCCTACCCACATGAAGCTATTTCCTCTCCAAGGGGTTGGTTGAATAAATACAAACTTGCCCTGCTCCCTGGCTGCCTAGCATAGCCCCAGCCTGGCTGCCATGGACAGCCTTAAGGACAGGGTCAGTGTTCATTACACCACTGGCAGAAATGGCAGCAGCCTGCCCTGTTGTACTCAGATGACAGTGATGGGGTCTCTGCCTGCCCCTTCCTTAAACGGCACCACGGCGGAGTCATTTCTTGGGCTCCACTAAGGGACCAGTCTCTTTTATAAATCAAACACCTGTGAGCACCTGGCGCTGGCCAGAGATGTCTCCTTCCCCACCTGAAGGAAGGACACTTTTACACAAATCACCCGGCCCTCTTAGTAGCCCAGGAAAAGGAGAGTCTCACCTGTGTTGTAGAAGAAGGAAGGAGAGCTTAGACCAGGAATCTTCCCCAAGATTGCCTGGCATCCAACGAGTCAGATTCTAGCCCAGCCTGTCCAGTTCCTTATCCCAGCCAGGGTGGGCAGGAAAACCTATTGTTTTGTGGAGGGCCAGCTCTGCACACCTCCCTCCCTCTCCCCCATAACTGGAAACAACCTGAGAACTCCTTGGACCCTGGCAGATTATGACACAAATACAGACGGGACGAGAGGCTGGGTAGAAATGTAAGAGACGCCCAGGAGAGAGCGCCACCTACAGGCCATGTGATTCTGGGAAATCTGTAGTTCTGAGCAGTGAACTGAGTGAACAATAAAGGTGCGATGGGAAAAACCTACTGGTGTCCTGACTTCCTTGTGAGCGTTCGTGTAGCCCTTTTATTTAATAAAACTTGACTTTAGCTGTATCTATTTAATTTAATTTATTTACTTTGGCATAGGGTCTCCTGTAGCACAGGCTGGCCTTGAACTTGCTATGCAGCTGAGAATGACCCTCCACCTCCCCAGTACCAGGATCACAGGCATGTGCCACCACAGCCTGACTGAATGTGACTCCGCTTTAAGTAGACTTCTGTCTGGTTTGAACTGGACAAGCCTCAGGGACTTCTGAGGGTGTTGATTTAGAAACTCATGGAAAAGGAAGGGGGGAATCACCTTTAAGATCCTCACCATAATTTCCTGGCCATTTTTCTGCCTGGCCCTGATCTGGAAATAAAACTTCCCTTTGCATGACTGACACACAGTGAGGACCATCCCTGCCCTTTGTGCAGCTGACCCACATCGGGGACCATTTTTGGTTCTTTGTGTGACTGACACACAGTAGGGAACCATTCCTGTGCTTTGTGTGACTGACACACAGTGGAGACTGTTCTTTTCAGAGCTCCAGCTCCTGTGTCCACTTAGGCTGTTTAGTAGAAAATAATAACACCCACCGGGAAAGCTCATAGCCATCATCTGATCTGAAGTTTGTGGGGGGATATTGGACCCAGAGGGATGTACACGACCTTCTCTTCCCATTGGCTGAATCAGTTTGGCCCAGCCTCAGCCAGCACCCACACTCTGGTTTTTAGCACCTTCCACCCTCTGAAACACAGGCAATCTCAAAAGCATGTGTGTGGCTCTCTCTCCAACATATCCAACATGCCTCCCACAGCTTAGCCTCTAAAACCCAGGACAGAGATGTCAGACACAACCAGCATCTAGACTTGGCTTAGGGTCAGCTTTATTAGCTGCTGTCAAGGGTGAGAAAGCCTACTCACCTCTCTTCCATTGTTCTCCATAGAAACAATGCGTTGGGCATTCGAGCGCTTTCCAAACAGCTGCTTAGGAAGCCAAGGCTGGTAATGATACTGCTACATCCAGAGACGAGAAAAACCGAGGAACCAGATTTCTGGCCCCTCTTCTGAAAGTCCCTTTCACATACCCTGTGCCTCATGTCACTGTGCATGGGACTTCTGCCATGGCAGTCCTCCAGAAAGACCACCTTGTGATCGGGAAGAGCCTCCCACTATTATATAAGGGTGCTCGCCTCTCCTGGAAAGCAGATGGCAGGAACAGATTTGCTCATGCTTTGTGTTCATAAACATTTGACACAGACCCACGTGTGTTTTCCCAGAAGATGGGCTGTTTTGCTCTAAGAAGCAGATTCACGCGGCCTCCGTAAATTCTCTCGTGGAAAGGCATGCTTCTTTTCTCTACTTCGGTGAAAGAATGGAACAGAGTCAAGAAGGGTTGTCTCAATGAGAAGGCTTTTTATTAAAGGTGAGCATACCTTCCAGGTACCCTGAGAGCTGGCCTCACACCTGAGTATCCAGCTCTGTCATTGGTCCTGGTCTCCTGATGACCGACACTACTTTATGTCCTACCTAGCCAAATTCGGAAAACAGAGAGGCAATGACAGAATAGCCCTAAATGTTGTAGATCAATAACAATGATGATGATGATGATAATTACCACCAGTGGATTTTGGTAGTGTCTACTTGATTAGCAGTAAAGGAATCCAAGTTAGAATAAGCACAAGGTTGAGTCAGTCCTGATTCTGGGAAGATCAAAAAATTGTTCTCCATTTGCTGTTCATCTCTCTCATTGAGAAAGGAGATGGCCACCTCATAAAAGCCTAGAACATCCCAGATGGACTGTCCATGTGAACTAGTCATGAGTGAAATCTACTGAGCTATCTGTCGTCACCTAGTCCCTGTGACTTCCAATCAGGCAGATGACTGGAGGTCCCTGCCCATAGCTCTCTATTCAGCAATAAACTCTCACAGCTTTGCTGACTTCTGCAGTCCACATATGGGTCCTAACTCTGCAATCTGTTTGCGAGAGGATCCACACTCACGGTTCTTGGCTTCCCATCATGACACCACCACCATCCTTCTCCTGGGGATTATAACCACTCCCTTCCCACCACTAGAGATTCATTATCACCATCACTGAGGCCCTCACCTGACCATGCCAGGCCCATTGTGTCTTTGAGTTTTGTCTTTGATTCTAAAGCATTCAGCTCTGTGTTTGTAACACTAAAGACTCCCCAGTAGGACTTTGGGCTCTGAAGTTCTGAGGTTGCCTCAGTATTGAAGTGTCCTATGATATGATGTTGGCACAGTCACACAAGTTCTCCCCTGTCACTTTTTTTCTGCAGAAAAAGTGGTGGATAATTCTATGACCTGTGGATGTCTGAGCAATAAATGGGTGTAGACAGCCCATCTGGTCCTCCTCACCCAAGGCAGTCCCTCTTTTTTCTGAATACCAAAAAAGCCACCAAGAAACAGGAATAAAATATGGAAAGAGAAATCTAAATTTAAGTTTTGGTGCTAACATTTATTGACTCTTGACCTTGGGCCAAATCCTCAATGCTTCTGAACCTTCGTTTCCTCGATGTCATATGAATTACATCAACAAAGTGATTAAAGATTGATGGTAGAGAGATGCATCAGCTTGGTTCATACTAAGGATTGATACTAAATTCAGATTCAATATTGTGGCAAAATCTTTCTCCTGTCAAAGTGGAACCGGGGATGGTGTCCAGGTCACCGGATTGAAAACACCACGTGTGAAGACGACAGGGGTAGCTCCATGTCGGAGGCTGAGTAGAGTGAGCTCTCTCCAGCAAAGACTCTGTGCTCCGTCTCCTACTGACTAAGGAAACAAATGGAGAGAGAAAGGGTTGCGAGGAAGGCAGAGGTATGGGGGTCCTGAATTGCGTGGCAGGGTGCACCTCACTCTCTTCCTTGTTCCCAGCGAACTTCAGAAACAACTCTGTGAGGTGGGCAGAGATGATAGAGACAGACTTCCCCAGCTCCATGGCGGGGTTCAGGGCCCAACTGCCTGGTGCCTTAACCAATCATTACACATTTATTTATTTAATTATTTATCTATGCTTATGTGCACGCACATGTGCATACACACACACACACACACACACGGCATATGTGTGGAGATCAGAAGACAACTCATGGGAGCTGGTCTGCTTCTTCTACCTTTTGGTTTCTGGATATCAAACTCAGGTTATCAGACTCGTAAAACACTGCTACCCACTGAGCCATCTCAATGTCCTTGCCGGTCACTTGTGCAAGAAGAGACAGAGATGGAGTGAGAGCCACTAGAAGAATTCACTCTGGATCTCTGGATGCCATAGAAATAGCACCAACACCGTATAAAGGCCCCAGATAGTGAAGTAGTTCAGAATAATTATCAACTAATTACACTAGGCCATATTACCCTGATACAAAAATCAAACAATGACCTTTTCCCCCAAGTGCACCAATGGCTATCATGGGCATAGATACAAAAATCACTTTAAAATTAGCAAATCACATTCTTCAATGTAATATATTATAACAAAATGGTGTCTCTCTCAGAAATGCAATTAACAATTGAAAAAGGGCTGCTGTCGTCTGCCACATTAACAGACTAAGAGGGAAAGCGAAGTCAGCACAGAGGTACAGAAAAGTGGTTGAAAGAGTCTGATAGTCACTCAGAGTTTCTAAAATCATATCAAACTTCTTCATAATTGGA
>JAQHUG010000055.1:513449-533219 GCA_028555095.1 Dicrostonyx torquatus | reverse complement strand
GGTTTCTCTGTGGCTTTGGAGCCTGTAGACCAGGCTGGTCTCAAACTCACAGAGATCCGCCTGCCTCTGCCTCCTGAGTGCTGGGATTAAAGGCGTGTGCCACCACCGCCCGGCCCAGGCTCTGATTTCTTAGCACACTTTCCAACGTTTGCTTTTGCTAATCACTGCCACCCTGAGAGACTGGATGTGGAGACGCACGCCTTTACTCCCAGCACTCAGGAGGCAGAGGCAGGCGGATCTCGGTGTGTTTCAGGACAGCCAGGACTATGTAGAAAGAGCATGTCTCAGACAAAACAATGACAATAACAACAACAGCAAAATGTGTGTGTGTTATCCACACATTTGTGAGTGCGTGTGTCCCTGTGTGCACATGCAAAGGCCAGAGGAGGACACGGGGGGGGGTGTCTTCCTCTAAAGCTCTCACTTTACTATTTGAGGCCAGTTCTGTCACTGAACCCAAAGCTCACCATTTCAGAGACCAACTGGCCAGCAAGCTCCCGGGATCTGTATGTCTCCACCTTTTAACACTAGCGTTACAGGCATGCAGAGCCTTGCCTGGCTTGTACATGGGGGCTGGGGATTTAAACTCAGGTCCTCTTGCTTTAACAACAAATGGTCTCATTCACTCACAGAATGACTTTCAGTCAGGTTTATAATTTACATGAAATTGTGTGTGTGTGTGCATGCGCACACGTGTATTCACACTAAGACAAAGTCTCATTATGTAGCTAACTTCCAACTTATGATCCTCCTGCCTCCACCTTTTACCTGCTGGAATTACAGGCATGTTTTTTTTGAAATTTGTTTTCTTTTGAGAGAGTCTTTTTTTAAAAAATACTTTACATGTATTTTATTATATTTTACATTTATTAAATATATTTATGCATATGCATTATTAAATCTATTCATATTTGCATATCCTATTTCTTATGTAATATTTCATGTGTTTTGACTGCATATATGTTTGTGTACCGTATGCATTTGTGGTACCTGCAGATGCCAGAAGAAGGTATCAGATCTAAAATTAGAGTCACAGTTGTGGGCTGGGCTGGGCGGGAATGTGGACAGCAGCACAATGAGACAAAAGAAGTCAAAAGTCTAAATTCTTCCTGAACTTTGACCCAGTCATCAGGTTGTTAGCCCTAGGCTCCTGCCCCCCACCTCACACACCCTAAAGGACACTGCTGTCACTTCCAGAGTTCAGTGGAACACTGCAACAGGTGCTCATTATTTCCCAGGTTCCTTTTGACTCAGTGTTTGATGTCTCTGGCAGGCCTCACCTGACATCTTCCAACTTCCAAGCCTGCAGTTGGACCTCAAATCTGTGGCTGTCTCCTTCTCTCTGTCTGTGGACTTAAGGATCTAAATCTTCTAAAACGAAACAAAACAAAAACCTTTCTTGTCATTTGTTGGGCTTCTTAGAGGGAGCAACATGTGATCACACACAAGTAAACCTTAACTGGCTTTCATGCACAGATTTAACTTTCTTGATGGAAGATGAGGTTCTGAGATGGATGGAGGTGAGGGTGGCATGTTAGATTTTGGGTGAGTCCCTCGGCGGAGTGAAAGACAATATGTACAAAATCGTGAAAGAGGGGGTAAGAGCCAGACTCTTGTACTGGCTGTGTGCCAAGAATGGAGAAGTGAGTTCTCCATTGGTTCTGTTATCGTCCATTCACCCAAAGTGGCACTGAGCGGCTCCCCTTTGTGACTGCTTGTGATTCTCACGCTAAACCTGGGGGTTCCCCTTCTTCTCTGGGCTCTCAGAACAGGACCCACCCAGAAGCCATCTGCTCTCTAATGTCTGGAATCACCCCCACCTACTTCCAATACTCATGAGCTCCCTGTAGACCAACTCATTTTATGGTTCCAGTTCCCTCTCCAGGCAGGAAGGCTACACAGAAGCCACATGGAAGATATTCCGAGGAAGAAGCAAGATTATGAAGGATACAGTCTTGAAGACAGCCTGGCCTGGCCAGAACTTGTAACCCTGGCACCTGAGTTACTGCCCATGGATGAGCTCTGGACTTGGAGGGTGGCCTTGAGTAGGCAGTCTGCTTCTGCACCAAGCACCCACAGCATGTAATTAACTGGAGATGATGTCCTTGTGACTGACAGATTGGCAGTGATTAATTATCTTAATGTTTGCTCTGGGTTCTCTAGATGTGCACAGTGATTAAAGAGGGGTTTAGGAAACAGTGGCCTCTTTTGCTCTGGGTCCCCCCAAACATTTGCTAAATGACTTGCCATAATTACATTAAACATCTCTCTACTCCCCAGACAAGACTCACATTGCATGAAACTTAATTCCTAAAGTACACACACAATGGTGGGTGAAGGCAGTCCAGGAAGTTTTCTAGAAGGCATGTCATATGTGGTCCATGCATCCAAAGCTCTGTTCTGTAGATCTGCCTGGACAGCAGCTCAGAAAGAACTATGGATCAGGGCTGTCTCATAGTATAACTTCTCAGAAGGGGTGCTAAGACGTGGGTGTGCGGCGTTAGGATGAGGCAGTGTGCTAGACTACAGAGGAATGCCATAAAGAGACATGGTTCTCCACCTGATATTGAAACTATGAATTCTGTGGGGGGAGTTAAGAAATAGAGTCAGGCAGATGCATCACGGATTTCTGAGCTAGATGCCATTATCTATCTCTATGCTGGTTCTTTTTTTCATTTTTACATAAGCTAGGGTCATCTGGAAGAGGGAACATCAATTGCAAACTGTCTCCATCAGATTGGCCAATAGGTAAGTTCTTGATTAATGACTGATATGGGAGGGCCCAGCCCACTGTGGGCAGAGCCACCCCTGGTGGTATAAGAAAGCATACTGAGCAAACCACGAGGAGCAATCCAGTAAGCAGTGTTTCTCCATGGCTTCTACTTCAGTTCCTGCCTCTGACGTCCTGCCTTGGGTTCCTGCCTGATGTCCCCTAGAATGGGTTACAACTGTTGACTGACATAGACCCTGTCCTCCCAAAATTCCTTTCGGTCATGGTGTTTTACCACAGCAATAGAACCCAGAAGAGGACAGTGCCCCATATCTCACAGCTGATGAACCCTGGGCCTCTGTGTCCAAATAGAGTCAAGTCTGGACCTGCTTCCATTGTGTGATGAACAGTACGGGCCACAGCCTCTCCTAGAGCTCCCAGGCTCCACTGATAACCCTAATTCAGTCACTGGATGCTAAGGGAGGCAATTTCTATGGGGTAAAGAGTAGAGAGGGGCATCCAAGACAATTCCCAGAGGCTTTAATTCCAAGAACCCCATCCTAATGTCAGCACAGTTACCAGTCAGCACCATAGGCAACAACCTGCACTTACGGTGCCTGAAAACCGAAGGCAAAGATTCTGCTCTGTTCCCTTGCAGATAAAGACTTGGGGTCAGGAGGTCAGAAGGAACTGCCCAACATCAAACCAAAGCCAATACTCCAGCATGAGAAGGATCTGATGGTTCAATCTGCATGCTGTTTCGGAATGCCACTGTCCTGTCCAGACTCTGGCATCCCTGAGGCAGGAGCTAGACCTGAAAGATCACAGCCCCAAAAATTTATGCTAGCCCCTTATGGACCCTGTTTCTGCTGGCCACAAGGTTAAAATTAAGAACAGGTCCAGGTGAACCTGGCAGGTTGCTGAAAAGAGAATCTTTTATTGAAAGATTCTCTTACTGAGTGCCATAACTCTCAGGGACAAGTAATGACCTAGGTTTCTGCAAAAGGGATAACTGTTTAATAAATGATCTGGACATTCTGGAATATGGGAGCATATTAGTGATAGAGTTAATATTAATATGAGACCCCAACCAAGATACTACCCTATGGAAAGATACTGAGAAGAGAAAAACACTGAATGTGAAAAACAAGTTTGTCAGTTTCTTAAACCCTGGTTCCTGTTGTTCAGGCTGAGGACGAAAACATGTTTTGCTCTCACCTGTTGTTTTTCCTAGAGTAGGTTGGACTATGTTAATTTAGGCCCTGTCTGTAACCCTGGTCTAATAATTTGGACCAATCAACATTGTATTTGTACCCCTTATGTTAATTTTGTGGTTTTTGCCTATAAAAGCTGTTTGTAACAACGCCTGGGGTGGTCAGATAGCCAAAGCTTCTGCTGAGGCTGCTGCTGTCTGTCCATCCGCAGGCCTGTGTACTAATCCAATAAAGTGCCTCTTGCTTGTTGCATCCAGTGGCCCGAGTTGGATTCCTTTGGGCAGCGGAGCTGCAGATCTTTCAGACCCAGCTCACTTAACTCTTCTTACTTGCTGGAATCCAGCACAGGGCCATGCAGTAAATGTATGCCCTCTTCTCTGTTTGAACTTCTCTGCCAAACCAGGTCTTCCCAGCTGCATTCCCATGGGTCAAGGCTAAGGAACCCCTCTCCTGGGGAGACTGCCTGGCGGTGGAGAAAGTGCCTGCAGCTTAGAAAGCCCATCGCCATCTCGCAAGAGCAAATCTTACTATTGTATCTTTTTCTCAATAAGAGAATTCTGAACTCACATTCTGTGAATACACAATGCCTACCACAGACTTTTGTAAGGCATCTATGTGGATCGCTGCCTCAAGAGAGACACTGGAGGGGGGTGGAGCAGACATCTTAGGAGAAAAAGGGAAAGTAAATGCTATGCCCTGAGTTACCACTATTTCCCAGTGCTCCATAAAGTGAGAGGCCCCTTTGAGCTTGGAGGGCTCTCTGTTGAGGCTGTGCTTAATCTAGTCTGATTAAGAGAGAAAGAAAACATTATGATTCACTGTTGACTTAGACTTAGCTCCTCCATCTTCAAACCCAAAGCCCAGGACGTGCATTGGTTGTATTAATTCCCACCCCATCCCCGGTGCATTCTCTGGGCAAAACCTTTGCATCCACACATCAATCACTGGCTGTCACTGGGCCAGGGTCGGATTGAATCTGCAGAGCTGCCATGACTCACAGGCCAGCCATATGGCTTCTGCAAGATGCTATTTGGTTGAAATACATAAGCATCAGCAAACTGAACATGGGCCAGAGTACAGAGGGTAGTGCCATGGGGACAAGTGCCAGAATGTCCCAAATGACACTTTTAGAAGACTCTCAAAGATGCCAGTGGTGAGGGCAGGGTCTGCGACAACCAGGTTCTATATGGACTCCTTATTGTCCCGTTCAGTGAGACTAGTCTGCTGTCTACAGCAGTCCCCTTCACCTACAGGAAGGTTCTAGAAGCCATTGAAAGTCGAGTTCCTAGGGGGCTCCTGGTCTTTATTCTGTTTACTTCCCATGGTCGCCTCTTTCCAGAAGCTTCTGTTCTCATGTCTGCAATGTTGTTCCTGATATCAGTGTATTCAAGTCTCAGGAGAGGCATGTCATCTAGAGAATAGATAGACCATAGCTTACATATTCTATTTGTGGACTGTGGATGCATTGCTTACAAGATGGACATGATTCAGACTATGTGTTTTCTGCTCCACTCTCTGGTTTTTCAACCTAGTTGGCAACTATCAAGATGGGTACCTTACGTCTTTTTCTCATGTTTCCAGAGATGGAAGTTGCTGTGTGGGGAGGGTGAGATGTGAGCAGATCTCTCTTCAGCCCAGGTGGTACGCTGACTACTGATTGTGCCCCTGTGCATCTTGGTGAACGAGTGAGTTTACCAGGGTTGTTTACAGGAGCAGGGTAAGGGGGTGTTTATAGAGCACGAATAGCTCAAAGGCAGCCACATTATCAAAAGCCCACCACAGCATGGGTGCCACTCATGGAAGCTGCATCCATGGAGCTCACTGCAGGTCCTGCAGGCAGCAGGACTGGGTAGAGGCTCCTTTCCCAGCAACTGATATTGCTCACCTAACCTGGAGGGTGACCTCTGGGTCCTTGCTCAAATCTGCAGGGGAAACCGTCTCAAACCTATTAGTGCCTCAAGTCACCAGCCCTGCAGGCAAGGCAGCCTGTGATCAGGGAAAAGCACAGCCAGCACACATCTCCCCCCCCCCTTTCCCCAGTGTTAACTACAAAGTTAGCCGATACCGGGAGACAAGTCACGATGCTCAGGCACCGGGGACGGATCTTCTCTGAACACCTTCTGCATGTCTGGCAGACAAGAATACTTCTCAGTGTCATCCCGTGCTCTCCCATTACCTCTAAGAGGAGATGTCTTTACCCTGGTCACAGATAAGAAAGCAAGACTGAGGGGCTTGGGTAGATTAAGAGCAGCCCCAGGACCAACAACTAGAAGCTGCCGAGGTGAGATTGAAATCTGGGCCTCCCTGCTGCAAGGTCAGGGCATTCATGCTACACTGGGTGATTTTTATTTTTTTCTTTGCAAACAGACCAGTGAATGGAAGAGAGGGGTGCTGTGTGGAGCTCTTGGCTGTTTTATAAGGCTTGATGACATTCGTATCTCCTGGTGGTGACTGCTTGGAGTGAACTTGCTGTTCCTGAGCTGGGGCAGAATTCATTTTCCTCCCCCAGAATCTGCCAGAACTAAGAATAGGCCAGGGACGATCTGTGTATTTAATAACGCTCCAAGCCAGAGCACCCGCCTGGCGAAGCCTCTCCTTGGCTAATAGAATGTGGCTTGGGAGGAGGCAAAGAGAGCACTTGGCTTTCATGCAGGCAGGGTTGGGGAGTGCTGGGCCTACCTCATGCACCCACACACCACACACACACCATGCACACATACATGATGCACAATCACACACAAAACATATCACAACATACACACATGTACACAAATTTCCATCATATAAAACATGCCTGTGCACATACTTTACATAACACACATGAAAACATACACCACACAAAACAGGTATATATACTACACATCAGACACACTCTACACCAAACATATCTCACACATAGATACACACATGATCATTGCTATACACACATAATGCATATATTAAATACAAACACACACTACACATACACTATTAAACACACACTGCATGTCCACTACACACAAAAAACATTCATATACAACTCACAAATCACACATATCACATAAACAAGCATTTATATACATACATAAGACAAGCTATATAACAGACACATACCACATGCATACATACAACATGTAGGCACACACATGTACATATACTGCACATGTACACCATATGTACATGCATTAAACACAAACACATGCTTAATACACACCACAATATGCAAATATACACACTGGTACACATATATGGCTACATACAAAATATGCATGCATACATACCTTACATTTTACAGGTATACATACAATACAGCAGATACACTATAGACCAAGCACACATACATAGAATATAATACACAAACACATAGACATACATATGAATACATGACACATACCAGGCACACACTGTACATAAACATATGACACCCATAGCACAATATACATTCATATGCCCACCATACACAAAACACATATACAGACATGTTCACATACGCAAATATACCAGATATATATGCTTGGCACACACATACAACACATACACACACACACATGAACATACACCACAATGCATACTGTGTATGCATCACATACAAAATCATGATACACACACCACATTCTCACCACAATATCCACACATATACACACATGACAACCACACACAAAACACACACCTTATAATCACATGTACAAATACACATAACATCAAAAACAGGCAGGCATATACACACCACATATATTAGAAATGCTCCACACACATTTATATACAGCACACATGTACATGGCATGCACACACACATAAACACAAAAATACACGTATGCATATGTACAAATACAGATATACAACATACCTTACATGTGCAGTACACACTCAAGCACAAACAACATTCAGAAATACTCATGTGCACACAGCCCACATCTGCTCCACATGCACACAGATGAACATAATACACAAGAGACACATGTGATGCGGCTTAAGGCCTTCTCTCCTTTGCATGTAAGTGAGACACTTGCGAAGCACTTTAGCATGGGGAAAGGCTGGGACCTTCCCAGTTAAGGGCCTCATGTTAGAAAGCTGAGGCTCCTTTCCTTTCTGGTTGCTTTGCACAGGCAGCTTCATCTCAACAAGGGAAAGATGGGGAAACACCGGCTCAGAATCCCTCCCTGTCCCTTGTTAACTCTTCCCACATCCTGCCTCCCCATGCAGGTGATGTCACGGTCCCCAAGCTCAGATCTGTTCCCCAGTGGCAAAGGCCATTCTCAGACTTACAGTTGTTATCAACCAAAGCTCATGGCACCTAGTAGCAGGACCCTAGCTTGCTGCGTGAGCGTCCCTGTCACTACAGCGTCTCTGTCTCTGCGCAAGCGCTGGTCCCACAGACATGTTGCTCAGGAAACATGACCCTGAGAGGGCAGCTTCTGTCTGGGCAGTATTTCCTCAGGCCTCACAGACAGGTCTGTCCCTGGGAGGCTGGGAGAGGCTGGGTTTTAGAAACTTGATCCTTGCAGGACCCTGGAAAAATTGAGATGTTTACAATCTACTCAAAGGCATTTGAGAGGCTGCACATTGGCTGAGTGGGGCTCGGCCAGCCCCCAAGGCCCTCCACAGCCTTGCTTTGTCCCTTAGGCTCTGTCTGAAAAGAACGGCATGACCACATTTGAGACTGTCCAAAGTGGAAATATGGAGTGAACCCTGGTTTTTAGAGCCATAGTTTGGAAGAGAAGAAACTCTGATAACCACCATGGTGCTGACAGTTCAAATTCGTCAGGCTTTTATCATCACAAGACATTATTCCACTTGGTTCCCACTGAAGCCCGTGGAGATGTTCCCGTGAAACAGCTAGTCTATGGGTGAGAATGGAGTCTTGGTGCTCAGCCATGCCAGATTCGACCCAATCTCTTTGCCCAGAATGTTTTCCTTTGTGCTTTTTTTTCTGCCATACATCTTTGCACCTCTTTCCTTTGTGGGTGGGTGTATGTGCATGCATGTCTGTGCATGTGTGGGTTAATGTGTATGTGAGCATGTGTGTGTGTGTGTGTGTACGCGCGCACTTGTGTGCACCAGCATAAAGAACTCAGAGGGTGACCTCAGATGTCATTTCTCAGGCGTCTTCCACCTTTTTTGCTTGAGACAAGGTCTGTTGTTTGGAGCTTTACTAAGCAGGCAAGGCCAGCTGGCCAATGAGCTTCAGGGATACACCTGTGTCTGTCACTGCTCTTTCCATGGTTGAGACTACAAGGCTGTGAACTCTTACGAAGGTTCTGGGAGGCTGTAGATCGAGTTACGATTGCTGGGATGAAACACCATGACCAAAAGTAAGTTGGGGAGAAAGGGGATATTTGGCTTATTCCTCCACATCATGGTTCATCATCAAAAGCAGTGAGCACAGGAACTCATAAAGGGCAGGAACCTGGAGGCCGGAGCTGAAGCAAAGGCTGTGGAGGGGTGCTGCTTACTGGCTTGCTCTCCGTGACTTGTTCAACCTGCTTTTTCATAGAACTCAGGACCACCACCCCGGGGATGGCCCCATTCATAATGGACTGGACCCTCCCCCATCAATTGCTAATTAAGAAAATGCCCTACAGTCTTGCCTACAACCAGCTCTTATGAAGACATTTTTCTCAGTTTCTCACAAGAGGTTCCCTCCTCTCAGATGACTTTCGCTTGGCTCAAGTGGACATAAAACTGTCCAGCACATGGGGATCTAAACTCAGGCCCTCATACTTTCAAAGCAACACTTCACCAGCTGAGACACCTTCCCAGGTCTCCCTGCATCTGTTGGAGAAGTGACGTGTCAAAACACACGTCAACTACTACGTCCTAAGAAGTATGAATTATGTGAATCCCAAGAGGAAAGCTGGAGGACCATGGAGACCCAGGGAGGGTAAGCGACTCCTGAAAAATTCCCCAACTCAGGCAGGAGGGAGGTGAGCCTGGTCCTGTGCTCTGGACCCACTGTCTGTTGTTCCTGTGTCTGCATCAGCAGATGGAGAGGCCTGATCTGAGCTCTGGGGCACAGTGAGCGACAATGGAGGGTCCCGAGGTAGGCTATGCCCTTCATGGCAAGAACAACAGAAACCACCATGGTGGAGGTGGAGAGGTTTCCCTGGCAAGGGGCAATGGAAACACAGAGTTTGGGAGCACAGCAAATCCTCTTTGCGCTCTCTGAGAAACTGGGTCAGCTGCCTAACTGAGCACCCTCTTTCTCTGGAGTTTTCTACCTGGAAGGCATTTCACGCACCACAGACAGCCTTACTGCCCACAGGGGACTTAGAGGTCTAAGAATGTACCCCAAAACTAATGACCAAAATTAGGCTAAGTTTCAAGTTAAGGAGAATCAGGGGTGAGCTCCAGCAGCCCCCCCCCGAGGGGCTGGAGTTCTGAGGTATGGAAACCAACCCATGTCCACACAAAATCCACAGGAGTCTCTGCCGGTGACAAGCTTCGCTTAATAGGAAATGACACAGCTCTGTGACACCCTCCCCTCTGTGACAGGACTCAGAGACGGCAGCATTTCAAGGGACTGCAGTCCAGAGTCAGTTCCTGACTCGGGGTGGCCTTGGATATGTTCCTCCTGGTCACTAGCTCTTAATCTCTCTCCCTGGATCTGATGAAAATATTAGCTCTGGTGTCACAGCCAGGACTCTGCAGGGTAACCAAGCCAGCAAGAGCTACCGTCTGTCCACGTATGCAAACGTCCACACCTTGTGTCTCTGCCTGACAAGACACAGCCGGTAGATCTTTATACATCCACAAATACATTGAGATGCAGAAGCCTCTCGGTTCGTGTTTCTGTACAATCGGCCCTCGGGATCTGTGGGGTTTTGGTTCTGGAACCCTGGCAGCTACTCAGATCTTCAGGTGTCAATTCCCATGTAGCCTCCACCCATGCGCACACATCCTTTAACTCATCTCTAAATATTTGTGGTACACAATGCAATTTAAGGCCCAGGTGCCAAGCGGTGTTTAGAAAATGATGGCAAGAAAAATGTGGCCCCTGTTTAGTACAGATGCAATAAGTTTCTCAAATATTTTCTACTTGTGATTGGTTGAATCTTAGAATGTTTAGTCATAGAGGAATGGCTGTATATTATAGATGTATGTACTTTATTGTGTATTTTATCTCTACATATATATATATATATATGTGTGTGCTGTGAGAAAGAGAGGCATAGAGGAGAGAGAAGATGATAGAGAACAAGGAAGAGGAGAGAGAGAGAAAGAGGGGGTTATTTCAAGGGCCTGACTGTCGTAGTTCTGAGGGCTGATGGACACGAAGCCTTTGCAATCGGCTGAACGCTCAAGCAGGGCTGATGCTGTGCCCTCAAGTCAGAACTTCAGTTCTGTGCCTCAGCCCCTTGGCTGCCTGGAGATGACTGAGCCCCGTGGGGGTGGGTGGTCACCTCCATGTAGAGCCACTAACAGTGGCCTTTGCCAGAGAGCTGAAATTTTGAGCTATTGTTTTAAGACATGGTCTTATGTATCCCAAGTCGGCCTCACACTTGATAAGTGTTGAAGATGACCTTGCACTCTTGAGCCCTCTGCCTCTACTTCCCCAGTGCTGCATAGAGAGAGTGCCTGCCATGCTTGGGAGTGTTGGGAATGGAATCAAGGGTTTCAGGGTGCTAGGCAAGCTCCCCGACCTGAGCTGCATCCCAGCTTGGTCTCTGTTTCCACTCCCGACATTGTGGCCTCTACACAAGGTGCAGTCTGTTGCACCATCCATTACACACCAGGGGGTGGAACTGTCCTGGATGCCAAGTAGCCAGAGCCTGGCCTTGTGGCTGCATGCCTGTCCTTACGCAAGGGTTCCCAGTGACCAGATATTTGGGATTCGTTCACATTTCCCATTTTTCAAATAATTCTAGGGTTAACATCTGCCTTGGTGTGTTTTCCTCTACTCATAGAAGTGAATGCGGCAGACTCAATAATTTGCTGAGAAAAAAAAAAGATAAAACTCTGTGTGAAACGCACCCAGGACAGCCAACACCTAGATTAGAGTGGAAAAAGCACCTGTGGCCCTGCGGCAACATCTGGGATTAACCGTCATCCCTATCGACCTGGAAGTGTCAGGGGAATGTTAACCCTTGGTCACTGGCAATACCAGGGGAGCAGGAGTGACCCCTGGAATGGAACATTTGACATGAAGCCCCTCTCCTTATCAAGCTGTGTAAGAGAGTGCCTGACCTCCCTCGCCCATGCACTGACTCTTAAAGCTGACAGTTTCCTCATCTGTCACTGGGGACTGGGGACTGGGGTGTTCAGCTCCTTGACTAGAGAGAGTTAAATACTAGTGGGCTGCTTAGCAGGGAAAACATGTTCAAAAGTAACTCAGAGCTCAGAGCCTTTCATCTCTCTCCTGTCAATCAAACCCTGTCCATCAGGCTTGCATCCCCACCCCTTTCCGAAGCCCCTGTTGTCATGGGCATCAGACCTAACCCTTTAGCACTGTGCCCCATCCCTTCCCGGTTCCTCAGAATGTCCCCCCCTGCTCTGGTGGCCTGGTGCCATGTGGGTGCCATTTTCTGATGCTGCTTTCCCCACAGTCCTCCATGTGGCCTCCTTTTCTGTACCCTTCCCTGCACCCTCTCTGTTTAGGATTCTACTGCCGGAGTCCACCTGCTGTGGTGCCTGTTTCTCTCTCCTTGACTCCACAAGGGCAGAGGTTTGCCTGTTTGTTGACAGCTGTCTCATTGGTGTCTAACACATAGACTCTGCCTTGTGGGTGACTTGACTGCTGTGACTAGTCACCATGTGGAGGTGACAACAGAATGACATGTGTGCATCCCATAGATGCCACCCAGCCACCCAGTCTAAGTGGGACAGAGCTGAGATGTGCGGTACAGAGGATACAGACATGATGAATCTGAACTTCCACCTCAGACCATCACTTGGAAGCTTAAACTCCCTGAGTCTGAACCACTCAGGAGCCCAGGAATGAGCTCCTTCACCCCCCTTCCCCAACCTGACTGCCATATCTGCTAGGTCACTAACAGAAACTCAGGCACAGAGAACAGAAAGGCAAAGGAGCTGTGTGACTCCCTGAAGCTCTTGCTCTGAAATCCACGCAGCAGACAGGTGTGTGTGTTCACTTCCGGCAAGGTCCGTTCAGACACAAGCTGGCTTGGAGGGCCTTGCATTGAAAGGGTACTCACCCGGGTTTAGCCTCTGCTCTCCGCCTTGCCCTCACCCACTCTCACTCTGAGAGGCCACCTCCAGCTCGCAAAGGTGTTGCCCCGCCCTCATTCTATGCCTTTTGAGTGTCTCTTCATTTCTTTTCCTGCCGTGGCTCACCTGCATGCAGACTAGACTCTACAAAGTGATCTGGGATTCTGGGATCTGCTTTTATGCCTATCATCACGGGCTCCGCGTCGTGTTTAAATGTAGTGTGCTGCATCGTCCGTCACACACGCGGGTGGAGCTGGGCCTGTGTCAGGTCCATCTTGCCTTCTGAGCTACAGCCTGACTTTGTGGCTGTATGCTGGCACTTGCTCAAGGATTCCTAGTTAACCGTTACTCAGGGTTCATTTACCTTCCCCATTTTGTGAGTGGTCCTAAGGTTAGCACCAATCTTAGGAGGTTTGCTGTTGCCAGAAGTGATGTTATAGGTGGGGTAACTTATAAAATGTAGAGGGCTATCCATCCTGCACTATGAAGGTAGCATAGCACAGTGGGAGCCACCTCAGAACATGACATGAGACTTCACTTGGGGATACAGAGCAAACATGACAACTGAGGTCTGTTCTCTTCTTATAATGCTAACCTCATCTAATCCTAGCTACACGCCAAAGACTCCACCTCCAAATGCCACTAACTTAAGAGCTGTGGGCTGACTCTGTCAAGTGAAGTTTGGGAGGACATATTCAAACCCTAGCAAATGAGTTTTCTTAATTTTTTGACCATTAACGTCTTGAAATGTTTATGGAGAACCCTCAACTGTTGGGTGTCTGTTTTCAGATCGCTGACATCCCACCTCGTCCCCAGTCTCATCACAAGAGAAACAGCCATCGGCACAGTTCCCAGAATGCCCTTCTAACACTGGTCCTGTTTTATTCTGCAGATGAGGTAATCCCCTTTGAGACATGGAAGGGAAAAGAGGAGAAGCCGTGGTTAATGGCAGGAACGTATAGACAGGCAGGAATTCTGAGTACCAAATACTCTTTGCTTGTCAGCACCCACTGAGTCTTCTCGCTGTACCAGGGCTTGGGGCAGCCTCATCTCCTGGTGGTGCCTTCACTGAAGCACCTGGATTTTGGTCTTCCATAGGGCAGATACTATCTGCCAAAGACACACCCTCACCTCCTGGTGGCAGAGGACTCATAGCTGTATCCCTCACTTCAGGCAAGGAATGGCTTCATAAAGGTCACCTTCTGTGCAGGGCTGATCGGTGCATGGGCATAGAGACTCAATTCTCTGACCATCCCGGCTCCAGAGGTCACCACAGGCCTGGCTGAGGCCTCACAGTAAACACGCTGTAGTTGGCTTCTCTCCTGCCCCATCCTGTCTTCATTGCTTTTCTATTGCTGTGATAAGACATCATGATCAAGCCAGTTTATAAGAAAAAGGGCTTATTTGGCTTATGGTTCCAGAGAGATAATGGTCTATGATGGTGATGCAGAGACAGCAGACAGCCAGTGGCTGGAATAGAAGCCGAGAGTACCACAAACAAGAACTAGAGAGTGCGCAGCACCGCACTGGGAAAGGCCCTTGAAACCTCATAGGCCCGCCCCCGGTGACATATTTCCTCCAGCAAGCCACGCCTCTGAAACCCTAACTAGAGACCAAATAGTCCAATGCCTAAGAATCTGAGGGACATTTCTTTCAAATGACCGCACCTTCCTTCTCGTCATCCTTACAGGTCTATCCTCTACGCAGAGTCTCCAAGGAGACTTCTGCTCACCGCTGTTCTTCCCAGTGTGCTTTCACTGAGCTCATCCAAACACGAATCTTGGCTGCGCACACGCCTGCACAATTGTCACACAAGCTACATGTCTCCAGGCTGGGTTTGTTGTGACAGCATGTACTCATCATCTTACTGAAACAGACAACCGGACTCGACGTGGATAAGCATAAAGTAAGCCATGCTCTCTTCTTCACGGTCGGGTGAAAGCATTGAGAGACAGGACATCAAGTCATGTGGTCATGAACTAGCAACACCTGGGGGAACTGTTGCCATGGCTACTTGAGAGGCCGACCACATGCTTGTGGAACTGGCAGGTCTAGGGCAGGGCTTGGGAAACAATTGGTGGAGAGTGTTGTTTTGTGTGTGTGTGTGTGTGTGTGTGTGTGTTGGAGTTCAGAAAACAAACTCAGGTGTCAGTTATTCACCATGTTTGTTTGTTTGTTTGTTGTTGAGAAGGGTTTCTCATTGACCTGGAATTAGGCTAGACTGCGTAACCAGGGAACCCCCTGTCTCTGCCTCGCCAGTGCTTGAGAACACAGACACACTCCACCATACCTTTGGGATTTTGATTTGGACTCTAGACATCAAAGCACTGAGGATCAACGATGATAGCAAATGACATGAATTTTGGCTTCTTAGCGCTGTGCCATCCAAATGCCTAGGACAAATCTTGGGCAAACATAAAGCAAAGACCTGGGTGGCCAGTTTTTCCTTCACTTTTTCTAATCATTTTTCCTGCTGTGTGGTTTCCCTGACCTATTGTCTGACACCAGCATCCCCAAGGTGTCCTGAATTCTCCACCATCCAGGAAGGCTCTCATTCATCCTCATCAGAGCCGGCCAACGCTGTCTGTTCTCCTGGACTCAATTGCCTGTATACTGTGACATTTCTTCTCAGGAGTTCTAGCCAACTCACCCACAGCTTCATCTAGAAAGCAATTGAAAAGTCGCTTCTTAGTCTCCCTGGAGTCGATACTGGAGACATGCTTACAAAGACAACAGTACTGCTTTCAAAACCTTAGGCTGAAAATGAAGACCCCTAAGAACAAAGGGTGAGATGGTAGGGGGTTCAATGTACGCTGGGGACAGACGAGTTCAGAGAGACTTCCAGGAGACGGTGACAGCTCAAATCCGACACAAAGCAGGAGGACATGGCTTTCCAGAAGAGGAAATTGGCTGTGTCTGGTGTGGCAAACAGACTTGGGAGAAGAGAGGCACACACGGGCAGCCATAACAACAGGACATAACATGTGAGCACTCCAAGGTAGAGGTGATGGTCCAGCCTTCACCAAATGAACATTCATAGGTGGATGGAGATTTCACATCCTGGTCTCTGGTCTAATCAAACTGAAATCTCACTCAGGACTTAAAAAGAAACTAAACTAATGGCCAGGTGAGAACTGGCTACAGTGTTTTGTCCTTTCTACCAGATGGCTTAGAAAAAGTGATAATTTACAACTTTGACCAATTGTACAGCACCTTGGCTCTACTTCATGATTAAATTATAAAATCAAGGCTGATCCAGGTGCCCCTTCAATGGAGCCCAAATCACCATATGCTGGAGCCACCCAATGAGATATCACTGAGCACTATGATGATGGTTATGATGATGATGGTGATCAAGGTGATGATGATGGTGATGGTTATGATAATGGTGATGATTATGATAATGGTGATTATGGTGGTGATTATGATGGTCATGATGATGGTGATAATGGTGATGATTATGATGGTGATGGTGATGGTGATAATGATAATGATGGTGATAAAGGTGATGAGATAGTGATGGTGCTGATGATAATGATTATGATGATGGTAGTGATGATAGTGATGATGACAATGGTGGTGGTGCTGATGATAATGATTATGATGATGGTGATGATGATAATGGCAATAATGATGATATTTGAATTTTGTTTTAATTTGTGGGCAGGCACTTGCAGATAAAAGGGTACATAAGGAGGTATCAGAGAGAGCCTTATTGTGCTTAGGTTTAGGTGAGGTGATACAGAATAACTAGGCATTAGAATCACTGAGGTTCTATGACCTGAAAGTCAGGTTGAGTCTGCATAGAGCTCCTGACACAGTAGGTCCTGGAAGAGGCAGAGACTGTGTGTGACTCAACCCACTCTGGCTCATAAGACAGAAAGTGAGTTGTGCTCAGTGAAGTTCAAGCCACCATCTCATCTCTAGCATCATGAGTCAGGGCCCCTGGGAAATCAAGGACTCAGTCTGCGCCCGCCTTCGCTCATAGGCAAGGCCCCAGTGGTGAAGCTGGGTCAAGAAACCTGACTCTTCCTCTTGTCTACAGTGCCACATCCCTACAGGACTGTCACTTGGGGCTGTCTGGGCCAACATCTGCCCGCTGATAGAGCCCCTACAGTGAATAAAGCACTCTTGAGAGACAATGAGACGAGTCATATGACAATGCAGTTGCTCTGACCAGAGAGAGCTGGCGATGGTGAGACCCCACCCCACACTCACCCAAGCCTTAAATCATAGCACAGAAGAAAGCTTCCGTCATGACACTGAGATGTCACAACAGAAATAAAGCATCATGTGCTTGGTATTCTGCGAAGGGTTTTTTAACCACAGTAGCCTATACAGAGACACTGAGTGCCACTGCCAGCCAGACCGTGTCTATGGAAAGCTATAGGAGTATTTGGGGCTTTGCCAGAGTTTTCCCCACAACAGGAGGTTCACCATTTTGTAATATTTATTTGCCTTGGGTTTTCCTTTCAGGTCACTTTCCACACTGTCCTCAACAGAAGGACATTCTTCCTCTCCCCTGCTCACACACTACCACCCTCCCCAGCCCGCCAGGAGCTCTTCCAACCACAAAGCTTAGGTGGTTCAAAGGGAATGGGAGGAATACGAAACCAATAAGCGGAAAGCCATGGATTTATTAGATACTAGAGCCCCCTGCTGGCTAAATAAAGTCTCACCAATCTTGCAGAAAGGTTCTGTTGCTCATGTCCAACCCTGGCCACCACATGCCACCAAGGATAGCTAACAACACAGTCCGATACAAAGTCATAAAGTTCCCTTATTACACTATGAGATATTGGGGGAGGGGTAACTCAGTTGTACATTTCTAGTTGTGAACTTTGTAGATGACAGAGCCGAGTCACAATGTCAAAGGACACCCTGTAAAAGGAATATTTCTACTTCTGAAATCAAAGCCCATGCCTCCTAAAAACACGAAGGCCTAGGCCACCTGTTTGTTCACAAATGCCAGCAATCACCTGGATGGATGTGGTTAATTAGAACCCTGCTCTATCAGGCAGAGATCCCAAGTGGGCTAAAGAGTTACAGAGAGACACGGGACACTGAAAGAAGCAGGAGAAAATCATTGTAGTTTGGGCCGGGGCAAGGAGTTAAGGTCAAGGGTTTGGCTCTTTGTGCTTCTGTTTGGCCCAGCCATTGGGTGCATTGGGTGTGAAAGTTACAGAGTCGCTATTGTTTGAATGCAAAATGCTTAGAGACTTGAAGCCAAGATAACAATGGAACATGAATAGACTCAGCAAGAGGGGAGGTGTTCTTCTGCTGGAGGAGCAGAGGATGGCGGTGTGTGTGTGCAGGGGCTATGGGGATGGCTCTCAGGGATGGGGGAGGGAGCAAACACAGCATCAACCCAAAAACATGGCTTTCACCTCAACAGGAAGAAGGGGTAACTTATTCTGGAGCCAAATATGAATGACCATGGTCTTGAGAACACAGATTCAGGTAACTCAAATCCCATACTCTGATATAGTAAGTTTCATGATGTTTTTACAGTAATGATGCAAACAAAGTCGAGGCAAGCATTTGATAAATGTAGGGGTGGAAACATTAGGTGGGCCAAGAGGCTAAGTGTCTGTTATATAGCCTCAGCTGCCCTCTGCTGACAGTCTCAGCTTGCAGGAGGGTTAGCGAATATCAGGACCGAGAGCAGTCTTCTAGGCAGATGGTTATCAGAACCGGTTGCAGCAAATGATTATCAAACTGTAAACTGAGTCATAATAGGACAGGCAGGATGTCACATGTCACGTACTTAGGAATGGATTGAACTATGCTAATTTCGTTCTGGGTTAAACTCTGGTTTGAATATCTAGACCAATCCCAATTGTACCCGTACCCCATATTGTAATTCATGTAAAACTTGTGGGTTTTGTCTATAAAAGCTTGCTTGCCTGGATACTCGGGGTGCTTAGCTATCCCTAAGCTATTGCACCTGGTTGTACAATTGTGAAATAAACCACCTTGTGCGTTTGCATCTGACGGCCTGGTTATTGAGTCTGGGGGCTCCTTGACGATAAGACCACTTTGGGGGTCTTTCAAAGGCAAGTGGCATTTTAAAATTCTGGTTTGGTTTGGTTTTTTAATAGTCACCGTATATTATTAGGTCAGATGCTGGTTAGGCAATAAATGGCTTATCCTGGGGTTAAAAATAGCTGAAGATAATTTGGTTTCTGGTCTACAACATTTTAGCTCTCCATGACCATGAAGTTCATCATTTGACTTTGCAGAATCTCTAAGTCAGGTGCAGCCTTGCCCCACACCCAGCACACTTCAGTTCACCTTACAATGCCATGGGCTATAGCAGGAGTGAGTGGGGCCCTTTCACTTCTCAGAATTAAAGTCAAGGGTTTGAACAGCCTTTGGGTGTGACAGTTTGAGGGAATCTTTTTATTTGAATGCAAAATATTCCCTGAGAGGGTTTCTGTGACCTTCATGGGCAGCAGAGAGATGAGCCATAGGAGGTAAGAAGGCAGTAGAGTGCAACAGGACTCAGTAACTGGTGTTGGTTCAAACCTCAGGAGTCTGATGCTGAGTGATTTTATGCATATTTAAGCACAGCACAATCTGGTAACAACTGTTCCGGTGATGATTAACACAATTCCAATATATACCACAAAGCACACCTAAGTCTCTTTGAGGAACAAAGTAAGCCAAATACAGATCAGACATGACTGTATCAAAACTCTT
>JAQHUG010000055.1:468030-483995 GCA_028555095.1 Dicrostonyx torquatus | reverse complement strand
CCCCCCCATCATGATGGTCATGGACTCACCCTCTGGAACTGTAAGTCCTAATAAACTTTCTTTTATGCATTGCCTTGGTTATGCTGTCTCTTCACAGTTGTAGAAAATAACTGAGACACTCCTCAAACTGGACGCTTTGGTCACACTTTTTCCTTTTGGGAACATAGTACTTGGAGCATAATAAATGCTCAGGAAATCTGAACTGAATGGATAATTTTTTTTTTTTGGTGCATGTGTGTACGTATGTACACCACGACATGCAAATGGAGGTCAGAGGGCATCTTCCAGGAGTTAGAAGTCATTTCTCTCCACTTACCAGCTGGATCCCAGGGATGAAACTCAAGTCATCAGGTTTGGCGGCAGGCACCTTTATCTCCTGAGCCATCTCTTTACCCTGGTGCTTGTTGAACTAAGGAAACAATAGAGGAGTGAATCCCGTCGTCCATACTTGACCATTATTAGAGCATTTGCATTGGTTTGAATAAAATGTACGTTCTTTATAAGCAGAATCCATTACGAGACGGCAAGGGCTTTGCTGTCATCTGCTCTGGACTCTAACACCAGCACTGCCCACGTGTGCTGAGGGACCTCAGCAAGGCTGGCTGCTCAGTCTGTTTCCTGTGGTTTGTATGCGCTGATGTCCCGTGCAAGCACAGCAGCTCCTGCTAAATGGAGCTAGCCTGGGCTGCAGTTTCTGCTGGAGAGAGGCACCCTTGAGAATCATCTGGGTCCAGACTGCTGAGTCTGGTTCCACAGCACTAGGCATTTAACAAGGTCCCCTGCTGGCCCACATATTAGGGACCTCAGAGTCTCTTTTTCAAAAACACTGAGATAGACCGGGTATAGTGTGAGGAGCCCACTTGTTCATTTGCAGGCTGCCCAGTCTCACAAAATGACTATACAGAAGCTGTATTAATTAAATCACTGCTTTGCCAATTACTTAAGCATATTGCTAGCTAGCTCTTACATCTAGAATTAACCCATCTCCATTATTTTGTATTTTACCACAAAGGTCGTGGTCTACCGGCAAGGTTTCATTGTGTCTGTCTCTGGCGGCAGCTCCATGGCTTCTCCCCTGACTCTGCCTTCTTTCCCCCAGTATTCAGTTTAGTTTTCCCCACCTAGCTCTGTTCTACCCTATCAGGCCAAGCCAGTTTTTTATTAACCAGTGGTATTCACAGCATACAGAGGGACTCACACATCAACCCAGCAGTGAGGGTTTTAAACAAGGATGAGAGAGCTGGCAGAGGAGGGAGTGCTAGGGCCAAGCCTCTAAGACTGCAGGTTTTCCTCCTTCTTACCTCCATGCTTGTCTGCTTTATTCTCTTGTCTTTTCCAAAGATGGGTACTGAGCCATACCTCCTGTCCCATCCCACCCTCTATGCTTCTTGAAAAACTTATCAAGTCACTCAGTGGAGAATTCCTGAATTCTCAAAGCCTCCAAGTGTCAGTGGTGAGGTCAGGCCCCTGCTGTGGTCTTTAAAGGGACATGCTGTTCCTAAGCTCTGCATCCCAAGTCCTCATGAATTATGCATGCAGGGCTTGGCTTGGCAGGAACACATCCTGACTGTCCCAGGAACCAGAGGCAGGAGTGCTCAGCCACAGGCCAAGTGGCCAGGACCCAGAGCTTGTGGTAGCCTTTGGCCTCTTGCTTTCACCAGCTCTGAGTGGCAAGGTGAGCCACCAAACTGTTGTTGGCCTCAGACTGGAGAGACCAACCCTCACCTGATCCTCAGGAGTGAGCTAGAGGAAAAGCCACCATCAGGCTACCAGCAGCTTCCAAGACACGGCCCTCACCAAATTCTCTGTGATTCTCATCACCCCCATGTCTGCAAGTCCCAGAGGCAGGAGTGACCCCAGGCCTGAGACACAGGGTTAGACATGGTGGGCTGTGTTACAGAAGGGCACTGTAGAGTCCCAAGGATCTACTCACTGTACAGGAGTAAAAATACCATCTTATGTCCAGAAAGGAAGACAGCCTAGCTAAGTCTGGATTACAGACACAACTCGATAAACAGATCAGGAAAGAGCTCACCAGGGCCCTGTGTTCTTGCGGCCCTGGGAAAACTCAGGAGCAATAAAGGCCCATGGCATGTCACCTCTTCCGACAGGTAAGTCTGTCTTAAAGACAGAGAAATGCTATGGGACAAATAAAATAAATTGGTAAGATAGGCACAAGCCAGTATGATCTTGGAGGGCCTCCAATTAGACTTAGGTGGGTTTTTTAAATTTATTTTTTATTTTTAAATTTTTAATTATGTTTTTATATATGCATATATATGTATACACATGCACACATGTATATATTAGACTGCATGGGTAGATGAGTTGCACATGAGTGCAGGTGTCTAAGAAAGCTAGAAAAAAACCTTGGATTCCCTGGAGCTGGGCTCACAAGTGGTTGTGAGCTACCCAAGTGCAGGCGTTGGGAATGAATCACGAGACCTCTGCAAGCACAGAATGCACTCTTAACTACTGGGCTGTCTCTCCTGCCGTGAAGAGGTAGCTTTTGAAATAAAACCTGAACCACTCAGAGAAAGGTCCATAGCAGAAGGAACCACAAAGACTATGTCCCTAAAAGAGGCACACCAGCTGGTAGCCTCCTGGGAGAGATAGAAGGTCCCTGGGTGGCCCTCAACATGGCATGGGCTGAGAATCAGGTGAGGCAGAAAGGAGCCGGGAGGCTGATGTCCGGTTCCTGCAAGATTCTCCTCCAAAACCATTTCTGGAGACTCAGCAAAGACACTGTAGGAGGCACCGAGGTCCTTGTGCTCACAGATAAGCACCAGGGGAACCTGGACTGTTAAACACAGTGTTGTCCTTCAAAGGAAGGGATGCAGAGCCTGTTATCCACCCAGAAGGCTGAGAGCGGATGTGGTTAATTGAGCTATTTCTGTGGTGGGAGACTACTCTGGATCCCCCCACCCCCTGGTTGTTTGTCTCAACAAACCATCTAGAGATGGTTCTCTAGAACCATCTTTAAGGAAGGCATCGCGTGTGCTTTAAAAGAGTTTTGATGTAGTCCCATCTGATCTTTATTTAGCTTACTTTTTTCCTCAAGATTTATGTGTGCTTTGCTGTGCACATGAGATTGAGTTAATTATCACTGGGAAAGTTTTCACCAAACTGTATATATTTAAATATGCCTAAAATAAATGATGGTCGGGGGTCAGACTCCCGAAGTTTAAACCAACAAACACCAGCTACTGAGTCATGGTGCCTCCCACAGATGGTTTCTCTGTTGGCTGTGGTTGTCTCAGAGACCCTTGCCAGACACCTCTTCCTCTAGGCAGACATAATCCCTTACCCAGCCACAGAAGGGGAGTGTGGCTGCCCCCTAAGCCCCTCTGCCCTTGTGCAGCGTAAATACACAGAGGATCTAGATAGCAACATCTTCTGATTCAGACAGAAGCAGAGAGAAGGCAGAAATCAGAGCCTAGTGCTGGCCAGATTGGCAACCCAGGAGACACCACTGAGTAACATTTGACAGAGTTGGAGGTGACCTGTGAGGTTCATTTGACATGCCTGGTGAACATTCCTGAGAGAGCATTTAGAAAGGACAAGGACCTCAGAGAGGAGAGTGAGCCTCTGATGTGTTGCTCTGTCCAGGAGGGGGTTAAGGTGGGAGCCAGAAGCCAACGGTTAAGGAGAAATGTAGAATGAGCTTTTGAGTGGGTGCCACCTTAAATGCCGAGTCTCTTTAGTAGTGAGGCCTCCTCTCCTGGAAAATGTAATGGTGGCAGGATGTTTTATTGTTGTTGCTTTATCACAAATGGCTCTGGCACAGTTGAATATTGTTTCTGAAGAAAGAAAATCCCAACCTTTAATTAAAATCTCATATAAAAATAAAAATGGATGACAGTGAAAGACTCTAAATGCATTTCTGAGTCCTCTCAGCCCTAAATGCATTTCTGAAGCCTCTCACTATTACACACCTCTCTCCTGGAGACGTGACAGTCATCCACACATGAATATTGGGAACTTTCCATCATCTCCCTGTGTCTTTTTAAATGTTCTATTGAATAGGGGCAAAATAACCCTTAGATGTTGACTCGGTTCCTGGTGTTTTGATTTAGTCCCTAGGAAAGGGGCAAAGTGACCCCACAGATCCCTCCTACCTCCCTCTTATCTCACCTGATCATGCAACTATTTTCCTGCTCCAGCACAGACCAATCACTGCTAGTAGTCCTTTGAATAAGCCAATCCAATTAGTTGGAAAACAACCCCCAAACACCCCCTTGTTTCTATGGCTCTTTCCTTTAAAAGTAGCCTCTACTAGCTATTCGGGGTCTCTTGGCTTCCCGAATGCTGGGGGATGCTGTCATGACAGAATTAATAAAATCCTCTTGCTTTTGCATCGATTGTGGTATCTGGATGGTGTCTTCAACAACTCTTCCCTGGAGCTTGGACTCCTAGTCCAACAACAGTTTGAAGCATAAAGAGGAGGAAATAGGATGTTAACAATTCACTAGATTTAATTAAAGCCAAAAAGTGCCACTGACTGAGAAAATATTTGCATATCTCTGACATAGAACTTGTTTCTATGTAAACAAGTAAAGACACTAACAACTCAATAACAAAATGGGAAGCGATCCAAGCTTTCAAAAGTGAAAGATTTGCACAGACCATTCGCGAAGGAAAAGAGAGCAATGGCCCTGGAGCCCATGAACTCACCCTCAACATCATCTGTTATCATGGAAATACATATCTGAGACCTAAGGAGATGCCACCTCACACCCAATATGTGATGAAAGTACCAAGTGTTGGCATAACGTGAGTCGACTGGGGACTCTTGCGTTCTGCTGAGGATATAGAATGCACAGAACAAACAGCATGTCTCTAAAGAGACTTAGATACCAGCGTTCACAGGAAATTTATTCACAACAGCCAGAGGCTTGGAAGAACCCCAGTGCTCATCAACAGGGCAGTGGCTGGGTAAGTTTTGGCTACCTGTCCATCAGAAAGTCACTCTGCAGTGACTTTGGGATTGTTGGTACACGGGCTGGCTATGATAGAAGGAAAATTTCTATCAGTGTGTTGAGATTTGCCAACTTGAGAAAGTAAAAATGGTCCATTTGAGTGACCAGAATTACACAGGAGGATTTACCTTCTGTGGACAACTGTGGAGTCCTTGTGTGTCACAGGAAGCCACCCTTTTCCTTCTTTACCGTATGATGAGCTAGTTCTTACTACAGAGACACCATAATGAGCACCGAACACAAACTTCACGCTGACTGACCACCCCTGCCTATTCTTTCAGATGTCAAAAGCCCACAGTGCAGGGACGGAGGGCAGATGAGCCTTGTCCAAGGACATAGGGCTGATCACAGGGTGCTCAGGGAGCTATGGGTTTGCCAAACAGAAATGAAAACAACTGTATAGTGATTTTTTTTGTGATTTAACAAATAAAGCTTGCCTGACGATCAGAGTGCAGAGCTGAGCCTCTAGTTAGCTAGAGAGCCCAGCAGTGGTGGCACACACCTTTAATCCCAGCACTCGGGGACAGAAGCAGATGAATCTCTGTGAGTTCAAGGCCACCCTGGGCTACACAAGACTGAATCTGTCTAATAGAGAAAAAGAGCTCACACTTAAGATCACACCCCTTTAATCCCAGCACTAAGGAGATGAAGACAGGAGTGATATGGCTGGGCTGAGAGAGGAATATAAGGTGAGAGGAGACAGGAGTTCAGATGCAGTCTGAGGATTCCTATAAACAGGATATTGCCCTTTAGGGCTGAGCATTGGTAGACATAAGAACTTTCTAGTGGCTGGCCACTCTGCTTCTCTGGTCCCTCAGCTTTCAACCCCTAATATCTAACTCCAAGTTTTTATTAGTAAGACCAATGAGAATGTGTGCTGGCTTGCCTCCACCCAGCCCCTCTCCTCCTCCAGAGCACAGTCAGGAGAAGTCTGGGTTTCTAGTGGGCAAGGTCAGGCCTGCAGGCCGAAGAGCCACTAAATGCCATGATCTATGGGGACATACTGTAGAAGTAGCATTACTCCATGACCACAGCCATGGGAATGGGTGAAGGACATGTTCAAATGACTCTTCAGACATGCATGTGTACGGCAGCTGTCTCCGTAAGCACCAAAGAACAGGAACACCAGAGATGTCCTCTAATGGATGTGTGGTTAAACTAACTGTGGTACACCAGTAAAATAAAATGCTACCCAGCAATAAAAAAGAACTAACTGTTGTTGCTATGACAACCTTGATGAGTCTTCTGGTAACCAGGTTGATTGACATTGACCCCAGAGACGTATTAGTCATGCTTCCACTTGTAGCACTTTCCTGAGATGATAAAATTACAACGATGGAGAACAGATTACTGGGAGGTCAAAAGCAGTCGTTGAAGCATTGTTCACTTTAGGAGAAAACCTGGAGAGTGTGTAAATACTAGCCGATGAATGGTGGCCTCGGTCACCGTCAAGGCTAACACAGTACTGACTGAAACAGGGAGGTAGGAAGAAGGCATCTCAGGGGGATTCCATATCCCAGGTTTAAAGCTGGGAAATGATAAGGGTGGAGCTGCAGGAAGAGAACAATGATGGTGAACATTTAGATTACAAGAAGCTGGGGCGCTGGGGCAGGCAAGAAAGGGCTTTGGAGAGATGCCCCTTAGGGTAAAAGAACATTGCTTACTCTTTTTAATTGTGAGTCTGAGTCTTTAATGGACAGGCCATCTCTCCAGTACCATTTATCCTTTTTGTTAGACTGTAGGGGGGTTTCATTTTTCAAATTGTACCCACACACATTCATACATAAGTGTGTGCGCGCACACACACACACACACATCTCTGCACATATAAGGCTTCATGGTCAAAGTGCAGAGAAGCAATAGGTTCTGGGTAGGCTGAGGAACTGTTAGGCCACACAGCAGTGGTTCTCAATCTCTGGGTCGAGGAGACCCCTTTTGGGGGTCCAATGACCCTTTCACAGAGGTCACATATCAGATATTCTGAAAATCAGATACTTACATTATGATTCATAATAGTAGCAAATTTACAGTTATGAAGTAGTGATGAAAATAATTTCATGATTGGGGTTGGGGGGTCACCATGACGTGAGAAACTGCATTAAAGGGTTGCAGCATTAGGAGGGTTGAGAACCACTGCCGCAGAGGGATGGGACCCAGTTGGGTAGTTCTTGTCACTGAGACTGGAAGCAGGTATTTGGACTGTGCCTTGCGACAAAACACCATGATCAAAAAGCAAGTTGGGGAGGAGTGGGTTTATTTGGCTTACACTCCCACATTGTTGTTCATCAGTGAAGGAAGTCAGGACAGGAACTCAAACAGGGCAGGATCCCGGAGGCAGGAGCTGATGCAGAGGCCATGAGGTGCTGCTTACTGGCTTGCTTCTTCTGGCTTGCTCAGCCTGCTTTCTTATAGAACCTAGGACCACCAGCCCAGGGGTGGCACCATCCACCATGGGCTGGGCCCTTTCCCACTGATTGCTAAGTGAGAAAATGCCCTACGCTGGATCTCATGAAAGCATTTCCACAACTGAGGCTCCTTCCTTTTTGATGGCTCTAGCTTGTGTCAAGTTGACACACACAACCAGCCAGTACAGACTGGAAGGGTGCAGAAGTGATGGCTGCCAGAGGTGGGGAAATGCGGGAGATCTGAGCCTGGAAGAGTTAGAGACCAATGAAGCAAGAGAGGAAACAAACAAGACGAGAAGGGCAGGTGGTAGGAAGGGAGAAAAAGAGGGAGGAAAGAAAGAGGATGGAGGGATGGACACACACCCTGGAGAGCCCACTGGGCATCTCTGGGGCTCCCTGCATTTCAGCTAAAACACCTGCTTGGCTTGGGCTTTCTGAGGTAAGACGTCTTAACAGAGCCACGGGCACTGTCTGCAGGTTGTGTGTGTTATCCTGGAAGGTCATTCACTCCATGGTCTCCACTAAGGGTACTGGTGGTGTTGTAGCTCACCTTATGGTGACATATGCCATGTCTTATTTAATTCCTAGGTTTTGTTACTCGCATTTTACAAATGAGGATACCCAGGCTCAAATAAACACTCAAACTTCACCCAAGCCACACAATACAGAAAAGCTAGACTTTCTGCTTTGTTCTGCCCTGTTTAAATGCCAAGCACTCAGGAGTCTGGGCACAGGGCTTCCACCGAAAGCCGGGTAAATCTACTCTGGGTCACCCCGTAACTCAGCCAACCCCAGGAAAGCTTGAGTCAGGTGCCCTGGGAAGGGCGCCCACCATGCTAGATTTGGGTTGGAGGCTGGCTCACCAACCCAGCTGGCCACACTGCAGGCCTCAGTTTCCCCATTTGGCCAAGGCAAAGGGAGGATGGCTAGAAATCAGGGGTCCTGCTCGGCCCGCCCCCGAGGGTGGGGCTGGGAGTGGTCACGTGGAGGGGCGCCGCGCCCGGGGTCTCCCGCCCAGTCCGTGTCGGGAGCCAAAGCCCGGAATCAGCGAGGACTCCGTGAAGGCTGCAAAAGCGCCACCACGCCAGGGCTGCTGAGGTCACGGTCGCCGGGGCCTGAGGGCACCTGCTCGCTGTTCCGCCCGCTCCCTGATAGCTGTGCGGGTGGTTGGACCCTCAGCGGCGACAGCGACGACAGCAGCAGCAGCGAGGAGTACTGGAGCGCGGACAGCAACAGCAGCAGCCACGCCAGCAACGACACCATGGATCTGTCTTTTATGGCCGCGCAGGTAATCCGGAATCTTCCCCACGCTCCCTGGGTCGCCAAGTTTTCAGGACCCCGGTCTCGTTGTCCTCCCCGATGTAGCTCTAGCGTCCGTGGCCAGGTCCTTTGTCCCGAGCCCGGCAGTCCCACCTGGTGCGCGTACCCGGGGCCGGCAGCTTGGCTGTCTTGGGTGGAGTGGCTCATGTTCCTCACACTGAAGGTGGAGTGGAGCTGTCTCCCTTGAGCACCCCACTTCTGAACAAGACAGCTCTGAGAAGCCTGGGGATCTGAAGTCGCCCCTCCCAGCCCAACCCCCACCCACTGTGTTAGCACTGGAGCCCCGGGACTGACAGAGGAGAATTGGAGAGGAGCTGCCCTCCCTACTCTGGTTTTGCTTGGCACTGGCACTCTGTCACTTGTTGGTATCCTCGGGGCAACCCTCTTTCTCTCCACTGTGGGTGAGACTTTAGCCCCTGCTACTTAGGAAGGCAGTGACAGGGCTTTGTGACAGAGATGGATGGTTTAATGCATTTTTGCTTTGTGCTGGGTTTGAGCAGACCACCACCCTTCCCTGTACACAAAACAGGCTCCTTGTGGCAGGCATACAAATGATCTTTTGGTGCCTGCTGGTCTTGGAGGCAGGAGAATGCCTTGGAGTTGTGATCTTAGGTGTTGATTCTCTTGAGCCAGAACAAAGACACACACCCTTTTCTGGGGTTATGCATGGTGCTTGGGAAGACCCAGAGCTGACCACAGTGTGTGGCTACAGAGAGAGGCTACATTTGGCTGGACACAAGTCCCAACCCACAAGACATTTCACCTTCTGTGGCTGTGTTGGGAGCAGAGTGACAGGGAAGCCAACCCTGTTGTCTCCTGGGTGTGTGTCCAGGGCCCCGATCCCTGCAGTTTGTCTCTAGGGGCAGTGTTTGAAGGGACAATTCCTTTCTCCAAACTTCACCCGTGTGGTGGAAGTCTGTTTAAAACATAACATCAAAAGCCAGACTGGATATAGAGGGTTGTTCCCAAATGGGAGCGTCAAAAGACACAAAGTCCCCAAGTTAGCTTTGGGGAATCAAGACCCAGGGTTGGGCAAAGTCTTAAGCAGGCAAGCAATAACCCTACGGACTCTGACGACTTCCCCTTTTTGGCTGATGACCCATCTCATATTCTACCCGTATGTAAATTTTGTCATGCGGAACAGTCACTACCGTTGCAAATGGAAGGGTGTTTAGCTAAGCTGTAGCTGAAGGTGAGGAGAGAAACTCACAGGATGTCTGTGGCTGCCTTCCTCTTGGCAGCCCACAGAAGCTGGGGTTTCCATGGTTACAAGATAAATTGATCATTACTAACCAACCTTGGGGCTGGCTAGAGCATCCACGGTTGCTATGGTGACTTGACAAAACATACAGGGCTTTTCTGTACCTGTGGGCAGAGCCTGCGGGAGTCTGTTTTTTTGTTGTGGTGGTGGCAATGGGGTTTCACTTTTTTTTTTTTTTATAATTCACATTTCACTTGGCCAGTTTGTTCCTGCCAAAAGGTGGCACTGACTACATGCTCAGCACCATGCTGACTAAAAGGAGCAGAAACGTGAATAGGTACACCAATGGAAGACACACTAAGTTTTTTTAGGACCTACTGTGTGTGAGCTCTTGCAAGTCCTATTAGCCTGGATTTCTGTAGGTCAGCATGCCAGATGGCAGGAATAATTTCCCCAAGGGCTTGCAGCTCGTGAGGAAGGGAGCTGATTTTGAATCTAGACCCTAGGTTCTGCAGAGATTCTGGGGTTTCCCCATGTGGCCTCTCCTTAGGGACACATTCCAAAATGGCTTTATCTGTCCCCTTCCTTTAAAAGTTCTGGGACCATGGTGCCTCCTGCTCTTCATAGCCTTGGTTGTGCTCAGTATCGCTTCCTGCTATAGATCTGTCTCACCGTCCCCACCGGATGAGAATTGATACTTTTTTAAATAAGAAGGACCTGGCAGTATGTGGGAGTGAGCCCTCAGCCTCTGTACACCTGGGGCGTGGCGTGTGTGTGTGTGTGTGTGTGTGTGTGTGTGTGTGTGTGACAGTCCCTGCTTGTGTGGCAGTGAGCACCCGCAGAGAAATCTTGGCACTCATCTTCTTCAGCACCTGGTGTCATGGACCCTGTCAAGCACTAGGACTGGAGTGCTGAAGAAAAGAGTCGGATGGGACCTAGATCCTTTCTCTGGGTGCTTCTAGGGTATTGGCCAGACTAGGACCCAGAAGAGAAATAGATCAAGTGCTGAGCCCAACTCTGAACTGGCACGCAGTGGTTCTTCAACAGCCTCGATTGGATGAGGGTGATGAGATGCGTACTTGGGAAAAGACACTCAGACGAACAGTGAATGCAAGATATCGGATGTGAACATATCACCAGGACTTTGAGAAGGAGGCGCTGGGCATACTAGGACAACAGGCAGATGGTCCTGAACTGAGCAAGCCTGGGAATAAGTCTTCTTGAGAAAGCAACATGTAGTTACTGAGGCCTGGGACATATTCCGAGCCCTCCAGCAAGCTGGAGGACAGGAGACCCATTGGGTCGGAGAGTGAGATGTCAGGACCAGGTTACGGAAGGTGCTGATTGGCAGATGAGAAATCTGGGTTGAAGCAGAGAGCACTGGGGACCGTTGTGGGTTCTTCAGCACAGAAATGGTGTATATGCCGGGGAACCCTCTCCCCCATCCCCTGTGGAGAATGGAAGCGGGAAGAATGGGTGGGGTCAGGAGTGTGTTCACTGAAGAAGGGAATGGGCTTCCTGCCTTCAATGCTAAAGAGGGTTCCTGTCAGCATCTCCACGTGGTTCAGAGCACGTAAGCCTTTGGAAGCATTTGAGGCTGCAAACACATGTTGAGATGATACCCCATTAGCTGTGCAGTGTGGACATGGTCCCCAAATGCAGAGGTGTGCCCTTCATGCTCTATAGGAAGCTGATAGAGAGCATAGGAGAGGCTTGCCTCAGAGGTTTAAGATCGAACCCCTGGACCACAGCCTGGGGCACTTGGCCACTGTTACTACCACCCGGGGAATATTCCACACAGTCCCTCATAATCCCTGGATCCTGGAAGCTTTGGAGATTGTGGACATGCAGGACATCTATATCTCTGTAGCCAGAGGTAACCAGATGGGCAGGGCCACCAAGACTCCAGGGCTGGAGAGAGACGGATGGTCACAGATCTCTAGGACTGAGCCCAGATTCTTACACTCAAAGATGGTTACCGCCCATTTTTTTCCCCTCAGGAGCCTGGACCTGCTTTCCTTCCCCTTCAGACCTGGACCACCATCGTGACATTCCAGACCATGTTCTAGACTTTCCAGAGCATATTTTGTTGTTGTTGGTGGTGTTTAGTTTCAGTTTACATTCCAACCACAGTTCTCTGCCCCATCCCTCCTCCCGAGCCCCCTTGCCTCCTTCCCCCAGCCCATCCACTCCTCCCAACAGGTAAGGGCTCCCATGAGGTGTCAACAAAGTCTGGCACATTAAGTTGGGGCAGGATCAAGCCTCCCCCACCCCGTGGCATTAAGGCTGAGCATGGCCTTATTTAGGGAATGGGCTCCAACAAGCTAGCTCATGCACCAGGGATAGGTCCTGGACTCTGGAGCATATTGTCATATTGTGGAACATATCGTATTGGTGAAACAGGAACCTCTGACATTGGCTTGATGGAGTGGAACAAGGAGGTGCTGCATTGTGGTGTCCTTAAGAGTAAGGGCCTGGTCTGCAGGTGTGATAGACACTAGTTCCCATGTGCCAGGCATACACACAGGCCTGGAGCAGTGGCACTCCTGTGTTTTAGAGAAAAGTAGAAATGGTGATATTTGCATGCAGAAACTCTCTCTCTCTCTCTCTCTCTCTCTCTCTCTCTCTGTGTGTGTGTGTGTGTGTGTGTGTCTGTGTGTGTGTGTGTATAAATGTGGAGGCCAATGGTCAATGGTGGGTGCTTTTCCTGATTGCTTTCTAGTTAGCTTTTAATACAAGGTCTTTTGCTGAACAAGGGGACTGGTGGCTAGTGAGCCTCGGGGATCCTTCTGTCTCTAATCCCAGCACTGGGATTGCTAGTGCATGTCATTATGCCTGCCTTCTTATGTGGGTTCTGGGCTTCAAACTCAGGTCCTGTTCTTGCTGCACAAGCCCGTCACCTACCATGCCATCTCCCCAGCCTCCAGATTGGATTTTTAAATGCTGACAATTAACTAGAAATCTGTAACATACTGACCAGCCACAGCTAGGGCTGCTTGGTTACTGTTGATTACTGTGGTTGCTAGGAGATCGGACTGCTCACAGTTTTGTGGGACAGATTCAAGAAGGACCCTCGTGGGTAGTTTGTATCTGCTGCAGTGGCCTCTGTGTGACATTTAGGCTCCAGCTCATGGCTTCTGCACAGATATTTCTGTCACCTCCCCACATGGCCACTCTCTATATGGTGTTCCTCTCTGCAGGGTTTGTTTTTAGCAGCTGGGGCCTCCTCCCAGCACAGAACCCACTCCTCGTGTAGCCTGTGTAGCACTGGTTCTCCTAATGGGAGAGTCCAGTGGTCCCAGTAGAGGCTTCAGGCTCTTGAGGACCTAGCCTCAGATGTCCTACCATGTCTGTAACACTACACCCTCCTGGCTGAGCAAGTTCTGTGGCAATTTAGATGCAGAGGGAGTGGACCAGCCCATAATTATCCATGTCCAGGAGGGTGGGGAGGCAGGGACCATGGCAGCCTTGGAGATTGGTGACTGCATTGAACTACCTAGAACAGGAGTGTGGGCTGGGTTCATCCTGGAGCTCCAGTGGATTTTCAAGGTCTTGTATCTCACCAAACCTAGGGGAGAAGATAGTTACTCTGAACTAGTTGGTGGTTATGCTGGGTGAACTAGCCGGTTGCTATGCTGGGTGAACTAGCCGGTTGCTATGCTGGGTGAACTAGCCGGTGGTTATGCTGGGTGAACTAGCTAGTGGTTTTGCTGGGTGAAGTAGCTGGTGGCTATGCTGGGTGAACTAGCTAATGATTATGCTAGGTAACTAGCTGGTGCTTATGCTGGGTGAACTAATTGGTTGGTTATGCTGGATGAACTAGTTGGTTAGTTATGCTGGGTGAACTAGTTGGTTAGTTATGCTGGGGGAGCCATGTGCAGCTGCAAATATTTGACCATTTCAGATCTGACAACTTGTGTGACTTAACCTCATGGCAGAGGAGTCTGAGAAGGCTCTCTGTGTCTGGGGAGATGAGATTACCCTCTCATCTTCCCGCAGCCCACCCCACAGAATCATGACCTTGGCAGGTGGGAAGGCACCTAGGCTATTTCTGGGAGGCAACCTGAGGTCTAACCACTACTGGGATATTTCCTGCCCACCCCTTTTGCCTTCTCTCACCTCCAGGGCCTTAGGAGACTCACAGCAAATTTTCTTTTTAATTTTGATTTTTCACAAAGCAGGAGAACCACAAAAGACTCCTAGTCATAAGGAACACATGACTCTGTTTTCTCTTTAAAATAGAGGCCTTCTTTGTTTTGTACAAAGGAGTCTATGGGATCATTCCAACAGATCTGTAAGAAATTAGCAGACATTTCTTGCCCAGAGAAACACCACTGCCCGAAAAATAGAATCCTGGGGAGCCAGGCAGCTGTTATTAAAGCCGTTGACAGGGGCAGGAAGGGTGCTGGGGGCATTGGGGATGTAGGACCTCTGCAGGTGGCAGGTGGCAGGTGGCAGGTGGGAGCAGCGGGGCGGGGGGTGGGAGGGATACAGAGAAGAGTTGTGGTGGGAGTGAAAACTCGATTTGGACTGACGTCATCAACCTGGATCACACCTCAGCGAGTCGGATGCAAGGCAGTTCGTTGTCAGCATGTTTTTAAAATAAATTGTTTACTTATTCTACTTTTTTGATGGTACTGGGGGTTGAACCTAGGACCACATGTGCGCTAAGCACAATGAAGCCTAAGGTGCAAGTACACAGAAACTCCTTGGCAAAGTCCATGCGACCTTGAGGGTGGGCGCCATTGCTAAAACACCTAGGATCAAGTGCGGTCTCTGACTGAGATAGCACAGAGGTCAGCAGGCCATAAAATATATTGACATTTTCCCTACGGATAGGTTCTATTAACGGGGAGCTAAAGATAAAGGTTCAGGGAGGGAGAGTGTGGGATCAACATTCTGAGGGATTTGGGTGTGGTCTGCCTGCACAGATAGCAAAAAGGTCACCAGGCTGCTCACACTATCCACTCCCAGTCTTCTGGGTGGAAATAGTCAGTTCTTCCTTAGAGGAGAGGCCGCTGAGTGTTTCATATTCCTGGCTCCCTAGTTCTCTGTGGGCTCAAGGACCTTTGTGCTAACAATAGCCCATGTTTTCTTAAAGCAAGAGTTATCATTAAAGTACAAGTTATCAATTATCTCAGATGGTTCTAACCAGAGGGCCTGTCTTCTTCAAATTCTCACTGAGAAGACCTAGTAAGTCCTTGGGCATTCTCATCAGACCTCGGAAGAGGCTGTGGTGCAGTTTCTTCAGGAATGTAATGCACAATTAACAAAGGCATCAAATTTCTAGGTAGTATTTTAAAACCTAGGACTTCATGGAGCCTAGAGAACAGGTGTGTGTGTGTGTGTGTGTGTGTGTGTGTGTGTGTGTGTGTGTGCATTTCCAGGAAGATACTGCTTATGTAACAGTTTCGTGTGCTCTGCCTTGCTATTGGGCCAACCTCTAGCTTCTGTCCTGAGAGCTGGAGACCCATAGTTGCATCTTCCCTGACCATTCTGTCTCCCTGAGATGTGAATGTTATAGACCACAATACATTATTGTGTTTATGTTATAAACCATAATACTTTATTACTATCTTTGCTAAAAGTCAGTTTTCTTCCATTTATTTAAGTAATTAGGGGAAGTCTTACGTATTTATTTGCCCCATGCGATAGTTACTCCTGGTGCCTTTCTTTCATTTGTGGAGAGTCTCATTTCTTTGGGGCATCATTTTCTTTCTGCCTGGAAGGGCTCTGGCATGCCTAGTGCTACCGAATTGCTGGATGAATTCCCTCAGCTTTTATATGTCTGGGCACTCTAAGTTGGTAGTTCAATTAAAAATATGGCTTTAACTTCTTGCTTATGTTGTTTCCGGGGAAAATCTTCTGCTCTCTGTATTTTGGTCCTCTAAGTATAGTGTCTCCTTTCCCCCTCTGGCTGCTTTTAAGATTTTATCTTTTTCTCTGATGATGAGCAATTTGTGTTCTCATGTTTCTGGTGCTTGGGATTTCCAGATGTGTGTGCAGGAGGCTGGAGAGGGGCTCATCGTTTGAGAGTGTGTGCAGGGGGCTGGAGAGGGG
>JAQHUG010000055.1:452163-466858 GCA_028555095.1 Dicrostonyx torquatus | reverse complement strand
CCTTTTCTTCACATGTTCACAGTCATTTTTAGTCTTTGGGGTGTGTTTATGGGATGCCCTCACCTCCTCGTTCAGGTTGCATCTCCTTACCTATCTGGTCATTCTTGGTCAGATGCCAAACACTATGAACTTATTTCTTCCCTCTCCTTCCCTTCCTCCCTTCCTTTCTTTTTTAAGACAGGGTTCTTCTGTGTACTCCTGGATGTCCTGGAACTCCCTCTATAGACCAGGCTGGCTTTGAACTCTGAGATTCACCTGCTTCTGCCTCCCCTAGTGGTGGGATTAAAGGTGTGCACCGCCACACCTGGCTAAGCACTGTGAATTTCACCTCGTTGTGTGATAAGTATATCTGTATTCTCTAAATAGTCTTCATCTTTATTCTGGATGAAGACCACTCTTCAGGAATTTATGACAAGGGCCATATTTAACCTGATGGTGACTATTGCGGCTAGTGAGGCCAGCCCATTCTCCCTGCTGCTCTGTGAGTTGTAAGATCCACAAAGTGGCCAATGGGAAGAAGTAGGAGTGGTAGTTTTGTGTGGGCACCAGGCACTGCTCATGGCCATCCATTTGGTTTTCTGTCTCAGCAGGCTGTGCACGTCCTTGACTCACTAGCCACAGTCTATGGGGACCGCTAGCGCCCTCTGCCGGCCCCCAGGGTTCACCGTGTTCTCTCTGTACTCAAACCTTGCTTGACATCAGACACACTGAGGTGTGTTTATGAGATGGTTTCATATACCGATCTTGTGTTTTTCCAGTTGAGTGAGTGAATTCTGTCCCAATAACTCTATCTGGGCTAGAATCAGAGTTTCTTTTTCTTTTTTTAAAAAATTTTTTATTGATTTTTATTGAGCTCTACATTTTTCTCTGCTCCCCTCCCTGCCTCTCCGCTCCCCAGGCCCCCATGCTCCCAATATACTCAGGAGATCTTGTCTTTTTCTACTTTCCATGTAGATTAGATCTATGTAAGTCTCTCTTAGGGTCTTCATTGTTGTCTAGGTTCTCTGGAATTGTGATCTGTAGGCTGGTTTTCTTTGCTTTATGTTTAAAAACCACTTATGAGTGAGTACCTGTGATAAGTGTCTTTCTGGGTCTGGGTTACCTCACTCAAAATGATGTTTTTTAACTCCATCCATTTGCCTGCAAAATTCAAGATGTCATTTTTTTTTCTCCTGTGTAGTACTCCATTGTGTAAATGTACCACATTTTCCTTATCCATTTTCAGTTGAAGGGCATTTAGGTTGTTTCCAGGTTCTGGCTATGACAAACAATGCTGCTATGAACATAGTTGAACCATGTCCATAGTTGAGTATCCTTTGGATATATACACAAAAGTGGTATTATTGGGTCTTGAGGAAGGTTGTTTCCTAATTTTTTGAGAAATCACTATACTGTCATCCAAAGGCGTTGTACCAGCTTGCACTCCCACCAGCAATGCAGAAGTGTTTGCTTTTCCCCACAACCTCTCCAGCATACGTTGTCATCAGTGTTTTTGATCTTGGCCATTCTTACAGGTGTGGAATCTCAGAGTTGTTTTGATTGGAAGCAGAATTTTTTTAAGCCTGTGTTTTTAGCATCTGTATTTCCACCCCTCTTTTCTCCCACTGTGGTAAAGAACGTACACTGGTTTCATTCTGAAACCTTGGACATGAACTTCCCTTCCTGAATGAAGGAATACAACTCAATAGCTCGGATCACTGCCCTGGACAAAAGGGTCTGTGCCCGAGTTGGAGAGCTAACTCTTGTGCAGTCTGCCTGCCTTGGCCACCTGGGTTCTTCTGTGTATGTGTCCTGTGATAAGACATTCCAGAAGAGGCTGAGGGAGCTGTTGCCTTATACCCGATGTTGAGGCTGTGCTAGGAGGCCTGGAGGGATGCATCCCAATGACAGAGCTGGGTCTGAATCTGGAGGGGAGGGGTGGTTTCCGTTTTGGTGGGGCCAGACTGTTCTAGAACGTCCTAGAACTTGCAATCCTCCTGCCTCCACATTCCAGAAGTGGGGATTATAAGTATTTACCACCAAACCCAGCTAAACCTGGGTTTCTTTAGGCTTCAGTCTCAACATAAATACCCTAGGAAGCCACTTAGAAAGAAGAAGGCAAAAGAGGGGAGCAGATGTTGCAGACTGAGCATGGCTACCTCCCACTCAGCCTGTCCCCTGCCGGTCCCACGAGGAAACCCCATCTGTAGCCTCCACCCGCAGCTCTGAAAGCTGATTAGAAATGCATTAAGACTGGGCTTCTATGCCAAGGGAGGCCTGAGAGGTGACTAATGTGTTCTACTGTCCTGTCCCCCATGCTGTTCTCCCACCACTTTAGCTGCTTCCTCCTCCTCCTGATTTCCTGCCCTTCCTTCCCCCTCCTGCGGAAGTTCAACTGACCCTGCTGTGCCAATCAGTCAGCATAGAAAGCCATGAGCCATGCAGATGGCCAGTCGGGAGAGCGTTGAGGAGCCAGGACCAGCTTCTCTCTAGCCCTCATCCCCTTGGCTGTTGCTCACCCCATCTCGGAGCACATGTAACACAAAGGACGCCATCAGGGAGGCAGGGACCTTGCTCTCAGGTGGAAGAAGCAAGGATAGAAAGCAGAGGTGACACCCCAAGGGACAAGTCACCCCCAGTGCCTGTCTAGTGAGCACACCCATATGGGAGGAAAAAGCATCAACTCAAAGGCTTTAAGATGGCACCCAGAGTCGTGCAGGCAAGGAGACAGCAAAGCTGTGGCTGAGGACAGGAACTAGAAGGTGACAGCTGGCTGACTGCAGTGCTGGAAGGACATCTGAGGCTCAAATACGTGGGTTTTTCTGTCACAGTCTCCTCAGGTCAGGACTCTGTGTGGGCACAATAGACCATGACTGAAGGGACTGTCAAGGCTTGAATGGATGGGTATCAAAACTGGAAGGAAGGGACACCACATCCTTCCATGCAGCCCTCCTCCCTCCAGCACCCTGTACAGTCTGAGCCACCCTGTCTGATGCTCCCTGACAGCAAGGACCTTCATTTCATATGCACCTAGCCCAGGGCCAGTCCCAGGAAATGAAGTCTGGCACAGAGGTCAACCAAAGCAGAGGATGCTAGGAAGCGGGTTACATCCTGGTGGACCTAGAAGGCCAGCTCTTCCTATCAGCACAAAGTGTCCCACTCTGTCCCTCAGACTTCACCCTCCTAGTCCCTCACAGTAAGCTCGTCATGTACCAGGTCTTTCTGGGACATTTGGCTTTCTGTATGGCATTTTGTCACAACCTCTGGTGCATCTTGTGGAGATACACCAGGGGTGCTTCTCCACTTACTGAGGAGAAAACAGCCAGAAGGGTGGGGGTGCCTGCCCTAGGGCCATGCAGCACACAGGCCCTGGGGATATATCTGAAGAAAGGGCTGACCCTCAGAGCCTCCATACCTGTCTGTCAGGTTGGTCACTCAGGTACACCATGATCAACAATCACAGCTCTCAGGACTGGAGAATTTCACTTTCTAAAACCAGGATGGTGCCAGCTACGGTGGGATGCTCTGCCACCTGCAGAGGCCGTGCAGGGCTTTGGAAGGCCTCAGGGAAGACAGCCTGCCGCTCCAGAGTTCTGTGCCCCTGAGCATGCTCCCTTGTGTGCTTGCTTTTCTCCCAGGAGAGGGGAGACTGGAGCTGTCTACTGAATTGGTACATCCCCAGCTACTTCATTGATTCTGCAAATGTCTGGTAGTTGCCCAGTATGGGCTAGGTACTGTTCAAGGTGTTGGGACGAAAGTTCTGAAGGACACTCCTTGATGGCTTCATGCCCTGAGACGTGGTTACCATCTTTGAGGTGTGGTCAGGGATGAGAGCTGCCGACTCGGCCTGGTAGTTCACCAACATATAGAAAGAGCTCCAAAGTGTTGACTTTGGCTGACTCTGTCAAGAATGCAATTGAGGCTAAGCAGGCACCCGGCACATCATGGTCCCAGATGTGCCACACATCTGGCTGCACAGAGCATGATGCAGGCTCCTATTCCCCTGCAGCCCTCAATGTGTCACCTCCCTCCGCCGTCCTAAGATACCCCAATCCCAGACAAGCCCCCAACAGCCATAGGCGGCTTCACAGAAACAGCAAAGTGTCTCTGACTCCCCTCTCGTCAGCCTGCAGCCTGGAAGCAGGGCTGTAGGAACACAGCCAGGCCACACAGCTCACCACACGTGTCCCCAGCAGTGAGGAAATGTGAAGGAAGTAGGATTGCCTGTTGAGAGCCAGACAGCGGACGTGTCAGGTGACTTGAGTCACACCCTCACAGGGCAAACACAGTGCGTTAGTTCCCTTTCCACACACATCTGCCTCCCTCTGTGCCAAACAGCACTGCCTCTAACCTGTGGGGCCTGGTACCATGAACATGGAGTTAGAAACCCGAGTGTGAATTCTAACAGCCGGTTCATCTTTATAGAGTGCTGGCCGTATCTCCCGTGCGGAATCAGTTCTTACGTCATCGAGAGCGAGTAGCCCACTGTGTCTGCATCTCCAGTGATGGGGGCGGGCTCACTGCCCCTCAAAGCAGCGACTTCAGCTGGAGGCAGCTAGCCATGCTCATCTTTCTGCTGTGCTGACAGGAAGTCCCTGAGTGGCTCCAAACTCCGGTGAGCCTGGCCACACCGTGCAGGGAGGGGATTTGTGGTCAGTTACGAGAAGCTTCAGGGCACTGCAGTCTAAATATAGCAGCGTGACACCGGGACGCGTGGCAAATTTGCTGATTCAGTGTGACCTTCTTGTCTCCAGCCAGCAAATCTTCCCCTTCCCACAGCCTGTCATCCTAGGTGGAAGTCTTATCATCTCACGCATGGCAGCCTGTCCTCGACAGCCTTGGAGAGTACCTAAGATGGGAAACAAGACCAAGTGCCAGGCTCTGCCACTTGTCGCGTGGGTCGAGGTGCTGAGCCTGTTTCTTTGTTCGACAGGAACGGTTGCACCTAGCACACGGGCTGGACAAGAGGAGCAAGCGAGATGGTGGCTGTGAAAGTGCACGGATTGCCCAGCACGCTCGGGGCTCTGCTCTCTAACTATAGCGTAAAAAACAAAACCCCAAAGATTAGGAGATGAAAAATAGCCAGCCCCGCAGGGTTGTACAACTGCCAGGTTGAGCATCGTCCTGGATCCTCCCTCTGGGTCACCTCCTTTTGTGACTTTATAAATTGACACTGGGATTGGACCCAAGCCTCTGAGCAGGCAGAACCTGCATTCTACCACTGGGCTAGATCCCTAGCTTTACAAATATCACTGTGTGTTTGTATAAAACAGGTTTCTTAGGACATGATTCTCTCAGAAAACCTATCACCTCTTTGGATCTTGCCCTGATACCCTCATTATTGTTTGGGATACACTGTATCCCTCATTGGGCTGTGGGAGGCAAATTTTGCCTCACGTAGTGCTGAGCCTCTGATTTATCCTATGACACACGTATTCCTTCCTGCATGCCTCTGTTCAGGCAGGTCTTCCCGCGGCATGTGTACAGTAGGTATTTTTGAACCTTAGCACGAATATGTCAAGAACTGAGATTGGCCTGAGACTTTCACCTGCCTGTAGAACTTGAGAGATGCCAGACCCCCTGGCTTGGAGTCGAAGGCCTTTCATAGCCACTGGAATCAGCATCTGGGGCTCAGGTTCACATCCGCAAATCCTCTATGGGGTGTGCAGAGTGATCTGAGGGGTCTGCATAGTGACTTGAGCTTAGGGACTCCACCCATGGCTGCAAACCTGCCCTTGGCTGCTCTTCTGTCTTATTCATTGAAGAAGGGTTCTCAGTCAAACCCAGACAGAGCTCAACAATGTGGCTATAGTGTTGCCAGTCAGCTTTACCTGAGGATCCACCTTCTGAGGTGGCATTCAGATGGATCACCATTCCCACTGTGTCTGGGTTCTGGGGATTTGAACGCCAATCCCCATACTTTCAGGGCCTTAACCACAGAGCCATTTCTCTAGCCTGACTGCTTTGTCTTTTAAGTGGCGCTCATTAGTCACTGTGTGACCACTGTAGAATGGACGGTTCCTTTAAGACCTCAAGATTTCAAAGATATAATTGCTTGACCGGAAGTCTTTTCATATCCCAGGAAATAACCGCTCTAACCGTCCTCCTCTCTGGCTCACCACACGCCACCCCAAGGAGGCTTTAATGGGATTCGACCCTCCTACTGTCAAGGTGCAGCCCTCTGCCGTCTAGCCCTTCCGCACGTTCAGATGTCCAAAGCAAAGCTGTTTAAGCCGTAGGCTGTGAGTTCCACATGGGATCCCATAGCTGTACATGGGAGCTGAGGATGGTGTGGTAGGAGTGAAAGGTTGAAAACACACAGACACCAAAAGTTAATTAAAAATCAAAGAGTAAAATGAGCCCTAACGTGGAATTGTCTAGATCAGGTTGGCCTGTGGGCAGGTCTGCGGGGAGTGAGGTGATATTGTTAATTGATGTAACAAAACCCAGTCCTTGTGGGCGGATTTATTCCCTAGGCAAGCAGTCTGGACAGTACAAGAGAGGAGAAGCTAGCTGAGATCAGGCATCCATGCATCTACTCTCTCTCTCTCTCTGCTCTTGACTGTGGACATGATGTTCCTGCCTTCACTTTCCCATGGTAATCTACTGTAACCTGGAATTATGAGCCAAATAAACTCTACTCCCTGTCTTAGGTAAGGTTTCCATTGCTGTGCAGAGACACCATGACTGCAGCAACTCTTATAAAGGGAATCATTTAATTGGGGTGGCTTACAGTTCAGAGGTTTAGTCCGTTGTCATCATGGTGTGGCATGGTGGTGTGAAGGCAGACATGGTGCTGGAGCAGGAGCTGAGAGTCCTGCATCTTTGATCCACAGGCAACAGGAAGTGAACTGAGACAATGAGCGTGGTGTGAGCATATATGACACCTCAAAGTCCACGACCACAGTGACACACTTCCTCCAACAAGGTCACACCTACTCCAACAGAGCCACACCTCTTAATAGTGCCGGTCCCTATGAGTTTATGGGAACCAATTACACTCAAACTACCACACTCCCCAAATTGCTTTGGACCAAGGTACTTTATCACATTAACAGATATGAAGTTGGGATGGGCAGTTTCTCAAGACCTGTTGCTGACTAAGTGGACCAGGCTGGCTAGCCTGGCAGCCCCAGGTACCTGCCTGTCTCAGCCTCTCAAGTGCTGGGATCATAGGCACATGCCACCACGGCCAACTTTACTCACAACTTCTGCTATTGAACTCAGTTTTTCATGTTTGCAAGGCAAGCACATTGATGCCTGTACCTTCTCGCCTGTGTGTTCTTTCATTGGTCAGTGTGTCTGTCTACCTGTTGTGTAGACAAAAGTTGTGTCTAGAAAATCCCGCTAAGCTCTGCAGAAAGACAGGTGTTACAAGGTTACTCCAACCCCCTCTATCTCTCTTAAGGTGTCTACTGCTGCGACAAAACACCATGACCAAAGAGCAAGTTGGGGAGGAGTGGGTTTATTTGGCTTACACTTCCAGATAGTGATTCATTATTGAAGGGAAGCAGAACAGGAACTCAAACAGGGCAGGAACCTGGAGGCAGGAGCTGATGCAGAAGCCATGGAGAGGTGCTGCTTACTGACTTGCTTCCCTTGACTTGCTCATCCTGCTTGCTTATAGAACCCAGAACCATCAGCCCATGAATGGCACCATCCACCGTGGGCTGGGCCCTCCCTGTTAATCACTAATCAAGAAAAATGTCTTATAGCCAGCTTAATTGAGGTTCCCCCGTTTCAGATAACTCTAGCTTATGTCAGGTTGACATAAGACCAACCAGCACATGCTCTAACATTGATGTAATAACTTTCTGGAACACTGGTGTAATTGTGGCTTTTGTCCTTAAAAATGCTATACCCCTGAGCTTCAGCACCAAGAGGTGTTTTGGAGGCATTAGCCTACTCTTGGTCTGGCCATTATCAGAAAGACTCTTGTCCTCTTAATTAGCGTGGTTGTTGCTAACAGTCTCTCATGGATCATTTCACAAAAGCTCAGACATCACAGCTGCTCACAGGCATCTCCATCCTGATCACCCTCACCAGCTTTTTCAGCTGGGGACGAAGCATGTTTCATTTAAGGTGGGAAACCCTGCCTAGCCCTCTGAAGGCTGCTAGGATTGTGCACATGCCCACCATTCCAGGGCAGCGGCCACAACAGTCCCTCTGAGCCTCAGCAGCTGGAACTAGACCTGGGCATTTTAGCCGAAAGTCAGTGTGCCATTTTCACTCCTGATCTGCCAAGACCACTGTTTCTTGGGGTACTTTGTGTCCCAGTAGCCCTAAATGTCCTAAATATTCCCGGGAATAGTACAGTTTGGCTTCTAAGATGGTTTTTGTCTCCAACACAGAGAATATTCAGTGCAATGTAATACAGGTTTGATGTTGTCATAATGCAGTGAGCTTTTATTGACTACCTGCAGGGTGCCAAAAAGTCATGGTCAAAGACAGCCATCTCTCAGAGTAGCTGTCAGTGTATACAAAATAGGACCTCAATCCCAAGAGAGGCAAATTGTTTAATCTGGCACTTGCCAAACATCTGGCAGCTAGGCAAGATGGGGACCAACCCATCTATTTGACTATGGCAAACAGAGGAGTCCTGATGTAGCATCAGTGTACAACTATGGGACAAAGTCAAGAGAATCCTGGCTGCATACTTTTCCCCAGCCATGCTCAGTGCCTAGACACACACACACACACACACACACACACACACACACACACACACACAGGGGACAGCATGGGCTTAGGAGGTTACCTATTATAAAGCCCTTTCTTCTGGGGGATAAATTGGTGGCATCCTTTGAGAGCTAACTGTATTTGCTTTCCTGGAAGGTCCCTTTAACATCCTAGTCTTCTGGCCAGGCCCACTGGACAATAGGATTTGACCCACCCACAACACACCCTCATCTTCATGGCAGCATCCCTGTGCTCAGCCAAGGATGGCACTTTCAGAATGCCACTGGAGCCAGAGGATTCTTCTCTGGCTTCTGATCCAGTTGGACATACAGAAATGACCATAAAGGTCAGCAAGGCCCAGCCGCCTCTGTGTGTCTCTGCTCGTCTAAGTGTCCCTGCCACAGCAGTTCACCCGGGAGCCGCGATGCTGCATGCAAGAGACTGGAATGTGGGAGATGTTTTATTGTCACTCACCAGCTCTCCAGTGTAGAATCCAAAGCGTGTTGGTGGCTTGAGCTCAATAGAACTTTCCAGGCAGGGGAAAAAAAAGAATGACCATCCCGAAGGATTGAATCAATGAGGCGAAGTTTGGCTACATCGTTATCCCAGCCCACCACCGCCGCCTCTGCCACCGCCGCCGCCACCACACATACTCCAGGATACACCCACTCTCTGCTGTAGGCTCTCAATCCTGTTCCATTTCTTCCCTTCCTATACTGTCCCCTCCTGTCCTCCTCCCAGACAGGGGTCTGTGTTTCTCTCTTTATACATCTGCCTTCCAGCCTGTTCTTAGCATATAGTAGATGCTCAACAAAATGTCTCTTTAGTCTGTGAGTGAGTGAGCAATTGATCAGATTCTCTACCCTTCACCTTGCTGCCCTGAGACCCTGAGGCCCTGTTCTGTCCAGGGAAAGGGAATATACATTTGGTTCCATCAGTGCTGCTGAGTCACTCTAGAGGCTGTTGGGAGCCTTTGGATGTAGATTAGGTTTGTTTTGCAACAGCCTCTCCAGCCAGCCCCCTAAGAGAAAGCCTTAAAGCCCTCATTGTCTGTATCTGCTCAGCAGTTGATGGTTTGAGAGACCATCCAGAATCTCGCTGACCTTCAGAAAGAGCATTTCAGAAGTAGCCATTCATGGGAGGGCAGGTGTGGCCAGGAGGCTGAGCCATCCACCTGGTCTTGGCCATTTTTCCCTTGATGTTCCCAACCAGTATCTTCTAAGACAAACTGAAGCCCGGGCTCCTCCACTGCCCCCTGCATTCTCAACTGTGGCTGTGGGCTACACCACGGAGGACAGATCCCAGGTGGTGGCCAGCCACGTCCAACATGTCTATCCCCAGGGCTAGTGTTCCCTTCACTATTTGTAATCAAGGATGATAGCTCCATGGAGACAGTATGTTTTCTGCTGCGTGCTGAGTTACTATGGCAACAGCCTCCAAAAGGAGTCTATTTGCTTTTTATTCTTAATTCTGCAATGTTCTCAGCTTTCCCAAAAATACCCTTATTTTCCTGGGCCCCTCTGTGGAGTTGAGTTGGTAGAGCAGGCAGCTGTCTGTATGCTGTGATGTAGCTCTCTCCGCTCCTGGCTGTCAGTTGAGCACACAGGTTTTATTGCAGTTTTCTCTTAGCATCTCCTTCATGTAAGTAGCTGTGCCGTGCACCGGGATCCAAGGAGAAATTCAGCTCCAGGCTGTCTGTCTGTAAAGAGCCCAGAGTCCGGGGAAGATAGGCATGCCTATAATGTAAGTGAATGGCTAATTATAGCAGGTAAGATAATATAATAAGTGCAGGCACGTGCAGTGCAATCCATCCTTTGGCCTCTGCAGAGGTTTTTTTCGTGTCGGGCTCCCGCAGGGAGAGCTGTGAACTTGGGGTAGGAGACAAAGGTTAGAAGTTGGCCATTTTTGTAGTTCTGGTTTTGATCAGTTCCTTATATGCTGTGTATTCTTAGGAAAGTGACCGTACCTCGCTGAGTCCAGGATCTGCCTCATGCTGGGCTGTTGTGAATAGATGGTACAGCACCCAGGCGCAGGGTAGCTCTTCCATGGGAGACCCTGCTTACCTACCACCAAGCTCCTGGGACTGTCAGGACAGGCTCGGTAGGGTGACTTAGGGTCATGACGGGTGTCTGCAGAGGGCCACCGGCAGTGGTGGGGCACATGATGTTGGGTTCAGGGGAGGTAAGAGAGCAGAGGGCTCTGCGCCAAAGCTGGGACCCCGGTTCATTGATCTCTGGGCTCTGATGGGACCCCATGGAAGACACTGCTGAGCAATGATAGCTTGCGAGTTAGGTGCTGCTGAGGGAGGCAACAGAACAAACATAGACAAGACCTGGGTATCCTCAGTACAGAAGCTCAGGTCCCCATGTCGCCATCTCTGGCCGCATTTGGGTACTGCAGTCTGACTTGTGAATTCCCCACTGAGATCCCCTCTGAAGGAGGGAAGTGTCTCTGTCCCTGTGAGGTTAGGACAAAGAGGTGACCATGACTGCCCAGGTGACCGATTGCCCTGGGGATGGTTGTGGGCTTCTGTGTTGCAATACCCGGTTAATTACTCATGAGCTATGCAAGCTCAGGGAAGTCATTGTACTTCCCTGAGTCTCGACGCTGTCGCTTTCCATTTGTGCCTTAGTTTCCCCACCTGGAAAACAGGGATGTCAGCCCTTTCTCATGGGGTGAACTGCGACAGAATACCCTCAGGTTCTAAAGGTCCCAGTCCCCACCTGACCTGGAGCAAACTCTGAGGAAATGTGACTTGTGTTTTCCTTCCACATGCTTTGTTTTTACAGGGAAAGCTCTGCAGCGCCGGGTGCTAGGCAACAGGGATGGCAGGTTCTGCTGGGAGGCAGCAGATTTTTCCATTAGCTGCATCTCTGTGGAAGAACCACGAGGGAGGGGTCACCCAGCATCTCTGGGGGCGTCTTCAGACCTGCAGCCATTAGCTTTTCTCCAGTCACCTTCCAGAGTTCGGAGGAGAGGGAGTTGATAGAGCAGAATGCCACCCTACTGTCGGGATAGTCACTAGATGGAGCCCTACTCCAGGAACAGGAGCTGCCCTTGGTGCTGAGCCAGGCGGCATCCCACCCCACCCCCATCACTCCAGCCACCCCATGGGATGCCACCGGCAAGTTCATTTCTCACCACATGCACTTCCTATATTGTTCTTTCTGGGAGATCCCTTCCCTCCACCATCAACCCTGGTTGGGCTGGTCCTATAGTCTGTACCCAGCCATTTACGTCCTAGGCACCTGGGCACTCCCGAAACCCAGCCTGGTCTTTCTGGATCCTATTCTTGTCACTACTTAGTTCTCCTTCTGAGCCAATGGACACCGGGAGAGGCCTGTAGCACACAAAACACAGGCCATGCTTATAGACTGCGGGGGAGGGGGGATGGGAGGAAGGGGACAAGGAGACACTTGAGTCTGCAACACACCCTACATAAACTGTGTGTACCGCAAAGCTTTGAATTTGTGCTCATTTGTGAAACCAATGAATCAGTTCTGATCATAGGAAAATCCCTAGTCATTGCATAAGGCTTGGGGAAAGAGAGCGCTTGAAGGCATTTCTAACCTATGACCTAATGCAGGATGCGTATGCATGCGTGTGCATGCCTGTGTGTGTGCATGCGCACTGTAATAAGAGCAGCACACTCGGGTATTAAGAAGATGGCTGAAAGCAATGCTCTGTCACCTGACCCTATGTCAGCGCTTGTGTGCCTGGAGCCATGCTGTGACTATATTTAAGTCTGCCATTTTTATCCATTAGTGTCGAACTGGAGATGAAGCCTTTAACACATGGGTCTTTGAAGGATGCTCAGGACCCAGGCCATGATGGCATCACTGATATCTTTCCTGCCCTTTTGTTACAGAGTTAGCCTTCCATGTCTGCTGAGTCATAAGGACGATAAGGTCCCTGAGTCACGCAAACCTCTGTGCTTAGACCATAGATTCTGTGATTTAGCGATGAGAGAAATATATTTACTCTACCTGGAGGCTTGTCAGGATTCCTTTGGTGAACTAGGTCACCCAAGATGCCACAGATGGTATGCTCTGAAGAGACGCACCTGAGATTGTGGACCTTGGTACCCATCCTCAGTGTCAGCAACCTTAGGCCAGTCAGAGGGAGCAGAGAGAAACATAGGGCTGATTCCCTGTGGAAGCTGAATGTCAGATAAACAGTAACTTCTAGATGTGTCCAGTGCAGTACTGGAGTTACAAGATGTCTTAGTTAGGATTTCTATTGCTGTGAGGAGACACATGACCACAGCAACTCTTACAGTTCAGAGGATCAGTCCATTATCATCATGGTGGGACATGGCAGTGTTCCGGCACACATGGTACTGAAGAAGTGGCTGAGAGTCCTACATCTTTCAGGCAACAGGTAGTGATCTGAGCCACTGGGAGGTGTCTTGAGCATATATGAGACCTCAAAGCCTGCCTTCACAGTGACATGCTTACTCCAACAAGACCACACCTACTCCAGAAGGCCACATCTCCTAATGGTGCCACACCATTTGGGGGCCATTTTCTTTCAGACCACAACAGCTGGGGATATAGCTGTCAGTAAGACGCCTGCTGTGTACTCATGAAGACCTGAGTTTGAGCCCCAGAACCCACATAAAAGCTGAGCATAGTTGCCCACACATGTACTCCCAGTCCTGGAGGGAGCAGAGACGGGGACATCTCAGGGCTCACTGGCCAGCACCCTAAAAGCTCCAGGCCAGTGAGAGACTCTGTATCAAAAACAAGGTGGACGGAGCCTGAGCAGGGGCATCCAAGGTTGACCTCTGCCCTCCATGTGCAGGAGCATCCACACAATCACACATCTCTGTAGCCAGATAGAGTCCTCTGAGTGTATAGCTGGATCTTGAGGTAGATCAGTTCCCAACTTCCTGAGGAACCTCCAACACTGGTTTCATTAGTGGCTGCACAAGTTTGCATTCCCAACAGCAATGAATAGGTGTCCCCTTTCCCCACATCTCACCAGCATGAGACTTTTTTTTTATTTTTTGGTTTATTAATCTTGGCCATTCTGATTGGGGTAGATGAAATCTCAAATTAGTTTTAATTTCCTTGATGGCTAAGGATGTTGGACATTTGTTTAAGTGTTTCTCAGCCATTTGTATTTCATCTTTTGAGGACTCTACTTAGTTCTGTACCCATCTTTACTTGTTTTATTTTTTTGATGTCCATTGTTTTAGTTCTCTCTATATATATCTATCTGTATATATATATTCTAGATGCTAACCCTCTCTCCAATGTGTAATTGGGGGAAAAGCTGCAGTTTTCTTTGCTATTATCTATATATAAAATCCCTTATACATCTTAAGTTTTTTTAAGTTCATTTTAAGTTTTTTGACTCTCCCTGGGCTAGTGAAATAGGTCATGTTGAACTCTGGAGGCCGGGCAGCAGCCAGTGACTGCACAATTCCATCCTCCCTGCCATGTCATGTGAGTAGGTGGTGGCACATAGGACACATGACACATGACATTGGGGTCACCTGATGCTTGGTAGGACAGGCATAACAAAACATTTCCTACTCAGGATGGTTTTGACTTATGGCAGGTCTGTCAGGTAACTAGGAGATGTTGAAAAACACCTATAGACTGTTGTTATGATCTTGTGACAGTAATGGTGATAACTTAATTAAGTATACTGATATGATATAACAGATATATTAGAAACACACATGTAAAACCAGTTTGCTGAGAAATTTTCACCAAGCCTGGTACCACAACCTTCTCATTAGGAAATACAGTCTGCTCTGAGCTCCCCCTCGTGGCCTCTTTCTAGCTATTACACCCCACAGTCAGTTGCTGGATGGCCCAGCTCTGTTATACCAGCACTCAGGTGGGGGAGACAGGAGGACCACGAATTCAAGACCTAGCTGGGGCAACATAGTAGAATCATATCTGGGGGAAAAATTCCCCATAGCTGGGGTACTTGCTTAATATGCTCCAGGCCCTGGTGTCCATCTCCAATACATAAAATATAAAAGCACACAGGACCTTCTGAGTGCGGGCCTATGAGGTGTTCG
>JAQHUG010000055.1:431817-451093 GCA_028555095.1 Dicrostonyx torquatus | reverse complement strand
CAGTAAGGAAAGAGTGGTACCGTGGCTTGTGTTTGCAATAGTGTTACACAAAGCAGATGCTACAATGTATCCCTGTGATCCAGCTACTCAGGAAGTCAAAGCAGCAAGCTCACAAATTTAAAGGCCTGCCTAGGCTACTTTGTGTGTGTGTGTGTGTGTGTGTGTGTTGTTATTGTTACTGTTGTTCTTTGACCTCCACATGGCAGGGCATGCATACACTCGCCCACCCCATACACTGAGTAAATGTAATAAAATAAATAAATAGTAAAAATTAAAATAATAAAGGGCTGGATTTTGGTACTGTGCTTTTTAAAAAGAAGGAAAGAAAGAAAGAAAGAAAGAAAGAAAGAAAGAAAGAAAGAAAGAAAGAAAGAAAGAAAGAAAGCAGTTCAACCACCTGTGGTTTCGACTCCAGGGGCTCCATCTCTCCTCTAACCTCTGTGGTACTTGCACATCATACATAGATATACATGTGAACAAAATGCTCGTGCACAGAAAATTTAAGCTATAAAGGAAAATTATACAATAAACTAGGATTTTTGTCAAAGTCTTGATGTTTTAATTTTACAAAGGAGCTACACAATAAGAAGACCTGAACTTAGGCTATGAAAATGTGTTCTAAAGTATGATCAAACTGGAATTACAGAAGTATGAACGGATCTTTTGTGCAAGATCTGATTTCAACTGAATCTCAGCGAACCTGAAAGCCATCTCTCTATGAAGGGGACACTCACGTTTAAGTCCATTTCGGAACTCTCTTCTCTTCCGTGTAGAGGGATCTTGTTCTTCTGTTTGAAAAGGTGGCGTGTCACCATCCTTTTCTTTGGTAACTTCCCAAAGTAAGCAGCAAGCAGGCACGGGGCAGGACTGCTTAACTCCTAAAGTAGATGGTGACAATGCCATCAAATGCTGCTGCTTGTTTGCACAAGCGTGTCCTGTAAAAACTCCACGACACTTTACAAAACTGCACAACTGGACACCATTGAATGACATCATGGGTCCAGTGTTGTAAGAGCCATGCCATCACTGAATCCAGGGACCAGCCAGGTGTGTGACCTGAACGTTAGACTTGTGGTATGCTGCAGGCACAGAGGTCTTCCTCGCATTCTGTAGGCTTCTCTTCTGGAAGAATCGGGAGGTTTTTTTCCCCCACTGGGAAGCTCTTCTGTGCTGAAGGAAAGTCTTACTACATGGACTACAATCGTCGTCAGGCCAGTGAGTGTTTCCTTTCCTCCTTGTGTGCGCTGCAACCAAAGTTCTGGAATGTTAAAAGCAGCGTGGAGGTGTCACGCCCCTTCTCACCTGTGCACACACTGTACACAACCGTCCTTCTTAGACGGTTGCTCACACAGAGCTTGCCTCTTCTTTGCTGGTAGGGGTCAACTCGATCCTTTCTCCCTGTGATCGTAGTTCATATGGCATTAGGGGTGGTGCTGGGCAAGAATCTGTACTCCGTCACCCTACTTTGACTAGGGGCACGGAGCTGTGGGGGTTGATCCACTAACAGTGACAACCTTACATCTTGGGAGGATCCCTCCAAAGATGTGGTCTCACTCCCACAACTACGCAGCCATCCACCACAGGGTCCGTCTTCTCCACTCGCTGTTCTGAACCCTGGAAAGAGGTCTGGACTACAGAAAGGAACGAGGCGTCACACCCACATATGCACATGTGAGTGCTCAGGCGTGCGTGTGCCCAATCACACTCACACGCGCACACCTCACCAGCCGCTCTTCCTTCCTTCTCTTGAACCGAGTTTGTAAAAGCTTTGCAAGCTCTGCAGATGCTTTTTTTCATTAATCAAAAGATGCCACTATAATTCCCAAACTGAAGACAATCCATGCTGCAGTCTTCCTGCCAGAAGTGTGACCGCCAAGAGCCATTCATCCCATGGGTCTGTAGATGAGTCATCTTCCTGACAGTGACAATAGTCCCCAGTAGCTTATCTTACAAAAGTCTGTTACTTTGAATGAATTGAGACAACTGGAGTTAAAGGCGTCCTTTAAAGGGACTTTCCCTGTCTCTATTCCAACCAAGTCATCTATCAAGATGAGTTTTCCTCCAACTTAGCAGCAACCTGGAATTTCATTTGACAGACAGCACAAACGTCCTTAGATCTGGATGTCACAATGAAAGCCACATTCCCTGCCCCTGAATCCAAAACTGGCAGTGCAAGAGGGTCTTTAATTGGAAGCACACACGCTCTTATACATGCCCCATTGGGGAGCAAAATGAGCTGTTTCTTGAGATCCTGGGCCAGCAGGGATATGCTTAGCTGGTTGTCAGTTGTCGTGGCTGTGGGGACTTGCCCGCAAGTCATTACAACGCTTGCTATGCTCGAGAAAGATAATGTATCTGTTGCTCACTCCTTTGTGATTTCCGAGAGCATATAAACAAAATCTGGTAGGTATTCCAAACCACATAATCTGACTCTGAAAGCTTTAGGGTACAACTTATTTAAGCGAACATGTTCCCTCAGCCCCAATAAAACCATACTAAGATTGTCAGCCTCTCCTGTCCACCCTGTGGAGGACAGTGACAGACTGGCACCGGTGCCAGTTTGGTACATGCAGAAGGTGGTTTGGTCATGCTGCCACCAGAGTGAGGGGTCATTAAGGGCTGTGGGGCCATTTTGCAGCTTATGGCCCATGATGATGCTCAAAAGCTTTTCAAGGGTGTTGAATCTCATGGCCATTCTTCTAGCTCTGTATCAAGATGCAGGGGAAGTTGATTCCAGTTCTGGAGGCTGGTGTGTAAGTTGCAGCCCACGGATGTGAAGGGGAAGCTCTCTTGTCTGTGCTGAAGAATGGGAAGACTTGGGAGGGAAGGCGGCCAGACTCCAGCATCTTCACATGGAGCTTGGATCCATAGCATCCTCCTCCCACACCTGCAACACCAGGACCTCTGTGTTATAACTCCAGAGCTGTCCTGTGCCTACCCTGAAAGACACTGAGGGTTGAGCCCATTTTTTTTAAACCAACAGATCCCTCTGGATGCTTACAAACCTCCCTCAAGCATCCACCAGAACATTCTGGAAGCCCGTAGGGTACACGCAGCACATTGGGTATCCCCAGCCCAGAAGCTGTGATGTATGTATGTGTGGGGGAATCTCCTAAAATGGGGGTTTGATGGACTTTTTAATTCAGAACTAGAAACTGACATGTTAAACTACTTCCCCTTCTTCTCTCTCACAGAAAAAAAAAGAAAAGAAAAAATTAACAAAATGTTAACTAGATAAGCAGGGGGTGATTTCCCGTTTTCCCCGCCTTTATGTTATTACTGCTTTTGATTTATCTTATTTATTCTTTGTGTTTTGAGACAGCTATGTTGCTCCTGGTTATTTCCCTTTGGCTGCCTAAAGGCTGACACAGAAGGCATGAGCCACCATCTCTAGCCTAAGATGTATTCTCTTTTAAATTTAGAATAGGAACAGAGGTGTTTTTCAGCCCGGGAGGGTTTGGAAGGGCCTGGCACAAGGGTGTGTGTGTGGGGGGGAGCTTGTGGAGTGAGACTCATCAAGCGTTGTATGCAAAACGGGCTCAGGGGTGTCTGCCATAAAGCTTGATGCACATGCTCAGGGGTTGTGGTTGGTTTGGTTTAATTCACTATGTAGCCCAAGCTGGCCTTCAACTGTGGTCTTCCTGCTTCGACTCCCATGTGTCAGAATTGCAGGCATGTACATAGTCAGCTTAAACGTTCATTTTTATGTGTGAATTGTACTTCCTTGTAGGCCCATTGGGCTGGTCCCCTCTGGAAATGTGTGGTTCATTCCGCTCCTTCTTCTTACAGTTGCCCATGATGGGAGGAGCGTTCATGGACTCACCCAACGAGGACTTCAGTACCGAATACTCCCTGTTTAGCTCTCCTGCCAACATCCACGCGACCTCCAATGGCCACGGCCAGCCAGAGGAGTCTCCTCGCTCCTCCAACGATGCTGTTCTGCTATGGATTGCCATCATAGCAACACTGGGGAACATAGTGGTGGTAGGGGTGGTGTATGCCTTTACCTTCTGAAGGCACCGGGATGCCAAAGCTGTGGGGACACCCTTCATGCACTGGACTCACCCAGCAAGGCTATTCACGTGGCACCATCTTGCTCTCAGCCACTGGGGATGCACCTGTGTTCTAGACCTAGGCTGGAGCCTCTGGAGGGGCAGCCACCCTGCATCTGTAACTATCTCCAGGCAGCTCTGATTTAGAATATCCTGGGTTGCAGCTGAGCTGAATCAGAAAGCCTTGAAGTTGGTGCTTCCAGCCCCTAAAAGCTTGATGGGTTAGGTCCTCCCAACAGCAGGTTGAACAGTTTTTGAATCGGTCCCAGAGCACAAGACCAAGGTTGAGCATCCTATTAGGTTTAAAAGAAAATGTAGAGCTGGTTTGGTGATGCTTTCCTAGCAGTAAATTGTCACGTGTGTGTCGTATTTCCTGCAGACTTACCGAACCCAGTGTGTGGGGGCTGGGATAAGAACTTTGGCCAGTTAGGAGTCCCACCTTTTCATTTTTTGTTCCACCACTTGGGATACTGATGGTGATGTTGCCGGGTTACAGAATGCTGTGAAGCTGACTCATCAACGGTACTTTGTCACCAGACACTTGGTCCCTTGCAGGACCCAAGTGCATCAGAAAACCCAGGGACTGGGATGAAGTTTCTGATCTTTCCAAAACAAGCAGAGGATGCCTTCAAGATTTAAATCCCCAGGCAATTAACCCTTCACCGCCCAAGCGAAGTCACAATCTCTTCTTTGAGGATTCATGGAAGCTAAGGATGAGTTAGTTGTGTCCCTTCATCACTGGACAGATTTCATGGAGAGGGACATGATGAGTAGTTAGATGATTGAGTCAGAGCAGCCAGGCATTTCCTAAATCTGGCTGAGTCTGGTCTGCACCCTAGGCAAGCTCTCTAGTGAGTGCATCCCTACCTAAGCAACCGAGGCAGCGATGGGATCCCTGGGAGGTTTCCGACGTGGGGACTTCCAAGGTCATCCATGTGCTGTAAGATGGTGTAAACATTGTGGCCTCCCTCACAGGTCTGACTCCTCACATCCATTGCTGTATCCAGCATACTTGCAAATGGCCCCAGAGGAAGCTGTTAGAACTGAGAACTGGTCCACCCTCCATAGCCAAGAAGTAAGAGTGTAGAGTGTCTGCTAAGATGCCCGGGATCATCTACAGGGCAGGATTCTAGGCTGGCAGTTAGCTGGAAGTTGCTGGATGTTTGCTCTGGCTTCCGCCTCTCCAGCAGGACCCCCCTCATCATACCCCCAAGTCTTTTCCTATAGCAAGGGGAGGCCAACCGCCTCATGAGAGAACCCAGGTCAGGGATGGGGGCAGGAGTGTACTGTGGTGTCTTCATGAGGCACCTCTGTCCCAGTGCTGTCTGATTTACCACAGGGAAGTAGCAGCCGGTGGTCCATCCCCTGCCTTGTCTCCATGGAAACAAAAGGTTGAGAAGCAACAGGATCTGTGCCTGCTGTGATGAGAGAAGAAGGAACAGAAAAGATAAAGACAGCTTCTAGCCTTGTAAAGTATTGGCCTACCAGTGCTCACTCACACTCTCTCACACACACACAGTTAAACCCATGCCAATGTCTCTCCTGCTCTCCTGAGTCAGAGCCACAGATGGTCATGAGCATTAGAAGCCCCTTTTACCCATATGACATCAGCTGGTCCCATTCTGTTCTTCTGTCTTCTGCAGTTTCCTCTCTGAATTTCCTCACTGCACATAACAGCGAGGAGTAAATGACAGGCTTCAGCCAGAGTAGCCAAAGTGAACCTCCTGCCTCTGTTTCATTCTGGCTCGGTCATCAGGAAAGAAGCAAAGGGGCCTGAGCTCAGTGCTTGAGTGCTGCGAGCAGGCACAGTGCTAGATTTCCATGCATAGCCTTCGTCCCTCTGTCCCCTCACAGCAGCAGCGCCCGAGTGCATGGGAGGGAAGCCAGAAACTCAGCGCAATGGAGTTAACTTACCTGAGGCTACCCGGCATAGACGTGAGGACCTGGGATTGGAACCTGGGAGGCTAGACTCTGCAGCTAGCCCTCTGTGAGGCAGCGTCCTGCCTTTTGAGGCTGACAGCACCATGGAGGGACATTTGAACTGGTCTTGAATTTTCAGGAGGTGTTTCCCAAAGTGTCACAGTCTGGGCCATCCATGGTTGTCAGATCATCAGAATAGGGCAGCCTTGGCTTCTCCTAGACTTGAGGTGTGGTCCTTCCCCCACCCGGTTAAGACTGACCTTGAGTCTCCACGCTCATCTCCAAGGAGGGTCCCTGAGGTAGGGTTTCTGGGTGTGTGTAGAAAGGGTCCCCAATAAGGTATGAAAGCCCTAAAAAGCTGCACATTAGGAGCTCTCCAGTGGACAACCCTGAGGTCAGAGTGTGGGGCTCACCTGTGTGGCAGGTTGGCTTAAGCTGGGGTAGTCTTTCTGTGAGCCTCAAAGCTCTCCAGAGCAGGGAATGTGGACCTTCTTTGGGATCCCTGGAGAAGGTGGGCCCCAGAACCTCCTTAATTTGACAGGAAGGACCTGGCCTTTTGTGTAGCTGGCCCTTGGAGAAGAAGTACTGCATTTGCTGGAATGTCCCGTGGTTCATGAAACCCAATTAGAGAGACTAAAGACTCCCTCTCCCTACCCTACCCAAAGCAAGCACTGTCCTTCCTTGCTTGAGTTTCTAGAGTCCGGGGAGCAGGAAAGGGAGGAGATCACTGCCACATAGGCAACAGGCCAGCATCTTGTCCTGGTTTGGATGTCTGCCAGCCCACCTTAGCATTCTCAGGATCTGTCTGGGCGCCAGAGCCATTAGGCTGCATGTGTGCTCTTGACACTCTGGGCCTCTCTTGCAGGAGCGTAGCCTCCCTTTGGGATCAATGGGTAGCGAAGTGTCATCTCTCCTGCTGCCTGTCCTACTGATGGTTTATATACTTCCCAAGTCAGGGCTAGGGAGGAACAGCCAGAGACTATGAGTGGCACATGTGTACCTGTACCAAGCCTTCCTACCCTTTGTCTTCAATGACCACTCGGTGCAAGGTATGGAGGAGAGGGTTCCGAGCTGGCACTGAGAGCCCAAATGGTGCCGACAGAGGTGGGCCCCCTCTAAGAAGCCCAGGGCAGTGAAATCACGAGCCCTGGGTACTCCCTGCACCTCCTGATAGCAGAGTATGAGCAAGAAGTGTCATGGCGGAGAGAGTGAGCCACACAGACCACAAGGCTAAGGGCGATGCACAGTATTATCAGGGTGACAAAACCCTGTCATCTGTCAGGATGTTCTAAGTCTGAATCATTTGTCCTGGCTCACTGTGTATGTCACATGTGGTTTTTGATAGGAAATAAAACCAGAGGGCTGGGAGATTGCTCAGTTGGTAAAGCATGAGGACCTGAGTTCAGATTCCCTAGAATCCACATTAAAATAAAAGGTCTGGGCATAGTGGTGCGTGCCTGTAATCCCAGCACTGGCACGTGGAGCTAGGCAGATTCATGCGGCTCACTGGCCAGCTCTTCTAACCAAAAAGTTCAGGTTCATTGACAGACCCTGTTTTTTGAGTTGTTTTTGTTTGTTAAAGCTGGGGTAGATAAGTGATTGAGGAGGAACCTGATGTCAACCTCTGGCCTCGACATGCAACTGCATGAACATGTGTGCACACATATACACATAGACAAGGTAGAGGAAGGCAGCAGAGAGGAGAATCAGAGGGCACAGACCTTGGGTAGACAGTATAGGTGCACCTTGCCCAGGACAACCTGTCACAGTGATGTCCTTGTGCCTGCCTAGGCCACAGCATTGAGAAGGCATAGCCTCAGCCTCTGGTTCTTCTTCCGGCCAACTCTGCCTCCAGAAGGTTCAGACCTGCTTTTCCGTGGGTTAGACCCCATGTGTGCTCAGTGTGCAGGGAGCATGTGTGCTTTGGCCATGGGGCACTACAGAGCCCTGTTTCTACATGAAGCCCTCTGTCTGCTGGATTAGCCCAAGTCACTTGTCTGCCTCCTGGATTCTTCATTTTCTAGACTCGCATGCTGAATGCGGCCATATGTGACTGAGCATAACTGTATCCCATCCAACCCAAAACCATACACTTAAAATACTATGAGGTTTTTGTCTTTTGTAACCCAGTTAGTTATCCAGTTTGGGATGAAAGCTTTGCAGTTGGCATCACTGTGTTAAAATGTCAAAGAACTGGACCTGAGAATCACTGCTCTGTAGTTCACAGTATGTTCTGTTCCACCATTGGTTCTGGGTGGAGACTTACAGACAGAGCATGGAAGCCAAACTCTAGTGTTTCTGGGGACATTGCCAGGTGGGACTGCTCAACAGAAGAATGGAGTCTTGTTCCCAGAGTGCCCAACCACAGAATTCCCATGGTTCTACATTTCAGGCACCTTGTTTCCCCGATGAACATTTGACAATGCCTAGAGACCATTCTTGTCACAATTTTTAGAGGAGTGGGGACCTGCTGGCATCTAGTGAGTGCAGGCCAGAGGTGCCGCTTATCAATACGCAAGACAGACCCATGGCCAAGTGCTATCCAGCCTCCAAATGCCAACAGTGCCGAAGATGGGAGATCCTATTTAGACGTAAGACTCCAAAGCAATGGAAGGTTCTCAAAAGCTCCAATGATTGTGCATGAGTCCCCTCGTGGATCAGAGCAGATCAAAGCAGAGATCACCACAACTGCCCCAAGTTGAAAAACCTCCCGGGGTGGGACTGGACCTTGGGAGCCTACGTGACTGTTTTCCTTTGGGAAGACCCCTACCTGTGTGGAGACAACCCTACAACATGGCCTGAATGCTGAGGCTGATCTTGTCCCCCACCAGTGACTGTGTCCAGGACCTCCAGTGTCTGACCCTCACAAGTGCGCCTGAGAAGCACGGTTGGTGGAGAGATTCTGCTGGGGACAGGGAGGCTGGGGAACAGGAACAGCCATCAGAAAATTCAGGTCTCCTTTCTGACCCTCCCCACGTCCTCCATCCCTGCTCCCCAAAGCTGTAGACATACTCTTTCTACTGTCTAAATTCTCCTGGAATTCTTATTCATCACCCGCCACCCACAGATTCCTGTTCTTTGCGTGGCAAGCATTGGCCAAGCTTCTGTGTTTTGTAATATTTTCCTGGACAGCTTACAAACACGTGTACGTGACATGAAGTTATTTTAACTATTGTTCCAGGTTCTCCCCGCCCAGGTGCTCAGTTCCTCCATGTGTCGCTGGCTTCTACTGCAGTGGGAAGGCTCTTTGCTGTTATAGGACTTCAATGTGCTCTTTAGTGAAGGCGTGACTAGGTAACACGCCCTGTTAGCTTTCCTGCTATGGTTGTCATTTTCTATTATAATAAACAGATTGGAGGTTTAACTCTGTCTGGCTCTCGTCTGCTTGTCTTTGAAAGACACAGCTCCAGGGTTCACTGAGGTAAGATAGGTTCCTTCCTCCCCTGCTTCCATCTGAGCTCACTCTACTGTCACACCTGAGATAAAAAGGCAGAGGCTGTATATGGCCACCCATCAGTTCCCCTGACTCCTGCCCCCACCATCTGAAAGCAAAGTTTATCTCCCTCAACTTTCCACCTTCAGGACCTACACTGTCTCCCATGCACGGAAGTACCCAGCAGATAGACATTCAGGGAGTGGATTGAATGAATGAATGAAATGATGCCCGAATGGCCAGCTTAGTATATTGCCAAGGAACACCGAGTATGCAACTGTAGTGGTGTTCGTGTACTCACTAGTCACAGAAACACCAGAAAACATCAGGAGTAATGTCTTACACCTGTAGTCAGCAGCAGTAAGGAGCCTGAGGCAGGAGGATCACCCTAAGTCTAAGACCAACCTGAGCTACTAAGTGAGGTTCTGTCTCAACAAAAGAAATAATGAAGCCAAAAAGAGAAACACTGATGTAGCAATTAGGTGTCTGGTATTCTGAGCTCCTGGCCTGTATGTGAGTTGTTGGGTGTAGGTACTGCTGTATCTACATTGCACACATGAGGAAACTGAGGCAAAGAGGCAAAGTTACCCAAGGCCTGCACCTGATAACCGGGACTGGAAATTGACTCTGGGAACCTGTCCCACGAAGGCTGTCAGTCAAGGCTGGCCGGCAAGATGACAGAGCAGAACTTGGCCACCAGAGCCCACTTGATGCCACAGGTAAATGTGCCCAGTTTCTCTGCGGTGTTAAGTGCCCACCTTGACAGCAAGGAGTCAATGAGGTCACTGAGGACTTGGGGAGGGCTCCGCCTTGCACATCTGGAGGGATGGGGGGGTCCAACAGGGCATGCTTCCAATAACAGCTGCTGGAGCCAAAAGATAAAGGCAGGGGAGAGGTGAACAGAGGGGTAAAACTTGCTGGCAAGGACCTGGAATATCAGAATGAGGATCCTGGAAGGTCAGTGGCCACCATCAGTGTGTCCCTGAGAAGGCCAGGCTCAGTAGAGGCAGGAAGTCTCTGGAGGCAAAGTGACAGATGTGTCAAGGGAACCAAGCAGTGACTCCAGTTCCGTCTCTAAGCCTGCTCCTGACCCTGCCACCTTCCCTGCTCTAGAAAAACCTGTACCAGTGCCTCGGGGCTCTCCCCTTATCTTGTTTCTGGTGAAGATGACTGGGGTCATCATGGTGCAGTGTGGACTCTGTTCTCAAGACCCACCTCCAGCCTTTGGGACCCTAGGAAAGGTTCTCCATGAGATCGTTTCCCTCACAGACAGTGTCCACAGCCCAGCATTGCTAACTTTGTATTTGAAGCAGTTACAGCTGGTCCAGCCCAGGCCATTGTCCACTTCCTCTAAACATTGTCCACTTCCCAGCTCCACCCTGCCTGCCGGCATTTGTACTGCATTTGGGGACTTACAAACTTGGCGTGTAGACACATGCCTTCGTGTACTGTGTCCTGCCCCCTGGACATCTTGGCTCATGTGGTCGAGGCAAGTTTGTTGTGATAGAAGTCCATGTGGGCATGAGATCTGCTAAGATGCGTGTGTCAACAGCCCAAACTGCCCCTGCCCTGTATCCTGCTCATCTATGGGTAGCTAGGCAACTATCTCTCCTCCCCAGGCCTTCCCTCCCTGTAGGTTGCACCCCTGAGGGCACCCTCTCTTCCTCTCTCATGGGCCCTCAGAATGGCGTAGTAGTGACTTCTGCCTACAAGTAGCAGGAAGCAGCTAAGGAACAAGTGAGGGAGGATGAAGCAGGCACCTACCCCCATCCTGGCACCTGTGGGTCAATGGCTTCTTTTATTACCTTACCAAAACTGGCTGCACCTCTGAGGGGCAGGGAGAAAAGGGGCAGGACCCCAGGATCATGATGGGCTCCCCAGTGGTTAGTCTGTTTACTTAGCTGCCTGCTACCATCTCCCAAACCCGCCTTCTTTTGGATTTTTCCATTTGGCTTCTAATTGCTCTGTCTCCTGCAGCCCCACGTTAACATTTACGTAAGCCAGGATGCTGGAGCCATCCGTGCAGATGGCACAAATAGCGTTACCCACCATGGCAACCAGCACTTGCGTGGACACTGCCCAAGAGTCTGCAAGAACAGTCCAGCTCTCCAACTTCCGGGCCAGAGCTCCAGGCATCTGCCTCTGCAAGGCAGGCAGGAAAGCTGTCCTCTTCCTTCTGGGGAAAAACAAATGACCAGTTGAGAGTTGGGAAATGTGTGACAATGAGAAGCCCAGGGATGGGTACGAGGAAGCCAGAAAAGGCGTTGCAACAGGATGGTACCCAGGAGGGACACTCATGATCCCAGAGCTCAAAAAGAGAAAAGGAGGCTGTGACCTACTCAACCATGGCAGCAGCTGGATGATCCAGGCTCTGCTCTGGGCAGTGAACAAAACAAAGCTCTGTCTTTCTGGTGGAGAAAGCAGAGGAGATGCAAACAAGGAGATGGTTTGAGAACGGAAGAGCAGAGTGGGTGGCTCAATTGGTAAAATGCATGCCTTGCAAGCACAAGGACCTGAGTTCAATCCCCGGGACCCCAGTTAAAAAAAAAAAATAAAAGGCCATATGTGGCAATACACACTTGTAATCCCAGAGTTTGAGAGGTGAGGAAAAGGGATGCTAGGGGCTCCCTGGCCATCCAATTTAGCCTACTTGGTTAGCTCCAGGCCAGTGTGACCCTGTCTCAAAATAAAAAGTCCATGATGCTTATCTTAGTGTTCCTATGCTGTACTGAAATACCATGACCGGGGGCTGGAGAGATGACTCAGCGGTTAAGAGCACTGACTGTTCTTCCAGAGGACCCTGGTTCAAGTCCCAGCACCCACATGGCAGCTCATGATTGTCTGAAACTCAAGTTCCAAGGAATCTGACACCCTCACACAGACAGAAATGCAGGCAAAACACCAATGTACATAAAATACAAATAAATAAATTTTAAAAAATACCATAACCAAAGCAAATTGGGGAGGAAAGGGTTTATTTGGCTTACAGTTCCATATTGCTGTGCAGCATCAGAAGAAGTAAGGACAGGCACACAAACAGGGCAGGAACCTGGAGGGAGAAGCCAATGCAGAGGCGGTGGAGGGGAGCTGCTTATTGGCTTGCTCACCATGGCTTGCTCAGCCTGCTTTTTACAGAACCCAGAACCACTAGTCCAGGGATGGCACCACCTGCCAGTCACTAATTAAGAAAATGCCAGCAGCCTTGCGGGCAGCCCAATCTTATGGAGACATTTCCTTAACTGAGGTTTCTCCTCTCAGATGACTTTAGCTTGTGCCAAGCTGACATAAGACTATCCAGCACAGTACTTTAAAAGCAAAAGCCTAAGTTTTTGTTCAGACTCTACATGCATGCACACACATGTTCATATGTACTTGCCCACATGTACACATACAGAGAATAGAGTGCTGAGTTGTGGGGAATTAAAGGGAGGACAGGGCTTCAGGGGATGCACCGTGACTTTGGGGTCTGCAGTTAGGGCATTAGTGACCAGGGGAGAGGTGACACAGAGGCTCGGGTTAGACACAGTTTTGAAAAGTGACCTGAGTTGCTCGCTCCTATATGCCGACATCTTGAACCTAGTCTTCCAGACTCCAGAACTGCAAGAAATAAGATTTTGTTTATAAACCATCTGTCCGTTGGTGCTTTGTTGCAGGAGCCAGAGCTAAGACATTACACAAACACATGAACATGTCATGGTCAGCACAGTGCTATGCCCAGGTCCCCTGGGATACAGTGGTCAGTTCCCATTACTTTTGTGAAATGCCTGAAGCTGTTAACTTATAAAGACAATAGGGTGGGGTTGGTGAGATGGCTCTGGAGGTAAAATGACTCGGTGCAAAACCTTGATGCTGAGTTCAATCCCTGCAACCCACATGTCATAGTTAGGGTTTCTATTGCTGTGAAGAGACACCATGACCACCGCAACTCTTATAAAGGAAACCATTTAATTGGGGTGGCTGACATTTCAGAGGTTTAGTTCGCCATCTTCATGGCAGAACATGGTAGTATACATGCTACCCACTTTTACCCAGGGGTGGGTAAGAGGAAGCCAGAAAAGGCATTGCACCAGGATGGTACCCCAGGACAGACACTCACAACCCTGGAGTTGGAGAAGAGAAAAAGAAGACTGTGACTTGCTCCCCAGGGGCTGCAGTTTGATGAGCCAGGCTCTGTTCTGGGCAGTGAACAAAACAAAGCCCCGTCTTTCTGATGGAGAAGGCAGAAGAGAAGCAAATGAGATGGTTTGAGAATGGTCGTGTTGATCCTGTCCCTTGCTTTGCAAACCAACTGTATGAATTTAGGGTAGAGGTGGTCCACTCTCCATCCTTCAGGGTCTGACAGTAGTCACTGCTCCCAGACAAAACTGCTCTTTTACAAAGCCCTCCAGCAAGGTTATCCCACATCAGCTCAAGCCCCTCCCCACGTCCCATGTGCTTAGAGTGAGCTTCATTTTGAGAGGGCAGGCCAGCACGTTGCCAGGTGAATAGGATGGTGTCAACGCCATGTGACTGACTACAGATCTGTCACCATCCATTCCAGTGGTGGGTGTCAGATGTTTCTGGGAGCCAGGTTGGAAAAGGGAACTTGGAGGGGCTTCCTGGACCCCTAAATCCTGACTCCCCGCCTCTGTACATATATCTAGAGGAGTCAAACCTCAGATGGCGCTGGGGCAGGTGCCAGATGCCACTGTGATGTCCCCTACATCCCTCGTCCCTTCTACTAGGAAGGAGTGTGTATGTAGACCTTGTTTGTGTTCCATCTTCTCCTCTTAGGGAGTCTGCAAGAGACCTTGCCATGGGCAGGAAAACCCAGAAAGCTAATTCATTCCCCTAAGTGCCCCGCAGAGCACAAGGTCAAAGGGAACACCATCAAAGAGTTATGAGATCAGAGAACAGATCCCAAAAGGGCAGAGTGTGAGCCATCCCAGCAGGGGGCAGTGTGGCTCTAGAAACCGTGGAAAAAGCCCCAGAAACCTCCTCGTCCCACCCTCCCACTATAGGGACCTTGTGAGGCCAGGACCCTCATCCAGCCTGTTCCAGTGTGGACAGCGGCAACCATGAGGTGGCCTTTGTGCTTTGATGTAGTTTACATGGCCCCACAAGGAGAAGTGGCTAAACCAGAGGGTCCCCACAGATCAAGCTAACTGATGTCCCATGAGCACCCTCCAGCCCGTCTACATAGGGGCTAAGCAGACCTACAGAGTTAGAGTCCAAACAGAAGATCCCAGGCTCAATTTTCAGATTAGGACATGGAGACAGAAAAAAAATGCCCAAGTCCCTGTGTACTGTTCAGTGAGCCCTCAAAGTTGTTATACCCACAGACTAGGAACCAGGACAGGCCAAGTCCTCTCAGGATGCCACAAACCCCTTAAGCCTGCATTGTCATGAAATTCACTCTAGCTAGCTGCCCACAAGGATATTGACATGGAATTTTAGTTTCTGGTTTGACTTGACCAAATGGAAAGATCTGTTCAGTGGCTGCTGGCCATGAGAGTGGAGAAAGGAGGAGCTCTGGCCTGCCTGCTGTGAAGGGCACCCATGCTCTGCAGATCACACCAGACTCCCTGGCACAGTCAAGGGGCTCTGCTAGGACCCCTTCCCTGTCCTGCCTGCCTCGTGCAAGCCTCTCCCATAAGGCAAGGGCCTCAAAAGGTCAAGACAATATGTCTGCCAACTTTTTTAGGTTTAGGGCTAGGGGTTAATTGGGCCATGTCCACCTGTAACAGCCTCTCTTGGCTGCTGTAGAGGGAATGGCAAGCCCCTTCCAGGAGCCTCTCTGTACATCTGCAACCCCTAACAGGCTCCTCGGGTGCTGGGTTGAGATGCACGGTTCTCATTCCTCCAGGTAAGTCTGCAGCCCAGGCTACCAGACACGGAAGCATCAATGGACTGCCATGGCACCTATATAATGGTAATACCTTAACTAAAAGGTGCCCCTCCTCCCTGACATTTTCAGAATCATACATTCTCCCCCAACTCTCACTCTCACCTAGCCTACCCCCACCCCAATGGAAAATGGTGTCTCCCCCCTGCTCGCCATACCCCTGGGAATCAGAGACAACATGTCTGCAGGACTGTGCTGTAGACTGCTCATCAATTACATGGGATGAAAGCTTCCTTTTCCTCTGAAACCTATGAAAAGAAGGCAGCTCCCTCCAACTCCGCCGTGTGGACACGAACCATCCTCAGAGCTCCTGCCATGCTGTTTGTCTCCGTGCTGCTAACACTCCGATGAATCTCTTCCCCCAAAAGATGATCCATCTCAGTATCTCCCCTTGATCCCCAAACCCAAGACCTTTTCTTGCTCTGTCATTGCCTTTCTAGATCACCCTACAGTGTGTGGGACACCAGAATCCTGTGTACCCCCTCTGACCTAAGTGGGTTTGTACAGTTAATGAGTCACTGCCATGGGGGTCCATACCCTTCGGCCCCAGAACAGTACCATGAACAGTTATCATGAGAGCTCAGAGCTGTATCGTGAGTGGCTGTCTAGGGAGCTTAGGAGGAGACGTGGGGAGGCAGCCACACATCCATCTGCCTGTCATCCCACCCTGTCCCCCACACAGCCCACTGCCAGTCCTGGGTTAGGAGGACGACAGAAAGAAGAGGCCTCTGTGGCCACTTAGGTTGTACAGCGTTCACTGCACAGAGCATTCAGCCCAAGTCAGCCAGGGCTGATGTCCGGCTGTGCCTGTCTAACCAAATGCCTGCCGTGGGCTGCTTCTGCCCACAGCCAGGGTCCGCATCCTTTCCTTGCCCTCCTGCACCTGGGCTTTGCACTCTGTCTTAGCCCTAACCTTGGGCAGCAGACATTTACCCTCTCTCCCCCAGCCTTGGTCTTAATCTACGACATGAAGACAGGAATAATGCCATAGCAGAATAGTGACGGCTCCCCAGAAGGCACAGGTTCTAACCCTTTGGGCCCTGCATTACATCACCAACCTCTCAAAGGGATGCACAGATTGATTCACCTAGAGATGAGAGGCGACCCTGGACTCTTCAGGTAGCCAGTGACCTCATGAGGTCAAGTGAACAACAAAAGATAAGTTCCAAAGCAGAGGACAGAGGCCACGAGGAGGGGGTAGAGGCAGAGGAGTGGGGGGCTGTTAGGGGCTTTAGGAGACAAAGAGTCTCCCTCAAAGTGCAGAAGAGCCCAGGCCAGCCTTGCCTTGACCCTGGGACACTGACTTTAGGCTCCTGTTCCCAGAACTGCAAGACAATGGTGCTGACCTAAGATGTTCAGCTGGTTCCAGCAGGGTCACAGCATCAGCAGGGACCCACACTGGCTGTGAGGGGTCACTGCCTGTTTCCTTGCAAGTGCCAGGCAGAGCTCAATCACTCTCCCACAAGGTCCCTAAAGAGGATTCTCCCACCTCTGCCTCCCTGCCTCTCCCTCTGGCCCCAGGATGACTGTGCTGCAGGAGGGTGGGGGTGGGGGTGGGGGTAGTAAGGGTGACCTATGACTGTTCGGAAGGGACAGCAGCCAGTGGAAGCCATGTGGTAGAGATCAGAGTAATTGCATCCTGGCCCCTTTCCTGGCTTGCCCCACCTTGGAGGAGCCAGTGTGGCAGCGAATACATTAACTGCAGCTCTGGCTCCCAGCCCTACTCTCCAGAGCAGAAACTGGTGCATGCAGAGTTTAATCCCAGACAACCTGTCAGCAGCCCACAAAGCAGGATAAGCCCTATGTCACAGAGGCACACCGGGACAGTCAGTCACCCTCCACACAGGACCCTTTGTAGGGCTCACGCCCCGCCTCCCTGCTATGTTCCCCTGGGGCCCTCTACAGCTCATCTTTTCTCCAGGAAGCTGACTTCAGGTCCCAGCACCGGTCATTAAGGAGGGTCATGGTGCCTTTCTGAGCCTCCTTTCTCAGCTGTAAAAATGGACTGTACACTGGCTGACACATGCAACCTGCCAGGTCTTCTAGACGGAGTCAGGGTAAAGGCTGGCTTTCTTCCTTTGGCTGAACCAGCACGGGAGGCTTTGGGAAAGTGGCTCATTCCTTACCTGGTCCTTTACTGAGTGCCAATGACACTTGTAAAGTGGCAAAGATTATAACTGCAAGCCGCCATAGTGATGCCCCAAGAAATGCAAGACATGTAGGAGGAAATGGTGGCCCACTTCTTTAATCCCAGCACTTGGGAGGCAGAGGCAGGCAGATCTCTGAATTCAAGGTCACCCTGGTCTACAGAGTCAGTTCTGGACAGCCAGAGCTACACAGAGAAACACTGTCTCGAAAAGCCGAAAGAAAAAGGAGGGAGGGAGGAAAGAAGGAAGGCAGGAAGGAAGAAAGGAAGGAAGGAAGGAAGGAAAGGAAAAGAAAAGAAAAGAAAAAAAATGTAGGAGGGAGGAAGTAGATTTCTGAGTCTTGGACTATTTGTGATCCCCGAGATCCAATGCAACCATCCAGTCAACAAAATGTCTCAAGTGTCTGTTGAGTGCTAAGCAGAGAACCAACTTAATGTACATGCCTTTCTTTTCATTCTTTATTTCCAACGGAGCAAGAGATTGTAACACTGCCCAGCCTGCAGTGTTACAGGCATCAGCTTCTTATGTGTGCAACCAGAAAGCATTGAAGCTTTACTGAAAGCAACTGCTTCCCTCGGGGGAGCCACTGCCATTATTAATTCAAGAACATGATGGGAAAATGACTCCCCTCAGGAAGGTTGGGCTTGGGGAAGGTATTTCCCTCTCTGGCATGCTGTGAGTCTTTCCTACTTGTGCCTCAGACCAGTGTGGTCCCTATTTCTGTACCAATCTAGGTGACTTCTGGCTCGAATGACACAAATGGGGGTTTCTCTGGACCACAAGCCTAGTTGCAAACACTCAGTGTAGAGATGAGAAAGAAGTGGTTGTCATGAGAACTGTGGAGAAAGAAGTGTGTTCATTGACTCTTTGCTCGGGCCTTTCAAGAAAGAAAAGGCAGCCAGGAGTGGGGGGCACAACACACCAAGAGGAGTCTATCTGATCAGACTATGGATGCTCCCATAAGAACCTGCCATAAAGCCCCAAAGCTGAGCATACAAACTGGGGGTGACCCCAGTGGCTTTAGAATGCCATCACCACCTGCTATTCCCAGAAAAGCTGCCAGTTAGAAGCTGAAATTCTGGTGACTTGACACAGGAGAAGGAGAAGAAAGAGAGTTTCAGAGATGGGGGAGGAATAAAGGCCCAAGGGCATAACCCAGAAAAATGTGGGGTTCACTAAGAACAAACAGTGGCAGATTGAATGGGCAGTTACTGAAGTTACCCTTAAGGTGGCTTCTAGGAAGGACTTGTGAGCCACCTGCCTTCCTGGCTACCTGGTCACTGATTCGTAAATGAAGTGAGGCAGTGAGGACAGGGACAGTGATACCTGTGGATAGCGAAGACCACTTGGGAAAGCAACAGATGTCCACATGACGTCCTGGCTCCACAGGAATCCACGTGGCATCCCAGCTTCACAGGTATCCACATGGTATACCAGTCCACGTGGCGTGTCAGCTCTACAGGCATTCACATGGCATCCCGGCTCCACAGGCATCCACGTGGCATCCCAGCTCCTCAGGCATCCCGGATTCACAGGCATCCACATGGCGTCCCAGCTTCACAGGCATCCATGTGGTATCCTGGCTTCACAGACATCCACGTGGCATCCCAACTTCACAGGCATCCATGTGGTATCCCAGCTTCACAGGCATCCATGTGGTATCCCAACTTCACAGGTATCCACATGGTATACCAGTCCACATGGTATGTCAGCTCCACAGGCATCCACGTGGTATCCCAGCTTCATAGGCATCCATGTGGTGTCTCAGCTTCAGAGGCATCCACGTGGTATCCCGGCTCCACAGGTATCCACGTGGCATCCCGGCTTCACAGGCATCCAT
>JAQHUG010000055.1:386003-420733 GCA_028555095.1 Dicrostonyx torquatus | reverse complement strand
TCTCCTGAGTAAATTGGGAGCATGGGGACCATGGGAGAGGATAGAAGGGGAGGGGAGAGGAAGGGAGGGGAGCAGAGAAAAATGTATAGCTCAATAAAAACAATACAAATACAAGAATTTTCCAGTGCCCCATGACTTTAATCTCAACACTTTGGGAGGCAGAGGCAGGTGGATCTCTATGAGTTTGAGGCCTTTCCCCATGAGCCTTTGGAGGGGGCAAGGCTGGCTGCCACCTGGTTTAGGGGCCTCCATGGTTTTCATCTGCCCAAACCATGTTGACTTGTTGGAGTGGAGTCTTCAGCTTCTCCATCTCTGACCCCTTCATCCCTGGGAACTCTCTACCTGGCCCTGGGTGTATAGGTGAATAAAACAGATAAACAAATAAAGTGCTTATGGTAATAGGTCAAGAAGAAATTTATTTGACAATGATTATTTTGTATACATACAACTTTACTATCTATTGATGCCAGAGCAAATCTGCACACTAATGAGGTGCATTTCTCATTGATTTTTACATAAAGAACTGGATCTAAACTGAAGATTTGGTACTACAAGGTGCAAAGGATCTTTAATAGTGTTCAACAATGATTCATTACTTCCGTAAACATCAATGCTGAGGACATTCCTTCCCATAAAAACATAGTACAAAATGGCAGAAAAATAGTTTCAGGACTCATTGGAAATTCTGTGCCAACCCCAAGCCAAAGTTCATTTGAAGTTTTCTGTTGTTGTTGTTTGTTTGTTTATTAAAATTCAGAGCCAGGCAGGCAGTGCCCACCTTTAATCCCAGCACTTGGGAGGCTGAGGCAGGTGGATTTCTCTGAGTTTGAGGCCAGCCTGGTCTACAGGGTAGGAAGCTAGGACTACACAGAGAAACCCTGTCCCCAAAATTAAATTAATTAAATTTAAAAATTCAAGTTAGCAACTCAAAAAGTTATTTTTTAAGCCAAACATTCTAGTACAAGGCAAACTAAAGATTGACTAATGTGTTACTTGGTGCAGAGTGATGGTGGTAGGGAAATCTCAGAATGACTTCTGTAGTTAAACCATTAATTTTCTACAACAGCAGAAAATTTTGCTGCACAGTAAAAACAAAGTGATTCACCGCATACAGTAATCTCAGATATGATGCAAGGTATTGCAGATGAGGTTCGCTAGTGCTGCACAGCCTGATGGGAGTCCCAGTGCCAATGTGCATGTTGTGTGCTCAGAATGAAGGCCGCAGAGAAGTCACAGGATGCAACACAGTGATCGTTGCCAGAAACATCTTGGGTTCATTGCACGGCTTGTTTGGAATGAATCTGGGGTCATTGGGTATTCAGAAACCTCTTGCTGCTGCCGAAGTCTCTGACCACCCCACATTCAGTGATGTGACACCTTAAAAGAGGTCACTGCCCACAGCTTATGAGGATCAGAGTAGAACCATTCCATTCAGTCACCTGAATTTCTACAGAATCCCTGGTGTGATGCCACAAAGGGATCTTTTCAAACAGTGGTGGAGCAACTTACTATTTAAGGCAAGAAAATGAATTCTTAGCCATCAGAGGCATAAATACATTTATTTTAAATGAAGCACAGAGCTAAAAGCTAAGATCATAAAACTTCAGAAGAGATCAGGAGACATGTTATGAGCCTTCAGTAGGCGAAAATATAAGACACAGAAAAAACATTAAACATAAAAGAAAAAATAAAATGGATTTTATAAAATCCAGATTTCTAACTCTTCAAAAGATACCATCAAGGTCTGGAGAGATGGGCCAGCAGCCACTGCACAAATTCTGTCTGCGGGTATGTGCTGATCCAGTATTCGATGGGAGGTAGCTAAGCCCAGATTCTAGGAGGGAGGGGAAACGGGCATCCTTTGTGATGGGCAGGACGGTGAAGGCCATAGCAAGTTGCAAGTACAGGACCGTGATCATTTTTACAATCCATCCACCAGCACCCCATTCTGTGTCAAGGTCCAGAGAAGTTGAGTAACTCTTCGAAGGCCACACAGCCAGCAAACGGCACAGCTGGACTGCAGTGTCAAAGGCTCTTGCAGCAGAACCTCGATTCTAATCTTCAGGCATTTTCCAACATTTTTACGATGTGTAATTCCCTCTTTCCTCTGCCGATTTATAGCCTGAGAAGATGAGAGCATGATGAAACTGGAAGCCCACAAGCCGGGGATTCTTCTGAGGTGATTCCAAATGTGACCTAATTTCTAAACAAAACAGAAATCCATGTCCTTTGGGCAGTGTGGGAGCTGAGAATGTCTCTAGGATATATTACTCTCAGATCTACAGTGGCACATAAAAATGCCCATGCAAGCCATCCCCTAAGAACTGATGGGGTTTCAGGAGGACATATGTGGTGGCCATGACACGTTCCATGGGAGAGAGAAGGGGAGACGCCTTCTCTGCACAGACTGAACAGCTAGCGACCAGTTCCTAGCGACATAATCCCAAGACTCAGCAAGCAGATACAACCCCCACCTCTACCATGTTTAAGAACTTTATCAGGCTGTTGCCAAAACAAGTCAACTTGGAGCTGTGACAGGTGTTAGACACATGAGGCTGACCGCCACCAAGGGAACTTTACTGTTTCTGAGATCTCGACAGGGCATGAGTGAAACAGTTGGACCACACTCACTCAGGGCAGGGGCGACCTGGGTGGTGATTGCCCAGCTAGGCCGATGCAGGGTGTGGGCAAGGTGTGGACGTGAGAAACGAGGAACCTGGCAGTGTTCACATATACATTGACAAAGGGAGGAAGTGACCGCAGAGGCCTGAAAGCGCCTGCAGCTGGGAGCTCTTGTCTAGAACCGGAGCTATAGAACGTTGGTTGCATCTGCACGTTTGAATGAGTCTGTCTCTTTCCAAGGTAGATGGAGAGGGTCTCCCGCTTGCCCAGTCAGCCCTGAGCTGCAGAGCCTGGGCACCCCGCTCCTGCCTGTGGGGAGAGCCTGATGTTCTCGTAGACCTCAGGGGAGGTATTTGAGAAAGAGTATCAGGTAACCATGGCACCCAAGTATGGACACTGTGGGCATGCAGCTGTCCAGGGCTTCCCGATGTCTCTCAGTTGGACAGGCTGGAGAATATTCAGAAAGGAGAACACACTCTTCTTGGTGGATGAGGAGTGATCAAGGGTAAGTGGTTTCTTTGTGTGCCAGGGGAGATAGTCTCCAAACCCCAGTACTAGAGATGGCTCCTGTTCTGGAAGCCTCCCTTTTACTGCGACAAAACACTGACCAAAAGCGACCTCAGGGCAAGTGTTTATTTCATCTTACAGCTCCAAGTGATAGGCCATCACTGTAGGAAGCCACGACAGGAATCTGGAGGCAGGAGGTGAAGCAGAGACCATGGAGGAGCACGATTCCTGGGTTGTTCAGTTAGCTTTCTCATGCAGGCCAGGCCCATCTGCCTAGGGGTGGTACCACCTACTGTGGCATTGGCCTTCCTCCTCAGTTATCAATTAAGAAAATGTCTCACAGACATGGCCACAGGCCCATCTGATCTGGGCAGTTCTTCAGTTGAGGTTCCCATTTCCAGGTAACAAGTGGACATACACTAAACAGAACATTCCTGAGTCCCTGATGTGACAGATATCAGTCACTGTGGGTGAGACTAATGTTGGGTACTAGGGGAGAAGGTGAGGCAGCAGACTAAAACTGGGGGTCTTAAGTACACACCCTTATAAATGGAAGTGGCTCAGACCGGGGCATCATGCTGCTCAGAAGACTCTCTAGGTGCTAAGTACAGGCTTCCAGGCTACACAGACTGCTTGGGGTTTGGATGCAAATCCTGGTTTTTCATGTAGGCAGCCTGACTTTGGTACCTGACATGCATGATCCGAGTTTCCTCTTTCAAAGGAGGCTGGTGGTGGGTATCAAACAGACACTGATCCAATGCATTCTTCACGTCCAGGCCGTTGTATGGTCATTGCTTCTCTCTTACAGACTGTAACATTTAAGATACCCCAACTCCACACATTGTTGGGGACTGACTGTTTTCCTGTCAGCATGGTGCTGCAAGAGAACACGTCCAGGCCTACAATCCCTTTCTCTACTACAGCCATGCCCCAAACTGGAATTCCCAGAGATGCACCACAGGGAGCAGGACAGACTGCCCTGCCCCAACTTGGTTCCTCATAAAACCTGACATGGACAAGGGGCCCTGGCATATTTAACCTGCAATCTGCCTGTGATCTGCTTCAGAGATATTTGTGAGTCCCAGTAAAGCAGATCCCTGGCGTGGGGTCTCACAGTGGATGGAACATTTGTAGCATTTTCTCCCTATAATCTGGGAAGTTCTGATGCTGGAATAAACTCCCAGGGAGTTTTCTGAGAAGGGGGCCTATCTTCCTGTAATGAAAAACAATCTGGAATTATAAGCTCTAAAGAACATCTTTGAGATTATTTATGACCTTGGCCCTCCTAATCAATTATCAATTAAAATAAAATAGCCCCTTCTACTGTCTCTCTCCTATAGGCATCTTCTAATCACTGCTTGGAACCATCTAGAACCAAAAACATACATGTAGTTGACTTTAGCTCCTCAGAGGAGGTCTTCTGTCTGCACCAGATCTGTTTACTTTGAACCTACCTTCCTGGTTCCTAGTTAGTCCTTTGGATCCCAGAGAGAGCCTGGCAGCCCCTCTGCAGCAAGATCCATCCTCAACCTGCTATCTCATTTATGGGGTAAAAGTGGGGGCTCTAATTCAGAAGAATTTGAAACAACCTAGGGGAAAGACACCATTGAAGGTACTAACCGAGAAAAGATATCCCTGCTGTTCTTTCTCGCCTGTTATTTGTACTTAACTAATAAATGGGTGGGGGTGTCAAAATGTTACATCATTGGCCTGAATTTGATTGAACATTATGGGGTTGTGTTTCTAAGGTCTGGGCAGTGCTGGACCATGAGTCCTGAGTCTCCTGCATCCAAAGTACATGATCGCTAAGAACACACACATCCCACTTCCGGTTTCAAATGAAAATGTAAGGATGTTGAGTTTGTAAGTGGAATGGTTGAGGTTATGCAATTTGTCACTTGAGATGACAACACCCTTAGGGCTTAGTTCTCCTCGGCTGAGTCTTCTGATAGTGTAGTCAGCACTGACACACTCACAGGCACAGTCACCAGTCATCTGTGCTCATTCAATGGGACCCCCTGTCCACTCCAGGTACCACTCTCCCATAACGCAGGAGGTGGAGGTGAGCCCCCTAGCCTGGCCTCCAATTTGTCTTCTTGCCTACTTACCAGTTTGGTAGCCACATCAGACTTCAGGTCAGTCTAGATCCATCCCCAGAGCATGGATGAGCAGAGTGTGTGCTATTCTCCAAAGCCTGCACAGCAAATCCCATACAACCCTCAGTTCGGCCTGGCTAATCCTTGCAACCCCACCCTCAGTTACTTGCACTCCGGCTGGGAAGTCCTGCCCACTACAGCTGTTACAGTCCTGGCCTCCAGTCCCCTAGAAACTGGTCAAGAGGGAGATGCGACTCAGAAGGAATGCTGGGCAACTCCCTGGAGGTGACACTTCAGTAAGAAGAGAGTTAGGGCGGGGGGTGGTGGAAAGCTGACCCCCGATGTAGAGACACTGAGATTTCTCATACTCCCCCTCTGGAGCTGGGACTGATCTTCAGAGGTGTTCAAAATTGAGATAAAAGTGTTGAGGTTTTGCATCCCTAAGTGGCTAGTCACCACCTGTGACTTCACCTGGAAGGGGGTGGGACAAAGGGGGTGACAGAGGATGGACCCTGCTCGGGGAAGGATGCCTAGGACCATACAACATGCAGTGACGATCAACAAATGGAATTCTGTCATGACAGATGACTGATGACCTTCATTTATGTTAATGAGCAAGATAAAAGGAATTGTCTCAGGTTGCAGGGAACTTTGGGGGAAGTACCATAATGTCCACACAAGCTTATCTGGCCACATAGCTTACACCCAAGTCAAGAAAGCTCTGGGGGAATAAGAGAACTTTTGTGATAATTTTCAGTGTGGTAAGTTTCAGCGTCACTTCACAGATGGGGAAACTGAGGCACAGAAAAGAATGCTTGCCCACTTGTGAAAAGCAGCGGCCATGTGGCTGGACCAGACTTCACACAGACAAACTCTGAAGACATCGCTGAAGTGTTAGCAGGATGGTGATGAGTGGTTCTGAGGGGTAGACCGTGGGAACATAAGGTGCCCAAGCTTAGACTGGCACTCTGGGAAGAGCACTGACTAGGTTAGGTGTCCTAGCCATTTGAAAAGAGGGGAGGGAGAACACTTGAGACTGGGTAAGTTATAAAGAAAAGAGGTTGCAATGGTTCGAATGTGACCTCTCCCCTCTGGAAAGTCTTCCTGAAGTTTCATCTCCACTGTGAAGTGATAAGGATGAGGTCTTTACCCACCTCTGGCGGATGAGCGTGGGGCCTGGGGAGATGATTAAGATTATCTGAGGACGCTAGGGTGGGGCCATCAGGATTGAACCCGGCGTCTTTTTAGAAGAGAAAACCCATGTGACGCTGTGTGAGGCCTTGGGACTCTGCCAGCAGGAAGTCAGTTACCAGATGTGGCCAGTTGACATCAGACCAGGATTATGAGCCAAAATAAACCTCTTTTACAACTTGCCCAGCCTGTGGTCTTGTCTTATCAACAACAGGATAGAAGCTGAGGCAGAGGTTTACTTTGGCTCCTACTTTCACAATCTGGGAAGTCCAAGGCCAGTTATCTACACTTGGGTGCAGGGGGGGGGACTTAAAGGCCAGTTATCTACATGTCAGGGAGGGGGGCCGTCAAGGGCTTCACAGGACTGACTTCAACTCACGATAGAAGAAGAAAAGCAAGCAGGTGTGGGAAGAGAACAAAAAGTGCCTGGGGCCAGCAGCCTGTGTACTGACGCCCACTTTAGCGATAACCAATTCAGTTCCCAGACAGCAAAACTCGCCCGCTCCTGAGATAATTAACCCTGGTCCCCAGAGCTAGCCATTAATCTCTCAGGAGCCTCGTCTCAGTGCAGGTCCACTGGGAATTAAGACCCCAAACATGAGCTTTGGAGGACATGTTCCAGTCACAGCAGGGGAGGAAGGCACCTACAAGCTTTCATGGGCATCACACCTCACCCCACACTGGCTTTGATGTGACAAATGAAGCCAGGAGATGGCTTTCACAAATGACGTATGTTTATCACAGAATAATTCAATATAAAACAGTAAGCCACATGGAATCAGTCAGTCATCTGAACAAAGCTTCCTACTAATGAACCACACACGCACATTCCTTCCGGATGGGAGCAGATAGCTCCAAGACCTCCCCCTTAGGAGACCACCAGACAGCCTGAGAATGACCCCAGAGTGATGGACCTGGACTGTATCTGGTATAAGACTCTTTCCCACCAGAAAGTTTCCAGCCAGAGGTCCTTGCCCAGTGCTAGAAAAGAGACAGAGACCCAAGCCCCATGCTGGCAACAAAATTCTCAGAGCTAAGGACATCATGATCTGGAGGCTTGGAAGTACAAAGTCAGCTGCCTGCATCTCAGGAGGGCTTCATGCTGCTTCAACACAGTGGAAAACAGGAAGTTTCCAGGGGATCTCGAATCCTCTGGGGCTCCGGCCGCTCACAACCTTGCCATTGGCTATATGTAAAATAGAAAATCTTAACTCATTCTGTGTCCAGTGTTGACTGGGTTATCCCACACATGGTGCTATGGGGTTTGCTGGCGTGCAAGTTGGGTAGCTTCTAAAACAAGAAATGATACAGTACCTCGGCCAGAGCTGGAGCCAAGCATCACAACACCTGTAGGTGGTGATTTGGATGGGAAGTGCTTCACATAGGCTCCAAGACTTGAACATGTGTCCCTGGTAGGTGGTGCTGTTTGGGGAAGTTTAGGCAGTGAGGGTTTGCTGCAGGAAGTGTGTCATTGGGGCTGGGTTTTGAGATTAGAGCCTTGAGCCTCTTCTTATTTATTCTCTCTCTTTCATGATTGCAGTTGAAGAAGTGAGGTCTAAGCCTCCTGATTTGGCCACCACGCCTACCCGATGCCATGCCTACCCAATGCCAGGCCTGCCTGCCATGATGGACTCCTATGCTCTGGAACCATAAGCCCAAATAGACCCTTCTGTCTGTAAGTTGTTTTCGGTCATAGTGTTTTAACACAGCAACAGAAAATCAAAATATGCAGCACAAATAACAACACACGTATGTACCCTGAGCAAGAGACTCAGAGAAGAGAGGCAAATGTGAGGATGAACTTGGGCTTCACTTTGGCCATGATGCTTGAAGTATGCATTTATAGGAACTATATATTCATCAGAAGTTGGCTTTTTAGGGTGGATGTGGAGAGAGAGAGAGAGAGAGAGAGAGAGAGAGACAGAGAGAGAGACAGAGAGAGATTTTTGAAAGATCCAAGGACCATGGCTGATTAGTGTTTATTATCTGTGATATGGAAATTACTGACATTTTACAAAAGCCAAGCGTGGACTAGAAAGATAGGTCAGTGGTTAAGAATGTCTGCTGCTCTCCCAGAGGACCAGGGGGTTTGGTTCCCAGCACCCACATGGTGGCTTACAACTTCCTGTAACTCTAACTGCCTCTACTCTAGCTTCAGCGGATCCAGTGCCATCTTCTGGCACACACACACATATGCACATATACACAAACAAACAAAGAACACACACAGACACACACACACACACATAAATCATTCTTAAGAGATATCCAGGAATAGAACAATAGAGCAGGTAAGGGTTGGATACAAGAGGGCTTAGGGAAGTAGATAAGGATGTCAAGGAGGGGGACTAGGAGAGCAGACTGTTAGAGATCAAGGGAGGGAGTTTAAGAAGGAGGGGGCAGTAGTTTCCATGTGGTGGGCAACTGAGCATGATCAAATCTCATGCAGTTCACCTCTGTGAGAGCTGATTTTGAGGACCCAGGACAGTGAAGCCTGAGTACTGGATTAAGAGTGAGCAAGGATCTGCACTTGGAGTTAGGGAGGGTATAATCAAGAACTTGCCAACCCATGGGAAGGAGCAGGAAAACGGTCCATCCAGTAAGAGCATGAGTTCAGGGAAGTTTGTAAAAGAAGGGAGAGCTAAGACAAGTCTGTGCTTCTGGGACAAAACTAATAAGGAGATTGGTACAGGAGGATGGATCACTGAAGAGATGGGAAGAATCGAGGAGGCCGGACCCTGAGAAGGCAGACACTCAAAACAAGTGCAAGCTACCTTCTATAAACACCAACCAAAGAATGGGAATTACAGAGATTCAGCTGTAGAAGAGGAAAATGGTAGCGAAGGGGAAGTGTTCTGACTATGTGTCCATTCAGCTGCCTAAACATCCATCCATAAACCATCTATCCACTAATTCATACATCCAAACATCGTTCACATACATGCCCACCCGTTCATGTACCCAAATACACACCATCCATCTACTCAACTGACCACCCTTCTGTCTACCTACCTACCAACTTATCCATCTGTTCATCCACTCAGACTCCCATCCATCCATCCATCCATCCATCTGTACATCCATCCACTCAAAACATACACTTATCCATCTATTTATCCATCCATCCATCAATCCAAGCACCCATTCACTCTTCCACCGACACCCATCTGAATAGTCATACACCCACCCACTCATTCATATACCCGAATACCCACCTATCCAACCATCCTCCACTTACCCGTAAATGAAAGTATAAAACTAAGCCATGGGAGAGACAGGAGACTGGGATGGTTAATATCTAGGAGGACAAAGGAAGCTAGCTGGAATATAATCCTGCTGGCTTCACTCTATAGCCAGTGACTCATTCCTGTCTCTGTTGGTGGGTGGCAGCAAGCCATATCAACAGGACCATGGACCAACTGCTTTGAGGTTTTCTTCAGAATCAGAGCTCAGATGTTCCAGTGACTCTCAATCTTCCTAGCTCTGTGACCCCTTCAACACAGTTCCTCATGCTTCGGTGAGCCCCAACCATAAAGTTACTTCATTGCTACTTCATAACTGTAATTTTGATACTGTTATGAATTGTAATGTAAATATCTGCTATGCATATATGCTACCCCTGTAGGGGTCACAACTCACAGGCTGAGAAAGGCTGTTCTAGACGCATGGGCTACACACATGTGTGAAGAGCAGTCTGAGTGGGGTACACTGAACCCAGACAAGAGACTGGACTTCCTGCCTTAGCTCAGCCACTCCTGTGTGGCCTTGTGACTTCTGGATGCCAATGTCATTGTCTGGGGAAGTGACCAAAGATCCCAAAGCCCTCTGCAGCTCTGAGATTAGAAGCTAATCTAACCTGTTTAAAGCTCGGGCCTTTCCCTTTCAGATGCTCACACTGAAGTAGTGCTAATCAAAATGACAGCAAGGCATTTCACACGCATGAAGCCGGCTCTCATAATAGCGAGTAGCAGTGAGACTGTAGAGATGCTATACATTGTTAGTATAATTTGAAAATGGTACAGCCACATGGCCCAGCGACTCTACATGAACACCCATAGTAAGTAGCCAAGCAGTAGATGCAACCTCAGTGTCCACTGATAGATGAATGAAATAACAAATGTGGTCTATTCATGGAGCAGAATAATATTCAATCATTGTCTAAGTCACTGTGAAGAGACACCACAACCAAGGCAACTCTTATAAGAGAAAGCATTTGATTGGGGGCTTGCTTACAGTTTCAGAGGGGGTAATAGAGGCATGCAGTCAGACACATGGTGACGGGAAAGTAGTTGAGAGCTACATCCTGATCTGCAGGCAGCATGAAGAGAGTCTGGGCCTGACATGGGCTTTTGAAACTTCAAAGCCCACCCTTAGTGACACACTTTCTCCAACAAGACCATACCTCCTAATCCTTCTAATCCTATCAAAGAATTCTGCTCCCTAAGCAGAACTAAGGATTCTAATACATGAGCCTATGGGGCCATTCTGATTCAGCCCCCACAGTCATTAAAAAGAACAAAGCCCTGATACATGCCACCAAAGAGATGGGCTTTGAAACCACAACCAGCGAAAGAAGCCAAAGCCAGGCTCCTGTGAAGTACCCAGAACGGTTACATTCATAGACAGGAAACAGATCAGGCAGTGGCTGCCAAGTGCTTGAGACAGAAGAATAGGTAGTAGCTTAATGAATACAGGATTCTCTTTGGGGGCCATGACCTAGACAGTATGGTGGTTGGACCAAGTTGTAAACTTACTGGGTACCATTGAAGTGCAGATTTGAAGGCGGTTCATTTTATGCTACTGTGGATTTCATGAAAAAAAATTTCTTGAGATAAAAAAAAATCTTTGCAGCTACTTCAGGCCACTCCTGTGAAGAGAGGGCTCCATTCCACAGCACTCCACACCCCCATCCCCCATCATTAATGCTTGAGCCATTAGCACCAGACATAACGTCCCGACCAGAATGACCAACCCCAGAGGTACAATTGTCTCTCTGCCTTCCCGTTCCCTGACTCCATCCCAGGATGTCTCTGCCATTCTTGAAGACGCCTTCCCCCGTGAGTAAAACACAGCCAGTTCCTGCACACCTATTTTAAGAACCACAAGGAGAAAAAAAAGAACCGTAAACGGCACGCGGAGAGGGAGGTACCTTGAGCAACTGGATTCCTGCTCTGCGGTGAGGACTAGAAAGGAAAGGGACACTTGAGATTTGGCAGAGGACTCTGTCCAGGCTTCCTGTGCTATCGGAAGTGGCAGGGAAGCTGGGGCTCAGCTTTGTCTGGCCACAAGGATGGGGATGCAGAAATTGGCCACACCCTTGCTCCACATCCAGAAGAGTACACAGATTCACAACCACTTCTCCTGAAAGAGCATGCAAAATGTGTCATTTTCTGCTCTCGTTGAGATGCTAATGCCAATCTGGGGGTGGGGGACAGTGCAGAGGGACAGGAACAGTGAGCAGGAGTGGAGGTTGCTGAGCTAGACTATGGTGGCCAACTCATTGGATTGAACTTGAGCAAGCCCCACCCAAGTTTCAGGTCCAATTGAGGCAATTCAGAGATGTTCTGTGGACCAGCGTGAATGAGCTTCTGAGAAAGTGGGTGCTGTATGTTTTTGGCCTCGTGTGCCCAGATAATACCAACTGGAGGAGGCTGGAGGTCAGCCAAGTCAACAAACTATGATACTAGTTTACAATCGAAGTGAATTTCAAGAAAATGCTGTGTAGTGAAAGGGACACAAATGTGAAGGCTGGCAGCTCTGCGTTTCCGCCTATCCTGCTGCGATAAGTACCCTGACAAAGGGCAGCTTAGAGAAGAAACCGTTTCTTTAGCTCGCAGTTCCGGGTTCCAGCCCAGTGTTACAGGAAGAGGTAGGTACCTCAAACAGCTGGGCCCATCACAGCCACAATAGAAAGCAGAGAGAGATCAATGCATGCGTGCTGGATTCTTTGCTGTGCTCAGCTAGATTTCACCACTCATGCAACTCAGGACCTCCTGCCTAGGGAATGGTGCCACTCACAGTGGATTGGGTTTTCCCACATCAATCAATTTAATTGAGGCAGTTCTCCAGACATGCCCGCAGGCCAAGCTGATCACAACAATCTCAGGCTGACACTCTCTTCCCAGGGGGTTGTAGGCTGTGTCAAGAGACAGTTGAAGCTAACCACACTGACTGTTGGTTGAATGCTCTCTCTCTCTCTCTCTCTCTCTCTCTCTCTCTCTCTCTCTCTCTCTCTCACTCACACACACACACACACACACACACACACGTAGTGCTACAGGTATAAAAATAAATGTAATATGACTGATGCATACCAGGTTGTCAATAAAATAGCAACAGATCATTGTTCCTCAGCCTTTTACTTTCTCTCAGAATTGCTTTTATCTGTCCTTGAGGTCAGTCAGAGCTTCGTGTGCCAGACCCCTGCAGCGGGCTCCCCTTCCACACCTCTAGCCTAGTCAGAAGCAGGCAGCAGACCACACTTAGTACACTCTCCTGGTGGCATTCCTTTCCTGACCAAGAGCCAAAAAATAAAAAAATCTATCATTTCAGTTCATTCATTTCTGGGAACAAATCCAAAAGAAACTAGGGGGAAGGGAGTGGAAAAGGTCTGTCTGTGGCTGTTTGTCATGAGGTTATATATATAACACATAATGGAATACTTGCCCAAATGCCTGGGAGAGCTATGGCTTGTTGATACCACAATATCCTACATGTTTACGATAATCACCATGACAACCGTGAAGGATGAAAGAGGTTGACGCCAAGCTTCAAGAAGCTGTATGTTGATTAGGAGTATATTCAGTATGCGGTAAGAGTGGAAACATTGAGGGAAGTCTCAACACAATGCTTGATGTGTTTGAATGGTGTTACAAGGTCAATGTTTTTGTAACTGTGAAGTTGTTTAATAATTATTATTTTGTTCACTCATCTCTCTTTCTTAGTATTATTTAATAATTTCATACCTATAAAAACGTATCTTGATCATCTACTTCCAACTCCCTCTTTCCATGCCTTGAGTCATCTGTAATATGTCGCCTACCCACTTCATGTCCACTTTTTAAAGAATATTTCCACTGGGGCTGGAGAGATGGCTCAGAGTTTAAGGCCACTGTGTGATCTTCCAGAGGTTCTGAGTTTGATTCCCTGCAACCACATGGTGGCTCACAAACATCTATAATGAGATTTGATGCCCTCTTCTGACATGTAGGCTTACATGACAGAACACTGTATACATAATTAATAAATAAATCTTTCTTTAAAAAATTAGCATTTCTATTGGTAACCTACTGCATGCAGGTAGTGACGGCTGTTGGGATGCCAGCTGGTCTTGTCTGCTTATCTTGTGCAGGTCCCCATAGCTGCTGGGAGTTCGTGAGTAGGATAGCCTTGTCAAGAAGATGACATTTCACAGCCCTGCTCCTCATCTCCTCTTATGTTCCTTCCACACCCTCTTCCATGATGTTCCTGAGACTTGGGTTGGGGAAGTTCATGCAGATGCCCACTCCTGTAACGGTGGCAGGAGAACTATGGTGGCTACCAAGCCCTTTGGGATTGGAGTTGAGGCCATCCCACAGGAGAAAATGCATGACTCATTCTGTGAACCTGATCAAAGGCCCACAGTTGAAGAGGTCATGGGGAACATGGCCACTAGGTGTGGGGAACATACTGCTGCTGTCTTGCTAAATGGACATGTTGGCAAATTGCTTTCTAAATACTTATATTTATACACATAAATTAGTGCCACCGTTACCTTGTCCAGAGAAGCTTCTTGCTGCAGTGGCCAGTTAATGCAGTCACTTCTGGATTTTGTTGTTGTTTCATTGCTGTTTGCTTGTTGGTTTTTTTTTTTAATTTGGCCCTTTTTTTGAGACAGAATTTCATGTAGTCCAGATCGACCTCACACTTGCTATGTGGCCAAGGATAACCCTGAACTTCTGAGTCTCCTGCGTCTGTCCCTCAAGCATTGGGATTATAAGCATACACAGTGCCACATCTGGTTTCGACATGGTGTGTGGAGTGGGAATAGAACCAGAGTCTTGCCTGTGCTAGGCAAGCATTCTACCAACTAAGCTGCAGGCTCTTCCTGTATCCCTTTTAATAGCTGTATGATAGCTAAGACTTCATGCCTCAGCAGCATCCTAAGGGCAAGTCACACATCTCTAATCCAATTTACCTGTCTTCATCGGTAAAATTGCCAAATAGTCTTCTGACCACAGATCCTTAGACTTATGTATTTGCTATCTGTGGCTACTTAAATTAAACCTCCCTGCATTCAACAGCTTAGGACAGATACCCTGCAGGTGGAGACCCAGAGTCAGTGTGGTCCAGGTCACTCAGGAGGCTTGTCAAGCTGATGGCAGGGCTGCAGGTTCTTGAAAGCTCACCAAGGAGAATACACTCTCGGGCTGCTGGCAAAATTCCCTAATGCCTCTCCTGGGTCTCTCCTGGCAGTTGCCTGCAGCTGCAGCTGATTCCCGCCGAGTGAGTGGCAACAGAGAGAGCTGGGGAGCAAAGCTGGAGTCCAGACCTACAGTCTGACCTTGGGGGAGAACCTGCTGTTTAGAGAATTCTCCTCATTCTCGGGGTGCATCTGCAGCCATGTTGAAAATGAGTGGGCTTTCTCAGACCTAACATTGGGCTAAGCCACTGTTACCTCAGTTTCCTCACAGAGGTCTATGAGGACTCCTGATGTGCCACTCACCCCACTCCACGTCATGGGGACTATCCAGACCTCTGTGCCACAGTGTCTTGGCCACCGGCTTTCTCTAAACTCATCAGAGTCCTTGCCTGGGTGATGCTTTGGACCTCAGGAAAGGCATTACCCCCACTCCCAGGCTCTTGTTATCATTCTGCCCTGAAGGGCAGGTAGTTGTCCCAGCTCTGGGCTCTATGACAAACTGTTTAGCCCATGCCTCCTCCATGCTTCATCTGATCCCTACCCGAACACATTAACTCTTCTCTCAGGCAGGGCTCTCCAGAAACAACCATCGCAGAGCAACACTGGACAGGTCACACAAGATCTGCTAGCATGTCAGAATAAACAAGTCTACTGTCAGATGGACACTGTCATGAGCCAGGTATTTAGGCACTGGATCACCTGCCAGGATAAACCATCCCCTGTGACAAGCATGCTGGAAACACCCACAGCCTGTTGCTGGCGTTTCCTGCCCCAGTACCATCCCAGGAGAGAACTCAATAGAGACTCAGCTAGAGGAAGATACAGCACCACTTCTGCCGTATGATGCTGGTCACACAGAGCAGCAGTGGTACAGGGTGGGAGAGGGTTATACAAGGCCATACCCACCAGGATATTCTGAGGATATAGTCAAGCCACTCCATCCCATCACACACCTAAGTCTGCCCTTCTCTAACAACAACAGTTTAGCCCATTATACCTCTATGTTCAATATCACACTAGTGTTATACTGAGAAGGTGCCCAAGAAATCCTCTCCCTGTGTGTGTGATAGACATACATACTTTATATGTGTGTGTGTATGACATACATACTAAATATGTGTATGAGAGTGTGTATGATAGACAGATATACTATATATGTGTGTGTATATTATATACATACATACCATATATTGTGTGATATACATGCAGTGTGTGTGTGTGTATGTGTGTGTGTGTGTGTGTGTGTGATGTGGATACACAGAATGTGTGGATACACAGAGAATGAGGATGTGAATGTGGATACACAGAGAATCCAGAGGAGGACACCATGCATCCTGCTGTATAATTATCTACCTTATTCCTTTGAGGCTGTGTCTCATGACGAGCCTGGAGGAAGGCTATGGCCAGCAAGCGTCAGAGATCCTAATGTCTCCAGGCCCAAAGCACTGGAGTTGCTGACCCTTGAGTGACTGTGCCAAGCCTTTAAGCATGTGGTGGGGTTTGAATATAGGTCCTCATACTTATGCCGCAAGCCTTACCCCACTGAGCCATCTCTCCAGTCCCAAGAAATCCTTAATGATGAAATGAATCATTGATGTTTCTCTGCTTACAGTGAAGAATCACATGTTTAAAGTGCCTGGCACACTAGAGACACCCTATGATGAGGCAGACACCACCATGTCCCCAGTTCATAGTCAAGATGAAATTGAAGTTGGATATACCCAAGGCCATGTCATACCCAGAGGACAGCAACCCAAAGCAAACACTTGGATAGTGTTTGAGGAATTAAGTGGCTTCTGGCTCAGAGCTTCTTCTACACCCATGAACTTCAAACAGTTTACTCTGGAATTATAAAAATGGTAGCCCCTGGACCGGGAGGTGGCCGAGAGGGTAAAGACACACACCGTGCAAAAGTGAGGACCTGAGTTCAGATCCCCAACACCATGTCAGAATCAGGAACCTGCATGAGGCTGTAAATAGAGTGCCGGGATGGAAGACCCGAGTGGAACCTCTGAGGTCAGCCATTCTAATTAAATCAGACAGGTCCAGGTTCAGTGATGAGAATCCTCAGGAAAATAGGTGGAGAATGATGGGGGGACGCCTGACATAGACCGGGAATAAGACAGCCTTTGAACTCAGGCTCTTAGCTCAACGCTGCCGCCTTCTTCTTCTTCTTCTTCTTCTTCTTCTTCTTCTTCTTCTTCTTCTTCTTCTTCTTCTTCTTCTTCTTCTTCTTCTTCTTCTTCTTCTTCTCTCTCTCTCTTGCAGTGAGAGTTTTTTTTTTGTCCTGCCAGCCAGCTGCCAAACCATGACATGGAGACGTATTACTAATTATGAAAGTTCAGCCTTAGCTTAGGCTTGTTCCTAACTTGATCTGATAAATTAAATTAACCCATTTCTATTAATCTGTTGCCACGTGGCTCACGGCTGTTGCCTCTCCTGCTGCATGTCTTGCTTCTCCTCTGTCTATTGGTGACTCCACCTTCTTCCCAGCATCTTCTTCCCAGAAATCCTGCCTAGCTATTGGACATTCATCTTTTTATTAAGCCAGTCTGAGAGACACACCTTCACAGTGTACAGAAAGATTACTCCACAACACCCTCTATCCAAAGGCCTAAGCATGTTTTCCCTGACACTCTGGACTTTCCCACTGTGTCTCTGACTTTAAAAAAACTTGGCTTTCTCATTGGCCTCCTGAGGCTTTCAAGTTATCTTTCCTGTTTTGTTGTTGTTGCTGTTGTTTGTTTGTTTGTCTGTCCCAGGGCAAAGGATAACACTGAGGACTCGTGGTTAGAAGTAGAAACAGAGACAGCTTAATAAGAAAATCAGAACTCCCAAGTATGAGCTAGAGCTGAGGAAGGAGTCAAAAAGCTTTGGGGTACAAGATATAGATACAGCCCTTTATAAAAGGACCTTCCCATGGTCCTGCCGCTCACCTTTGTATTTGGTGGACTTTCCTCTGTTCATTAGAAGAAGCCCAGGAAAGGAGGGGTTTTCTGGTCTTTCTCTGCCAACTTCTACATATTGACCCTCATGTTAAAGTTTCCACTCCCCACTCTTATACACACATGCATGTATGCACCACACACGTACATATCACACGCACATGCATGTACCATACACATACACACACAAACACATATGCAAACACCACACCCTCATGTGTACATACCATACACATGTCCACAGACAAGCATACACATATACACACTAGTTCTTGACACCTTTTTGTAATAACTACTGGAAGGGAGAAGGAAATCCAGCACAGCCAGTAGGAGATGTGTCTCCAAAAGTATTGTCCTTTTTTTGTTGCATAACCAACATAACTTATATTTTGTTTGACTATCAATAACAGCAATTGTACTGATACATCAATTCAGAAGACATTTTAACTCTTAGAACATTTAAAGGCTTTTATACTCTCCTGTATCTTTATCTGCACCCATAAATTCCTGCGACACCAAGAATATATTCCATCAGTACAAAATTGAGGAAAGAAAAGTAGAGCATAAACACAAATTCAAAGGTAAAAAGGAATATAAGATTGTGGTTCTATTGTTTGTTTTGTTTTTTTCAAGATAGGATCTCACTATGTAGCTCTGGCTGTCCTGGATGTCCCTGTGCAGATTGGGCTGGTCTTGAACTCACAGACATCTGCCTGACTCTGCCTTCCTAGTGCTGGGACTAAAGGCATGCACTACTCCATCTGGACGAGACAAAGACTTTTAAAGATAGGTTTCCCTGCATTTGTGTGAAGGTTGTTAGCAAGCATTGGCTTGCAGGGCCTTGAGTTCCATAGACTACATTCAAAAGAGACTTGACCATCTTTTAAAAGCACTAACAGCAGGGCGGTGATGGCGCACGCCTTTAATCCCAGCACTCGGGAGGCAGAGGCAGGCGGATCTTTGTGAGTTCGAGACCAGCCTGGTCTACAAGAGCTAGTTCCAGCGCAGGCTCCAAAGCCACAGAGAAACCCTGTCTTGAAAAACCAAAAAAATAAAATAAAATAAAAGCACTAACAATCTATAACATTTTGAAAATTGCAGCTTTGGGGGTTGGAGAGATGGCTCAGTGGTTAAGAATATGTATTGTTCTTACAGAGGACCTGAATTCAATTCCCAGCACCCACATCAAGCAGCTCACCACTGCCTAGACTCCAGTTTCAAGAGCTGCCTCCAACCTCAGGCACCTGCACACATATAGACACACATACATGCTGGGGAAGGCCACTCATTCGTTCCTGGCTGCCCAGAACCGAGATAATCACACAGAAACTATAGTAGTTAAATTAATTTAATTTAAAATAAATTAATATATTATAATGTATAAAATATAAATATATTTATATATAATATAATAAAAATAAATATAAAAAATTAATTAAATTGGCCTATTAGCTCTAGCTTCTTATTGGCTAGCTCTTACATCCTAAACTGACCCATCTCCAATAATCTGTATATCACCACAAGGTCATGGCCTACTGGCAAAGTTTCGGCAGGCTCCAGCAGAGGCAGCTACATGGCTTCTTCCTAACTCTGCCTTCTTTCTCCCAGCATTCAGTTTAGTTTTCCTGCCTAGTTCTATTCTGCTAAGCCACTGGCTGAAATAGATTTATTCATTAACCAATAAAAGCAACACATAGACAGAAGAACTTTCCACACCACATACAGGTACACATAAATAAATTATAATAATTTTTTAATTTGCAAAATAAAATAGTTAACTAAAAAAAGAAAGAAAATTATAGGTTTTATAACTGTCTCAAGATGAGTTTCATCTCAAATATGAACTGTTGACAGTTTCCTAAATGAGCTGGTGGAGTTCTGCAATGAAACAAGGCATCAAGGCCTCTTCCCTATGTGGAAGGTCTCAAGTTCAGTATTAGAACTGTCTGGGGAGTCAGGAAAGGACCTGACCAGGCTGTGATGTGCAAGTAGTGCTTTGCTTTTTTATTTTCCTGGAATGGAAGGGTGGACTACTAAATTTTCAGACATTTTGAACAAAGCATGGCTCACACCTATAATCCCAGCCATCAGGAGGCTGGGGCAGGAGGATGACAAGTTGTAGGTCAGCCTGGTTACACAGTGAAACCAAACCGTCCTGTCCCAGACAAAACAGCAACAAGTGGCTTTACTGAGATGTTATTAAATTTTAAACCATATAAACTTAGCTGAAAAGTGGGAGGAGGTCGGAAGTCATCACAGCCTCGCTATTTAACCACTTCCTGTGATTCCAAGGGTGTCTGGGCCTGTGGATCTGTGAGATGGAAATCCTACAGGGTGATGCACAGAGCCACACTTCCCCTGGTCCCACACCCCACAACGCTACAGGGTCAGGAGCCTCCCAGCATCCCCAGGAAGAGTTACCCCAGGGAGAGTGGCAATGCCTGCAGGATGGAGGCCCTCAATTCATGCACATTCCATACTTAAAAAGTTGGTGGGGAAAATGTTACCTTCAAAGCTTTGAGTTGGTACGTACCCATGAGTTCATCTGTGGATGCTACGGGATGTTGTGGATTGTACTAAATAAAAGGAGGAAAAGGAGTCTTTCAGTAACCAAAGCCCAACGTAAGGCAGTTGTTCCCGTCACTGGCCAAAGAGTGAAGCTCAGTCGCTCTCCTTATTTCCTCTGACTCATGGATGTAAATGAAAACGTAAGCGTGGTTCACAGCCGAGCTGTGCTCCCTTGTCTGCTGCAGCCCTAGGTCGACCGTGGCCTGCCAAGGGCTTTCTGTAAGGGCCCGTTGTGCAATTTACAATAAAGAGTGCTGAACCTTTTCGTTGTTTGTAATGGCGTCCTGAATGCCAGTAGCATTCATAGCGTACTCAGCACGCGTCTCATCCTGCTGCACGTGATTGCTGACTAAGAGTTTATCAGAATGCCTAGTCACAGTAAAGAATCGGCATTAGCATTCGTGCTTTTAAAGAAAAACCTACTAGTTGAGGGCTGAGGGGGATGACTCTGTCAGTAAAACATTTGCCTCACTAACACGAAGGCAGGTGTTCAAGCCCCATGGCAGGCTTCGTGGTGTGTGGGATCTCAACTCTGGGGAGGTGGAGACAGGAGGAATCCTGGGGCTCGCTGGCCAGGCAGTATCAGCTAAATTCTGAGCTTCAGGCCAAGAAGAGACCCTTCCTCAAAGGAAGCAAATGGCCTTCCAGAAAATGACATTAAGATTGTCCTTGGGCTCCCCGAAACATAAGTGAGCATGTGCCGGCACACACGGGAATACTCCTGCTGGGTCTAACATCCTCCCTGAAGTTGTCCCCATCCTGAGGTACCATCAGACAGGACATATTGCCAGTGTGCAGACATTTAGGTATGACACGGTATGCTCACACTTGAAAGAGCACAAACCTGCTACAGAATTACTCACCCTAGAAGGAGGTAAAGAGGAGGGTTCTGCTGGTGCATGGTCTAATGTTGGAAACACACACACACACACACACACTGGGTACAGCATAGGACTTGAGAACTTTCTTCTTCTAAAGAAAAGTGGCAGGTGTAGGGGAGAGCACCCCATCCTTTTGAGATTCCTGGCCCATGAGTTTTCTTGGTCTTATGAGGTCACAAGAGCTTCCCTGAAGACTTAAAGAGCAGCTCTGTCTTATTGATTGCTGGAAGTACATAATTGAGTTTCCTGTGTATTTGGCAAATAAACTTCTGGGTTGTATCAAGATAAAGCTATTCTGAATATTCCACGATCAATCACGGTGTGATAATTTCATGTGGTTCTCAGCAGCCATTCAAAATTGCATTCGGTGACATAAGGAAATGCCCATGGTTTGACATCATCGCAAAGGGGGAGCTACAGAGTAACGCATCAATTACCAACAAAACTTGGCTTCAAGAAGAGCACTCTAAATATTTTCCAGATCCTGACAAGGCATAAATCAACTCTTGGCTTATGTCGGGTTCATTTAGGGGAAACAAACACTTCACAGCCCTTTGGAACACAACAAAAAGATGTAAGGGAAGACTTTGTTTAGATCATGACTGTTTCCATAGCCATGGTGTGAACTTGAGGAGGCAGCTGGGAGATGAGGCAACGCTGAGCCCCGAGAGGGTGAAAAGATCCTCCCTGAGGTTGCCCCTGTCCTGAGGTACCATCACACAAAGCTAGTGTGCAGACATTTATACATGGCATGGTATAATCCACACCTGAAGGCATGCAAAGCCTGCGACAGATGACTTCGGGATTCTTTTGTAACAGATCTTTGCAATGTTTAATGTTTGGGAATTTCTAGTTTGTATACTGTTGGCCCCATGTGGATAAAAGAAGGAAAAACATGGTGATCTTTAGGTAAGGGCTAGGAAGCCTGAGGTGAGCTAAAATAGTCCTGTGAACTCACACACTGAGCAAAATCTTCCTGGCTGTAGCTGGAAACGGCTGGCAGACAGCTGCTAACATGTTTAGCAACACTTGGGACTCAAACACGCATTACCAAATAAATCATTCACCATTGTTCCAGGCCTGTGACTCTCCCGGACATTACAAGACAAACACTTCTGTGTACAGGAGCCAAGAATGGGAAAACAAGCTGGCCAGTTCCCTCTGGACCAAAAATGTTATTGGGTGGTGTGTGAACCCGGCCTTGGCCCATCCCTCAGCCCATTCCCTGCCTCACCAGGGTACAGAAGTTGCGGGGGATGGGGTGGCAAGGAAGCAGGGTAGAGTCAGCTTCCAAAACAGGAGTAAGAACTTGCAGTTGCCCTCACCCTGCATCCTGCAATGACCCACACCAGGGCATAATTCTAACAAGAACAAAGTTGCAGGGGTGGATGGGAGGGTATGAGTGGGGTATGCTCCATGTACAATATACACAATGTATAAAACTGTCCCTGTATAATGCAGTTCCATGTACAGCAAATGGTTACACTGAAAACATTTTAAAAGAAAAAAATTAAGGCATAAATGAAAACAAAAGTTACAATACAGAAAGCACTAAACATCTCTGATCGGTAAGCATGCAAATATCAGACGTTTTTAAGACTTATTTTTATTCATGTACATATGTATGTGTGTGAGTGTGTATGTGTGCCTTGTGTTGGGGGGTGTCCTCAGAGACCAGAAGATCTTGTCAGGTCTCCTGGAGCTCAACTTACTGGCAATTGTGAGTTGTCCCGTATGGGTGCTAGGAATTGAACATGGATCTTCTACAAGAGCAGCAAGCTCTCTGAACTGCTGAGCCAGCCCCCAAGTATTAGTTTTGAAACATCCATACGATGGGCATTAAAAATTCTGCTTGAAGGACTGAAGACAGAGCTTAGTGAGTAAGTGCTTGCTATGTGTCCTGGGTCGCTTTCTGTTGCTGTGATAAACACCATAGCCAAAAGCAACTTGAGGCCGATAAGGATTTATTTTATCTGAACACTTCCAGGTCACAAACCATCATCAAGGAAAGTCAAGGCAGGAACTCAGAGCAGGAATTTGAGGCAGAAACCAAGAAAGAATCCCACTTACAGGCTCACTTCCTTTGGCTTGCTCAGCTGCCTCTTTATAGAAGTCTGTTGGCCCCCTGAGGCCTGGGCCCTCCTACACCAATTAGCAATTAAGGCTATGCCCCATAGACATGCCCGCAAGTCAAATTGATGAGGCAACTCCTCAGCTGAGATTCCCCCTTCCCTGTGTCTAGGTTAGTTAACAAAAATAACCAGCACAACAGACTTACACATGCAGACAGCACACACATGAACATACACCACACACAGACACATTCACACTCACAAAAGATATTTGCCAGAAATTCTGATAGCAAAGAAATATCTTCATAGTGACCTAAGAGGCAGAAATCTGATTGGCAGCTACATCTCCATCTCTATGTGAATAAAACGGACACAAGAATGGTTTATGTGGGGAAAAATATGGATGCAAATGAGGATTAAGGTGGCTTTGCATTTTCTTGACATGTAACACTCAAGCAATCACAACTGGTAAACCTGTTATCAAAGATTCTGATAGAATACACATGCTCTGGGTGACTCCAGAAGCCAGGAGGCCTTCACAGGGTTGAGGAGGGAATGTGTTGTCCCGACAGCTTTAGAGTGTGCTTTGTTTCATTTTGGCTACAAAAGGCATTTCCAGAGTGCTTCTGTGTGTAAGTATGTTGTAGCCTGAATATGGAGTGAGCCCAAAGAAGCCTGGGTGCTGGGGGCTCGATGGTCAGCTTGTGGTGCTACTGAGAGGTGACTGGTTCATGAGAACTCTGGCTGAGCAATCTGTTAATGAATGTGCAGGTGAAGGGACTCTTGGAGGGTGAGTTCAACCTTGATGCTCTGCCTCACCTTGGGCCCAGAAGCAATGGGGCTACCCAACCTTTGCTGCCTTATTGTCAACCTGACAGGATCCAAAATTACCTTGGAAGCAAACCTCTGGCCATGTCTATGAGCTAGATTGGGCTATTGAGGTAGGAAGGCCCGCCTAAACTTGGTGGCACCATGCATGGGCCAATGTCCTGGACTGAAATGAAAAAGAGAAAGTGAGCTGAACACTAGCTTTGCCACCCTCTCCTTCCTGCCTGCAGATGCCATGGGCCCAGGTGCCTCACTCTTCTGCTGCTGTGATGATCCCCACCATGATGGACTGTGTACCCTTGAACTGCGAGCCAGAAGACCCGACATTCCTTACACTCTTGGTGGCAAGGTTTTTGTCACAGTGACGGCAAGCTGTGGGAGAAGTTTGGGATTTAGACTTCAGGCACAGGAGCTTCCTTTTGTAATGTCAAGGGGACACAGATTAAAAAAATAGCCACTGTAGTTCAAAATCAAGTTAACCAAATAATCACGAAGTCCTAAACACTGGCCACAGTCTCCTGAGTGACTACTGGTTCAGGTTGGCGCCATAGCTCTTCACGGACATCTGCTCTTTAACATCCCCGAGCAACTAGTGAGGAAGTCCCTCATCTGAGCCCTACTATGAGTGTGCAGGCTTAGAGAAGCCTATGTGAAGAATGAGCCAGGTAGTGGTGACTCACATCTTTGTTTGTTTGTTTGTTTGTTTATTATGTATACAGTGTTCTGCCTGCAGGCCAGAAGAGGGCACCAGATCTTATTTTAGATGATTGTGAGCCACTATGTGGTTGCTGGGAATTGAACTCAAGGCCTCTGGAAGAGCACCAGCTAAGAGCACCCTTAACCTTGAGCCATCTTTCCAGCCCAGCCCACACCTTTAATCCCAGTGCTCAGGCGGCAGAGGCAGGCAGATCTCACAGAATGAGTTCCAGGACAGCCAGGACTATACAGAAAAATCCTGTCTACAAAACCAAACAAACGAAAAGACCCCGGGTATACACCTTAAGTCGGCCCCTAGTGCAACCTCTTGGGCCACTTTGCTTTAAACTTGGATGTAAGAGAACTCTCATGGGCCAGCAACAGTGGTTCTGGAAGGGAAACCCAGGAAACCTATATAGAGGGGTGGGTACCAAAACAAGGTTTCAGAAGATGGGTTCAAGCAAAAAATGAGGAGGAGGAGGGTAAAGGAATATTACATGTCAGGGGCTAGAAGCTGGGGCTCAAGAAACTTCAGCCAGTGTAACAGTAAACGGGCTGAGCTTGACTGCCTCTCAGTGTGGCCACTGGCCTTCACAGTGGCTCCTCCGGTGGATGCTGGCTTCCAGTGTGACTCCTTCTGCTGGCAGGAACACAGCTCCAAATTCCTCCCTAGAAATGAAGGAGACTGGCCAAGATGTGTCAACCTGCTAGGTATCACTTAGTTTCCCTGTCACTGCCCAAAGAAATGGCCAAAAGCCACAGGCTGACACCTCGGGAGCGTGTATCGGCTTTGTGCAGACTGCCCGATGACTCGTGCTCACAGGGAGAAGCTGTCCAAAACGGCCTCAGTTGAAATGTTAACACCAGTGGAATTGTTAGGAGCTCTGGCTGTGGCTTGTCACAAGGGTGGGGACAGTCGGGAGCTGGGCTAGCTGAGGGCTGTAGTTGTCCTACTGAACAACACAACATTCCCCAGCCCTGCCCAGTTCCTCCAACAGGTTTCCTTGAGGAGAACTAACCTGTGGTGGATGGTAGATTTCAACACGGAGGCCGAAGTCAAAACTCGAAGAGAAGACGGGAAATGTCCTGACTTGAGGCAGACAGGAAATGTCCTGACTTCCTAGCCAGGACAGGAAAGCAGCACACACGATGAAAGTGAGATTAACAGATGGGAATCTATCAAATTGAAGCCCTCTGCCTGACAGGCACCTTCCTTCCAATGTGAGTCAACAGCAGAGACTGGAGAAGCAGACTGAAGAAATGGGAGTCTAGGAGGAACGGAAATCCAGAACCCATCTGCAAGCTCTTAGGTAACTTAATAACAAGAAAATGATACAATAAAAACGAGGCAAAAACTTTTCACAAAGAAAGTAAATAAATGAGGTTTTTTTTTTGTTTTTTTGTTTTTCCCCTGCATGATTTATTGGTTTTCTTAGTCACTCTCTTGCTGTTTGTTTGTGACAGGGTTTTGGTATATATCCCAGGCCGGCCTCAAATTTTGGGTTGATAGGCAGGGCCGCTATGCTCAGCTACAACTAGTTCATAAATGTGTGGTAAAACGTTCAGTACTATTTCTCATTAGGAAAATGTAAATTAAAGGCACAGTGAGAATCGTTAGTAACACTTGAAGAGGTCAAAAGATGTAAAATCTGACAAAGTATGGGCAAACACACAGCACACAGAGAGCTTTAGCATGTGCCATAGGCCCGGACACAGCATGCTTTCATGTGTGCTGAGTCACATGGATTCTTAAAGAAATCAGCATAGACTTTACTGTAACCAGAATCAGCTTTTAGACATTTCTCCAAGAGAACCAACAGGTGCCCTCAATAGTTCTATGGCAGTCTTTCATCTCCTTAGTTAGGTTTATTCCTAGGTATTTTGTTTTCTGAAGCTGTGAAAGAAAGAAAGAAAGAAAGAAAGAAAGAAAGAAAGAAAGAAAGAAAGAAAGAATGAACCCGACCTGCAGGTCCAGTTATTCAGGGTCCGAAGAGGTTCTACCTGAAAATCATGAGCAAGAGAAAGGAAGGAGACCAAGCAAATTTCACTTGTCAAGGTCTCACTTTATTAAGGGACAATGCCAGTATATATAGCTCCGAAATGGGGAGCTTAGCTTGAGGTGGGGGTCTGGACTTAGGGCAGTAAGCAGGAACTGGGGGCAATAAAATCGCTATCTAGCACACCTGTGTAAACGGAAACATTCTTTTGTGGATAGCTAACTAAGGAAGAGGGGATCTCTGCAAAGATCCTTAAGACAATGGCCTCTGTATCTTTGTAGCTTCCTAGAATCAATAGCCCTAGCTGGCTCTGTTAAACATTCTAAGTCAAAGGTCTTTGCTGACCTCCTGTAATATATTATTAGGGCAAAGGTCACCAACAAAAGAAAGAAAGGAGAAAAAAGAAAAGAATGAAGTCATGACATTTGCAATAAAATGGATGCAACTGAAAATGTTATTTTAAACGAGATAAGCCAGCCTCAGAAAGACAAGCACGACACATTTTCTCTCATAAGGAGGCCCAAGATTTCTATGTATGTGTCTCTGGGTATGGGTCATACGGTAGAAAGGGGACCGTAAGACAGGAAAAGACATCTTAACAGGGAAGGGAAAGAAAGCAGATAATAGAATATGTGCAGTATGGACACAGAGTGGGGGAACTGCTGTAAGAAAAGAGACTGGGGTAGGTGGAATCTGGCGAGGAAGTGGGGGACAGTAAGCAAGAGCAGAGTGTATTTGAAAATGCCAGAGTGAGACAATATTTCACATACTAATTAAAAAAAACCAAACACTTTATTTTACAAGATAGAACATGCACCAGAGATGGCTCAGCAGGTCAAATTACTTGCCATCAAGTCTGATGACCTGAGCTCAATCCCCAGGACCCACCGCAACTCCTAATGCCTCAGTATGGCTTCTCACACTTGGGAAAGCAAAGTCCGTATGAGCACCCCTAATCCTTGACTAGAGGCCCTCAGGGAGAGCATCACCTTTGAGCCGCCCTTGAGTGAGCAGCAGGGATGCAGGAAGTTGGATATGAAGAGACCAGTTCCTTGGCCAGCAGAAGGCTAGACCTGAAGTGTAGTTTGTTTTCCTGCCCACACCGGAATGAAGACAAGGCAGACATCCTCCATCTCTCAGAACCTTGCTCATTAGTATGGTTGAGGAAGAAGTGGGTGTATGTCTGCCTAGCCATTGGCTTGAATTGTGTCCCTGTCTCTCAAGTGTGTTGTGGGGTGGGGGGAGGCATGTTGCTTCCAGGCCCCAAAACCATCTTTTGCATCCAGCATCCCAGAGGGCTCTGAGACAGCTTCTCCCAGAAGTAGACTTGTGAAGTTCGTACTCAGGCTCCCGTCTATTATTCCCCCTCTGTTAAGTATAAAAGAGTGTCTTCCTGGGGGGTACCCCTGCAGATGAGAAGGCAGACCTGGCTGAGAGCCTAATGTGCATTTACAGACACCCTCAGAGACCAATCTCCTGTCTGGGGACAATGGTAGTAAAAGCCTAACTACATTACCATCTGGAAGGCAGCTACAAACCCGAACCCTTGGTGTAGCTAATCACTTTAGGGATTTCTGCTTACTGGATAGCTACTGGCAACAACCCAGGCTAGGGGTTCAGAACGCTGAGAGCTGTGTGGCAGGCTGGCTAGCCAGAAAACCCACTCGCCCCAATCAGCCAAGTGTGAGGGGCCCTGAATCTGAAAAATCAAGAAAAACCAGCTACCCACAGAACACGGTGACCCCATTCCCAAGGCAACAATAGTCACGGTGACCCTGTGCACAAGGGCAGACACTATAAGAAATCAAGAGAGTGGGGGAAATCACCCTACTTCTGCTCATTTGAATATCAACATCCTACAAAACCACTTTACCATAGCTCTGGTCATACAGTCTCTCAGAGTGATAGCAAGGCTGAAACATTGCATTAAAATTTTTATGCACATAACACGGTGTATACGGGCAGGTCAGAGAACAACCTGCAGGAGTTGGTTCTCTCCTGCCACGATGCAGTCTCATCAATAGAACTCAGGTCATTAGGCTTGGTGGCAAATGCTTTTATCTGCTAAGCCATCTAGACAGCCCAAACATTGCATTTTCATACAAGACATTGTAGAGAACAATATTCAAAGGTCCAGACCTGTGAATGAATTACATCAGGATGTTAGTCCAGGAGCCTGAAAGAAGAGTTCTGGGGGAGAGGGGCAAAGGCTGCCTGGTAGTCTGGTAAGATATATCTCATGTTCCTGGAGATGAATGTGGTGTTGGATTCGGAACTGAACAGGTCTCTGCTCACATGAGGCACAACCAAGAAGATGGATGAGTAGAGACAGGATGGGTTCAGAAAGGTGTATCACGGTGCACAAAACTGAGGCTCCAAGATAAACAGATCTGAACTGTGACCCAGAAAAGAATGAAGCAGGAGGGCTAGAGTCCAGGACCCTGGAGTTTGCCTTCTACTTTGAACAAAGGCCAAGGACATCCTCATGACATTTCATTGCACACAGGGTGTCTGGGGCGTTCTGGAGTTTCACCGAGAACCGTATGTCCTTCATTTTCCCTTCTTGGCAAAATTATTGGTAGGGGACTTGGGGTCAAGACCAGGCTCTTGACTTGTCTAAAGATCTTCAGTAGCAGGGGCTGGAGAGATGGCTCAGTGGTTAAGAGAGCTGGCTGCTCTTCCAGAGGTCCTGAGTTCAGTTCCCAGCAACCACATGGTGGGCTCACAACCATCTGTAATGAGATCTGGTGCCCTCTTCTGGTCTGACCTGCAGACATACATGCAGACCAAACACTGTATACTTAATAAATTAAAAAAAGGATTTTAAAAAAGATCTTCAGTAACTGCTGATGCTTGGAACTGTAGATCCAGTGTCCTGATCTTCCAAGTTTCCAAAGGAAGCTGTAAATGGGATATTTTCAGACTTCTCAAAAAGGAGGCAGAGGAGATGGCTGTGCGAGCATGAGGTCCTGAGTTCAAATCCCCAGCACCTGCATAAAAGACTGGATGTTGCTGTGTGCACCTGTAACCCAACCCTGTGGGGGAGACAGGAGGTGCTGGAACATCTTCACTACCTGCCTAGATCAAGGGAATAAGGACATCCGAATCCTCCCCAGTCTCCAGGTGCACGCACACTACAAGAATACACAACATCCACATGCACACTTGCCAAATCCAATTTTTAGAAGATTTGGGGGCTTCATTTTTAATTAGTTAATTTTATTTAATTCGTTAATTTTATAAACTTTATTATTTACAAAAAGCTCACAAATAAAATAAACATCACACAGTAAAATTAACCAGGCCCGAAGTCTGTACATCTCAGTGACTGACTTCTATAGCCAAAACAGCCTTCACGAAGCTGCGGAGCTTCACACTGAGTTTTATGTTTTCATTATCGAATATATGTTTATGTGCTTGTCCACACCAAAACCAAAAAACCCATGACAGTTAGAGCAAAAACAAACAAAACCCAATTAACTTTATAACCTCATTCATAACTCTCACATATTCAGTTCTTCTTCATTTCCTTATATTTAGCTTTTCTTGTTCTCGTTTCTTCATGGTATATTGAACCTGCATGCACATGTGTTTAAATATATACATATATGATTGGATAGAGTCCACATATGAGAGAAAACACAAGGGTTTTTTCTTTCTGAGATTATATGACCTTGGTTAATATCAAATGTTCTAAGTCTGTTTTTTGTAGATTTTGTAATTTAATTTTGCTTTACAGATGAATTTTATATACATACTAGGTTTCCCAGTGACCATCTGCCAGTGGACGACTAGGGTAATTCTAATTCGTTGCTATAGTGATGAGGCAGTGACAAACATGGAGTGTAGATCTCCCTACAGTAGGTGCCTTGGTTACTATTCTATGGCTGTGAGGGGACACCATGACCGAGGCAGCTCTTATAGAAGAAAGTATTTAATCAGCGGCTTGCTTATAATTTCAGAGGGTTAGTTCACAATCACCATGGTGGGAAGCAGCTATGGAGCACACCTCCCATGGGGGAGGCCATGGACTCCAGAAGGGGTCTATTAGGGGAGAAACAGAATGAGATGGCCAGGGCAGGGACGGTATCTTCCGGTACCTCTGTGACAGGCTACTTGGTAGCCAAGAGGGCCAATGCTACCGTATACACATTGGCGGAGGCAGTGACGGTGCCACTGAGCCAGCTAGGGTCCTCTTGCATCTCAGTGGGACCTAACCTGCAACATCACCCCTTCTGGACCATCCTGCAGCATTACCCCTCCTGGGCCAGGGTTGAGGCCCTGCTCACAAAGGCTGACCACAAAGGGGAAGTGTCTGCCGGGAGAGGCTGGATAGAGGCAGTCCCTTGCTGGACCACTGGTGGAAGGAGCAGGAGATGACAGTGGTTTTGGAATCCATCACAGTGGTGGTGGAGTCCATTTTAAATGTGTTGTTAGATTTTCTGTTCCTTGCCAGAGCTGCCATGATGTTGTATGTCTACCTCCATGGACTCGTGACCCCGCCACTTGAGACTGGATGTAAGCATTATATTACTAAGTTGCTCTTGTAACTTCCTTTTTAAAATAGTTGCATAACCTCCACTAAGTAGATTGGTCATAGTTTACCTAATCTCTATTATGAGAAATCCAGGTTGTTTCCATGTTGTAGTAATGATTCCCTACACTGTTCCTAGTGTGCTGTGTATCTGGATGTGCAGGGCCCTCCCTCTGCTGTGTGGGATGCCCTGCTGTGGCCAAGCATTATAAGCCACAGACATGTTCCATATGACTCCTGTGTCCATCCATCTTTTTGATGCTTATTTTTTTCTTTTTTTAATTTAATTTTGTTTTGTTTTTTGAGACAGAGTTTCTCCGTGTAACAGTCCTGGCTGTCCTGGAACTTGCTCCATAGACCAGGCTGGCCTATGGAGTTCCTCTGAGGAACTCAGAGAGATCCACCTGCCTCTATCTCCCCAAGTGCTGGGATAAAAGGTATGTGATGTCTAATTCTTCACATGTATTTTATTCTAAATGAATCAGAGACTTCCATTTCAATCCTGGAAAACTACATCTTCTAGAAGAAAACAGCTTTGGGAGGCTAGAGGGGAAAGGCCCCAGACACGTGTGTGCTGGACTACCTGCCAAAGGCAAGAAAAACCCCTAAGAAAGACAGTGGAACAATGCCCCCTTGAGAATCACAGGAAACAAGTGGTACAAAGAAATGCTGGGTTGTCACTTCCCTTCCATGCTGGCGCAGAATGAGGACACGGGACTGGCACAGCCCCTGCCCAGGAAAGGAGGGGTACAGCATTCAGACAGTCCCAAGGAGAAGGGTTGGGGCTCCTTAGGAGCACAGAGGCTTCAGAGCAAGGAACCCTGTTTTACAGCATGCCCCTCTGCTCACGGCAAGGAACCCTGTTTTACGGCATGCCCCTCTGCTCACGGCAAGCGTTCATCCTATGAAGCAGTTTTCTTCTGTCCTGCTGGGTCTTGGGGGACAGGCAAATGTGGGCAGAGGAGGGGCAGCCTGCTTTGGAAAAGGGCAAGGAGCAGTGGAAGGGGCAAGCCAGGCATGGCCACTGTGAAGATCTGGGACTCCAGGCCAAGAGCTGCCCAGTGTAGAGCGGTCAGAGGATCCTCCAGTTAGGCAGTCAAGATCACATGTGATGGACATCCTACCCCTGCCCTGCCCCAGGCCTTGACACCCACACTCATTGTGCATGAAATTTCAATTGGAAACACATGAATGGTCCAGCTCCATGCTAGGTGCATGTGGACAAGATGCACCATAAATGGAATTCCATGAGATACAGCAGATTTGGGTTCTCATCTGTGAGAGCTAGCCCCACCCAACCTTCACCTTGGGAAGAGCTTTTTGAATCTTCCCAGAATGGCAAAGTGGGGAGAGAAGCCTCTGGGTGTTCTTGCCCAGACCACCACAGCCAAGGAACTTCCTCTGCCCTCAGGCCCGCACTATAAAGGCCCCTCTCCCATGCTACCAGATCACAGAGAGACCTCCTGCGAGCCACACTTGCTCTGTCCCTGGGTTGCCAGCCCTACTGTGTCACGCATGCTTAGCTCTTCTCTGCTTCCATGTCTACACGGGAAGCTTCTGGGCAAAAAAGCCGAGTGGATTTATCTCAGAACCCAGAACCTTACAGAAGCCACAGTAAAACCCAATGATGGATAGAATAGAACAGAGTGGACATTTCTAGACTTCGCTCTTGAGCCAGGCATTGAGGGCAGCCTCTTCCTGGGGCACCCATAGTCTGCTGAGGAGGCATCTTAGCAGGGGAGACCCCTGTCTGAAGATGTGGCGCTAATGTGGAGTCCAGATGGTTTCCGGGCCCCTAGGATCACGCTCCTGCACTGTATGGCATCACAGTGCTTTGCGGTCCACCCCCACGCTTCCAGTTTCCAGCAAGCCATCCCTGCGCAATGGGAGGAGAGTAAATAAGAGCTTAGTCACCCAGCAGAGTGGCCAAGAAGTCACCTCCCTCCTTAATAATCACTGTAAACACATTCCAGGGGCAGTTCTGTTTGTGTACTCTTTGAAGTTTATGCTGTTGCACGGAATCTAATGTCAAAGATGAGCCACAAACATCTGAACCCCATATTTAGTCATCTCTGTCTCTGAGCGTATGTCACCCATGGTTAGCACACTTGAGGAGTGCTAAGAGGGTGAGGGGGACGCAACCCCTCCTCTTCAGCCCACCATCAGGAGCACTCCCAGCACCCTCCTCACACACACCACCACCACCACCATTATTCATGGAGACAGATACAGCTCATGAAAACGCAAAGGCCCTTGGATTGGGTCATAGCAGCACTGGGTTCAAAGCCCAATGCCCACTGTTACCTCTGCATCAACATGATTAGGCTTCCCCTTCTGGTCATTCCACAGCCAAACCCACCAATCAGCCACACAGGGAGCCCAAATTGTGCATTGGGTACTTTATGACAATGGACTTGGTGTGTTAGGTGTTAAGTCCCATTTCACAGATTGAGAAGTAGAGGTTAAAAAGGGCAAGGGATTTTCCCAGAGCCCTGGTCTTGTACTGGCTTTCTGGGCCATGGGTAGCAGACTCACTTCCATCTCCTCCCCCCAACACACCATGCCCCCTAATCAGCTAATATGTCAGCCTTCTTCTGAGTCTTAAGGTTCTACCATAACTTCTAACGTTGTGTCTCTTAGAATGGGCCTCAATGTCAGAAATCTAAGGTGTCAGTCAGTGCAATGCCTGAAGTAGAAAAACATGGCTATCACTTCAAAGGGAACAAGAAAATTTTGATTCTGGAGCCAAATATGAGCAACCATGGCTGGGAACACAGGTTACCTCAAATTCTATGCTCCCAAGTGGAAGAAACTTTATCACGTTTTTATAGGAACAGAACAAAGAAAGCCATAAATCAAAGAATTTAAAAAAAAAGCACATTGGTGGAAATGCCAGAGAGGAAGGCTACAGATGCAGGCTTCGGGGATTGATAGCAACCTCAGGTCTTTGGTGGAGAATGAGGTTTAGTTAAGTTAACATATTCCAGGGGTTTTGTGTTTATCAGGATGTTAGATCCCATACAGAGGTGAGCAAGGAATGGTTTATTGAGGGGCTAAAGCTCACTCGGAATACATTGTACTTAGGCTCTGGACCTGCAGCACCAGGCAAGTGCGCTCAGCAAGGCAGCAGACTCCTTTGCATGAGGAATAAAAGTCCATGGGCTTACACTGGGTGCCCTCGTCTGTTTCATTTGGCACAGCTATGCACCCTTCTACAGAAATAAGGGGGTTTGCCCTGTCAAACTACTTTGGGTTGTGTAAACATTTTCTTGAGACCCTAGGACCCAATTCGTACACCTCATCTGTTAGACTTACCCACAGGGTCTGTTTGCACACTGTGATAGTTTAAGTGTAATTGACCCCCATAGTCTCCTAAGGAGTGGCATGATTAG
>JAQHUG010000055.1:369673-384978 GCA_028555095.1 Dicrostonyx torquatus | reverse complement strand
GTATATTCCTCTCTAGTTATGGGATTAAGGGCATGCACATTTTAAAAGTTTTCCATTGGATTGAACTTTTGTATATTGTACACAAATTCTGTATATTGATACAAATTTGAGATTAATTTTGGTTAAACATACTGTATATACATTTCTAATCTTGTTCAAGGTATTGTACCTATACAGCTCATTTAACAATGTAATGCAAATCTCTAGTCTTTGAAAATTATTATTACCAACTGTTTAGGATAATAAGAAAATGTAGGTTAGTAATTAGTCACTTATTGTAATCGAACTTGTAGTCTCATTAGGTATGTCTTCAAGGTCAAACAGACATATTTTAGATAGACAGGTCATCTTCAAACACTTAAGAGATCTCCGTGGCATTTAAGATGTTTTAATAACATAGGCTCTTTTTTATGACAATGAGATGTGTGTGCTCCTGGCAGCACCAATCTACTTTAGAGAGGATAATAGGAATCCAACAAGCTCCTCATAGAGTTTCTTTGGGTCAAAAGTAAGGCTCTGGGCAATAAAATGCCCCTGCCTCAACTCCTGACAGTATGCTGTCCTATTAGATAAGCAGGACATAAAGTGACTTCCAAACATTGTCAAGACAAGGAGGGACAGCCATTCAGAATATCCTGCTTCACAGAAAAGTCTGTTGGGTATGCTAGGTCTCTAGGCCAAAAATGGATGCCCCAATGTTGCACAGGAACTTTGGGTAACTGTCCAGGCAACCAGCTGATCCTGGCCCTACTCACATTTTTTGGAAGTCGTTTGCCTGCACTTCCTGCTTATTCAGTTAATATTATTTTTTACTTTGGTCTCTGAGGGAGTTGAAAACTAGATAGTTAAAGTTATGTTTTCCTTGTTTATTTCACACAGAAACCATGTTATGATAGAAAGTAAATTAGGTAGAAGACTTTGGACTCACCAGGATAGGATAGATATGGAGCATTTTCTCTGAATTTGTCAAATGCAAATGGACTAGACATTGTTGAGGCATTTATTGCCTGTTTATATTGTATATAGCTATTTTACTTATTGTATATAGCTTTTCTTATATTAGTTATAGCCTTTTTTACTTTAGACAAAAATGGGAAACATAGTGGCATTTCACTTGTATTTTAATAAATAAAGTTTGCTTGAAGACCAAAGAGTAAAACAGCCACACTGGCTAGTCTTACAGACCACGCAGTGGTAACACATATCTTTGATCCCAGTAGCCACACTAGTTTTGCCACAGAAACCAAGTGTAGTGGTGCACGCCCTTAACCCCAGAACTAGAGAAGAATATAAGACAGGGGACCAGGTGGGGAGACAACTCTCAACTCAGTTTCATTCTGAGATTTCCTGGAGGCAGAATCTCCATTTCAGACTGAGGTTGAGGTAAGAGCCAGTGACTGGTTGCTTTGTTTATCTGGTCTTCAAGTTGAACCCCAATATCTGTCTCTGAGCTTTTATTACATGTGCTACAACCAGCTGCCTCATATTCTTGCTGCCATGCATATAAAATATGAGGTAAGGACATTCACCAAGAGGGAGGGAGGAAGGGAGTAGCATGGAGTCAGAAAGAGAGGAAGTACAAGCTTCCAAGATCAGCAGGGACATGCAGACAAGTGTGTTCACTGTCCTCTAGACACCTAAGATCCTGTCTGAAGTGGGAACCGGCTCTGACTTTCCCAGGTGATGGTGGATGGTTGCCAGGCAGCTAGAGGAGGGGAGGTGGGGCAGGTTGTGAGCTGGAGGAACTGGGGGGGCTTCAGACACATAGAGTGCTGCAACCCAAGACTGCGAGCAGGCAGCTGAGAAGGGAGACAGGAAACACCACCAACTGCCTCCCACAACAGCGGCAGAAGGCTGCATTCTCTGTACGCTTCAGGCCTTTCCCAAAGGCATGTTGATGGTGGCCAAGGCTGTCCCTGGCAGTGAACTCTTCAGTGTTCCAGATTTCTCTGCACGGTGAGGCAGAGGTTGGTTTCCAGCTAAAACATTTTTTCTCCTTTCCTTTCCCCTCAATAAATCACTGACACAAATCCAGCCATAGGCAAGCTTCCATGGCAGATGGACATTCACGCACCAGCAAGAAGACACAGCCAGCATCTACATCTGTGGACTCCAGCTCTGTAGAAGACACTGGAATATTCGGAGTAAAATTGTATCTACACTAAACATGTACAGATTTTACTTCTCCCGTAGATTCCCCCCCCCAAAAAAACCCAGCCTAACAACTTTCCATACCTATGTGTACATTGTATTGAACATTATATGTAATCCCCAGAGACTTACAGTAAGTGGGAGGATGTGTATAGATTATATGTAAATTTGGTGCCATTTTATAGAAAGGACTTGAGGCTATTTATTTCCAGAAAGTTCCTTCTGAGGAGGGAAGACCCATCCTGAATATGGACAGTACTAGTCCATGGGCTGTGTCCCCAGACTGAATAAAAGGAGAAGGTGAACTGAACACCAGTGTCTATCTCCCTCTGCTTCTTGATTGTCATGGCTGTGACAAAATACCTAACAGAAACAACTGAAGAAGGAAGGCTCATTTTGGCTCATGGTTTGAGGGTCCACGGTTGATAGGGCCCTTTCACCTCAATTATCATAATCACGATAACCCTCCACAGACACACTCACAGGCCAGTCTGATCCCAACCACCCTCATGGAGACTTTCTCCTCAGGATTCTAGACTATGTCAAGTTGACATCATCCAAATTTCAGTGACCACAGAAGGTGGCATGCTCAGTACTCATGACAGACCATAAATACCAAGGTGACCGTCCAGAGTCTCTTTAGGAAGTGGGTGGTCAGGGTGGGGGAAGGGCAGGTACTCAGGTTCTGCCAGAGAAAGGAGACCTGGCACCAGTCCTGTTGGGCTTCCTCCTGGGCCTCTGAGCTCACACAGCCATATGCTGGTGTGACAAGAAGACATGTCACAGACAGGACCCTGTCCCCAAGTCTGCAGAAGATAATACTGATTCCTGTAGACAAACCCTAGGGGTTAGCATGCCCTCCATGGATTTGGGGAGATTTCACCCAAACTGCCAATCCTGTGCTCTAATCTTCCAGAGGATATTCCTTCCTCATCCCAACTTCCTGCCCCAGTGCGATTTCCCCGGCTTCTCCCATCTTCCTTCCTCAAGAACTCCTTTGTAGGGCTCCACCGCTCCATTTGGAGGGACTGGCTAGCACCTGGCCTCTGCACTCGAGACACAAAAACCAAAGTCTGCTTGGTGCCACATGTCAATTGTGGCAATTTCACAACTGAAGGCCCAGGAGTTCATTGTCCTCTGCCCAGGCTGGGGAGCTGGGGCTTGTTTAGCCCTTCCTGTTGTGTCTCACTACCCTGCCTGCACCGCAGGCAGACATCAGAAGGACCACAGGCCTCCGTGGCTGAAGGCAGGATGCTGCTGCCCACGTATAGCCCAGGGTTCTGCATCTGCCTCCAGCGGACTTGCCCATGAATTTCTTCCCAGACATGACGTACACACCGAAAGGAACTTTAGACACGCAATTTTGTTTTCTTTGTCTTTTGTGTGTATGTTTGTCTTAGTTACTTCTCTCACTGTGATAAAACACCATGCATGATCAAGGTGGCTTACAGAGGACCGAATTTATATGGGCTTATAATTCTGGGTGTGTGTGTGGGGGGGGGGGTGTTAGGACCCACGATAGCAAAGAGAAAGCATGGCAGCAAGACTCTGAATCACCAGAAGCCACATAAAAGCAAGGAGTGAGTGTCTTGTGCCTGTAACCCCACCACTGTGGGATGAGGCAAGAGGAACTTATTGACTTGATGGCCAACCAGTCTACCCAAAATTGCTCACTCTGAGTTCAGCGAGGTAATCTATCCCAAGAAAAAGAATAAACAGCTGATGGGAGACAATCCAGTGTTGACATCAAGCTTCCACATGCACCTGCACAGGTAAGAATATCTGCACGTGTGTGCACACATGCATACCACACACGCGGCACTTGAGTTTGGCCGAAAGGCGGGGGTGGGAGAGGAGAGTACGCAAACAGCCCAACCGTTTGTCTGGGAGGCCCTGAAGTTATGTTCCCACATAGCCAAATATTAGGGTTTTCTTTTCATAACCAGTAACACCAAAATAAAACTTCATTAATTTTATTCATAACAGGACTTGCCACCCACACGATCCCGGCACTTGAAATTGTTCCTCAGACAACTCGGACTCAACAGAGGGCAAAACGGGGTGGGGGATAGGTTTTTCTGTGCTTCTTTGTGCCAGGTGTCTCCATGAGAGGAGGTGCACACATGGGAAACCAAGGCCTGCCCACGTCGTGCATTCAGTGTACAGGTATGTGAGCCCACGCTTGCGTATGTCCCACACCCGCTCATAAAGTCAGAACGGCCTCCCAAGTGGGCGCTGAGAAGTGACTGTGGCTGGCCACCATGGCAGTGTAAACTCCTCACGTCACTATTCTGAGCCACTGACTTATCTGATAGTCTCTTCCCAGAAGCCACAGCTGGGGAAGCCCCCAGGCCAGAGGCACGGCTGTGCAGGTGGGGGCTCTGGGTGCCGGGAATTGGACACTGTGGGAACTTCCCAGCTGCCAAGCCATCTAACAGCCCCAAAACATAGAGCTCTAAAAAGAACCTTGGCTTAAACCTGGGTCTGATTTCCTATCAGATCTTGGTCCCTGAGCTCCTGGTGTGCCTTGAACTTCTCCACCTTTCCCCCGCCCCCATGTGTCTCAGAGTCCCCACCTCCACATGCCCCAGCAATGCCCAGCTTCATAGTTGGTCCTGCTGGAGTGCCCTAGTGACAGCAGGCACCACCCTCCCCTCCCCACAAAGCCCCACAGCACATCCCTGAGGCCCCTTAGGATCCTGCCTGCTGGGCATGCTCTTGTTCCATCCACAGCTGACTTTGCTTCTGGGTTCACAGATTCTGTCGGCGCTCAGGGTCTCTTTCCCTGTGGGATATCCAGGGCCATGATGGCACCTGGTTGACAGGCTGTGGGTCAGAGCCCGGGGAGTAGATAAATGACAGGACAAATTCAGTATGAAAAAACACACTGAACATGGAAGAGAGATGGGACCATAAAGGAAGGAATGAGTAGTAGCAGAAGGACGCTGTCTTCACTTGCCCTGGGGATGACATCTGAGGCTTGTACGTGTGTGTGTCTGAGTATACATATGTGTACCGTGTGCACGCAGGAGCACAAGGAGGCCGGAAGAGGTACGGCTGACTGGAGCTACAGATGGCTGTGAGCTGGGGAGTGGGTTCTGGGAACTGAACTCAGGTCCTCTGCAAGTGCTCTTAACTGCTGAACTGCTCTCCAGCCCCCAATCTGAGTCCTCTTGGTGTGCTTTCACGGAAACAGTTCAACTCAAGAAAATAAAATACCTAATTTTATAAAATAATGACAAGCAATTTTCTCACTGTTGAATGTATTGAAAATACAAGGACTGGTTTGTCTTCAATTTGACCCCAAGAACCTACATTTAAATAAAGTTAGCATGGTAGCTCTTGCATTTTTGGTTGTGAGCATAGCCTTTAACAACTGAGCCATCTCTCCAGATGGTTAAGAGCACTGCCTGCTCTTCCAAAGGTCCTGAGTTCAGTTCCTAGAAACCACATGGTGGCTCACAACCACCTGTAATGAAATCTGGTGCCCTCTTGAGGAAGAGACCTGGCTAGTCATCCTCATCAACTAAGACCATGAAACCCAATATGGACAAGTTCGAGAACCGCCATATACGGGCTGCCCATGCATGCTTCAGCATTGCCAGGGCATAAATTTCATTTCAGCATGGCAGTTCACACTTGTCACCCAAACTCTGGAGAGACAGAGACTGGCAGATACCTGGGTCTTACTGGCCAGCCAGCCTAACCTATTTGGTGAGTTCCAGGCTGGTGAGAGACACCACCTCAAAAAAAAAAAAAAAAAAAGACATTGTGGGGCTGGAGAGATGGTTCAATAGTTAAAGGCTAGGCAACCAAACAGACAAGAAGGATACTGCACTAAGGGTCTGGCACCCATGCATGCTTGTGCCTGTACACACACATACACATGCATGCACACACAAGCACACGTATGCATGCACAGATGCACACACACACATAAACACATATGCACACACAAAAATATTGAAAATAGAAAGAAAATAATAACCATATTTACTCCAAGTAATCTCCCAATATTTTCAGAATTTGGTATGTTTCCTCCAGTTTTTTTAAGTGTGTGTGTGTATGTACCATGCATGTGTGCTTGTGTATGTGTGAGCAATGCAACTGGGAACAAACTGAACACTGTTCTTCCTCAGCTTACATTTTAATGTGAACACTTTGTTATATGTTGCCATCTAGGCTCTTATTCCAATCTGCCCTCTGTGTAGCCCTGTAATCCTAGACCATTCATTTCTCCTTGCTCAGGCCTCACATTCTTCTTGCCAAAGTAACCACGGTCTCACCAAGGCATAGGTCACTGCCATTCTCCAATATCCATTTCCTTCTCTTCATGAAGACGCCGGGAAATCTATTTCCCAGCATCTTTTGCAGCTCAGCAAGCCCCCAATGGCCGTATTCTGGCAAAAGAGGTGTAGGAGAGAGTGATATCAGCTGCTTGCTTGTCTACTTCCTAAAGTCTATGGCAAAGGGTCCTCTCTTCTCTCTTCCTACCCTCTGGGGCCCTCATGAGGATCCAATGGACCAAGGCAATTGTGAAACAAGATGGAAAACTGACGTGGGGACAGACCTTGGGTCCCAACCCAGAGCTTGAACAAGAGACAAACCTTTGCTTCCTAAGAGCTGTCAGACTTTCTTATTTCTGCAGCCCGGGAAGTCTGACAGCTCTTGGCGAGCTATACCTTTTAAATAAAATATGTGAAATCAATTGCCCATAAAGAGCACTCCAATGTGAGCCTTTAAAAATTAAAGAACAATCAGAGAATGAACAAGCCATTTGTTGAATTGGATAATAAACACAGTTCATGGGGTTTGGGAGGAGAGAGAAGTCACTGGGGGCAGTGTTAGTAAAAGGAGGCACTTGGACTCTGCCAGGATGGGTGTGGTTCTGAGTCCTGGAGAGAAACCAGGAGGTGATGATTCATTTAACCAACACATCAGCCACTCCAGAGACAGGAAGCACAGTGGGGAACATCTATCATTATGGACATGGGACAGTGCCCACGCATCAAGAGAGCAATGTGCTCAGCTACCACCACCAGGGGCTTTTTGTGTCACTGGGAACCTGGGATCCTCATTCAACCTTCCATGCACCCACCCAGATACTCAACACAAAACTCAGGGGCCCCTGGCACCCTAGAGTCCTCATGCTACCCCTCCTTCTCCAGCAAATCCTTCAGCAAGAGGCAGTCAGAATAGAATGCCCATCTCCATCCCCCGATCCTCACTCCAGACACGCTCCACCCCTCCCGTGGGCACTCCGTTCTCCAGGTTTCCACATGCCTACATCCTCCCCACCGTAGTCAGGGGGTTCCAGGAAATGCAGTTCTGATCATGGGATACACTCCACTGACGACCCCCATGATGACTAGTGTGTCAACTTGACCAGGCCTTGGGGCCCAGATATGTGATCAAATTTACCCAGATGTATTTGTGAGGTTAGCCTGGGTAAGAGTGTTTTGGAAATCCACAGACTTTTAATAGAGCACATTGTCCTCTGTGGATGGGCCTTATCCAATCCAATCAGTCGATGGCCCCAATGGAACAAAATGCACTGGCATCCCTGAGCAAGAGAGAAAGAATGCTGCAGCAGGAACTTCCCAACTTGAGCTGTCACAGGCCCTGGTCTCTAGCCTGGGAGCCCACAGTCATATGAGCCTACTCATTCAATAACTCTCCCTACGTATATATGGACATATATCTTATTGGTTCTCTTTCTATAGAGAGCCCTAACTAACACACACACACTTGTGTACACACACACACACACACACACACACACACACACACACACACACACACCCTCTGGGGCTGTCAGAGCTGCCAGACTCCTAAGACTCGAAGTCCCTTTCCAGGGTTTTGAAACCTCTTCGCTGTTTGAAGCCCCAGACTTGATCTTAACACCTCCTTGAATCCCACACATCTTTCTCCAAACTTCTAGTTCTCATAGACAAGTTGCTCCTTTCACCCACCCGTGAGCCTCAGTGACCAGGCCCCAGGAGCTTGTTCTATCACCTAGAAATCGATCCTGCCAGTCCTCCACAGACCTTGTTCCACAGGCAGCAATGAGCATCTCTTCCTCTAGTCTCAGTTCCCAATTGTCCCCTTCCTCTCACAATCTCTCACCACACTTATTCCAGAAGTGGCTAAGCGGTCACATGTGATCGGGCATAGTCCGAGTCTGCCCCTCCCCATACTGTACGCCTCCTGTTGAGGAGCCAGGAGAGCAGACTTCACACGGAGCCCCTGGCACACAGCAGGTTGGATGCAATCTGAAAGACTGAGCAGATGGTGTCCATTGTCATCCCACCGGGTACCTCTAATTGCGTACAGAGGGAGCCTTTGTCCTCTTGGACACGCTTTGATTGCATGGCTAACACTAAAGCCAATTTCTTCACCATTGCTCAACTGATTAATTAAAGCAGGATGCCTATAGCTGCAACCCCTCCCTTGACCTTTCACCCTCATTTCCGCTGCCACCCCTCCCAGATTTCGCTTTTTTCCACCCACCTCATTCCCAGAGCTGCCAGGTCTCACCCCAGCCTCCCTGTTTGCTTTCTGTTGGCAAAGGTGAGTGAGTTCACCGCTAATTCCCTGTGTAACCTCTCTGGCCCTGGTTCCTCCCCTGTGAGGTGGGCAGCAGGACAGAGGGATGTCAGGGATCCCTGGCTCTGGCTGTGTGCCGTCCATACCCATTTCCTTCTGTATCTTGGCCTCGAAGCAATAACAAGGACAGAGAGAGAAAGAGAGAGAGAAAGCGAGCAACTGAATCAAAGCCTCCGTTTCCATTGTGTCCATTCGCTCCCCAGGGTCTGGGTTCTGTCACTAGGATGAAATTCATCTGGTCCAGCGACTCTGGTGTTTTTCCACCTCCTAGCCACATGGGGATCTTCATGCCTGAGTCAGAGACAAATAAGTCCCCTTGCCTGGCCTCTCTCCCAGTGGAGAATCTAGTCTCAGAAGCAAGGACCTGTTAAGGTCTAATGAGTCCTTCTCCCCAAGTGTCCCCACCTAAGCAAAGGCCTTCATCTCTCTAGGACCACGGGTAGGATGGGAATGATCCACCCAGTTCCTAAGATCAAGTTTGCTAGAGGGCAAAACAGGCGTCTTGAGCCTTTCAAGGGTGTCCAATCCACAGGCACACAGACTGACCAGTAAGTCAGAGAAGTAAGGGCACCACCTGTCCTTTTTGGAAAGTGTGCTCGGGAATTGGGGCTAGAGTCTCAGAGAAGCCAACAGCTCCAGCAGAAGACAAGGCTGGAAATTTCCTGGACAGAAGGGAGGCCAGGAAACAAGAAGACAGAATGGTGACAGGAGCCTGAAAGGGACTTAGCCCCGGTCCTCACCTCCACCTGTTCACAGCAGTCATGGTGACACATCAGGCTCCCTCAGGCACTGAGCCATGCTGTCACCTGTGCTGTGCCTATCTGTCACCTCCTGCCTGGGTATCACAGTGGCTGTAGCTCATGGTCCCTGAGGGGTACTCATAGTGCAGCAAAGAATCACTGTAGGGCTGGAGACTTTGTGGAAATGGGAGTGCAGAAAATGCCTTCCTGTAAGTCCCCTGGCACATGTTTCTGAGATGGTTTCACTCCCTCCCCACTAGATCCCGTTGCTATGCAGCTCCGGGCACCCCGGTCATGGCTAATTCATAAGGTCTCTTACACAGCCTCCTTCTTCCTGGCATCTCTCTGCCCTTCCCTTTTCCACAGGCTCCCCCGTAAGTAGGTGCCCTGTGCACAAATCCTACATCTCTGCTCTGGAAGGAGCACAGCCTTACACAATCTCTCGTGCTGGTGATTCAGTGTCCCTACTGCAAAGGCACTTTCAGCTGTGGGGCCCAGAGCAGTTGGTGGCCACGTGGTGCCATTGCTCTCCTCAGTGGGGTGGCCTGAGTCCACCTCAGAGGAGACAGACAGACCCCAGAAGTTCTTGTCCAGGAGTTTCTGTGTCTCAGAGTCATGTATTCTGGATATCTGGCCCACTTTGTGATGGTTAATTTGGCTTGTCGCCTCGGTGTAGAAACACTCAGGATGCTAATGAAGCACACCTCCAGGTGTGTCTGTGAGTGCTGAAGGTGTTCCCAGAGCTCGCTAGAGCTCTGAGTTACTCAATGATCCGATCCATTGATGGTTACAAAATCCATTGTACTGTCGAAAGGGGGTGGAACTGTGGGAGACCAGGACTAGTTGGAGAAAGTAGGTCACTGGGGGTGTATCCCGGAAGGCTATATCATGCCTTGGCCCACTCTGCTTCCTGTCTAGGATGGTGGGAGCAGCTCTGCTCTGCCCTCCCCAAGAAGGTGACACCATAAACCAAAGTAAGTCTATTCTTCCCTTAAGCTGGTTTGCTCAGGTATTGCTGGAGCAAAATATGAACCCATGGGGTTGAAGAAATGACTCAGTGGTCAGGAGCACTTGCTGCTCTTACAGTGGACCCAGGTTCAACCCCCAGCACCACACTGAGTGGCTCATAACCACCTGTTAACTCCAGTTCCAGAGGAATCTAATGGCCTCTTTTGGCCTCTCTACATGAACCTGCATATCTCACACACACACACACACACACACACACACACACACACACACACACACACACACGGGAAGTGGGAAAGAATGAGAGAAAGAGAACTAACTCATGCCCCTGCCACCCTCACTCTGGGTGACAGCTGAGCTGTGCCTCATATGCACATCTTGGCCTGCTATGCGCATGCTGACAACCTCCTTCCAGAAGGCCTGGCTACTGCCCAAGAAATTACCCCCCACCCCCCACTGCAGACTTAGAAACTTCACTCTCCCCATGCCCCCTGAACCTGGCACCAGGTTTAGGTCTTGCCATGGCCTCTGCTCAGAGCTCAGAAATCAGGTTCTGATCCTGCCGAGCAGGAGGAGGAGAAATAAGAGCCCTGGTGGGCACTACAATACAGGCAGGACCCGAGGAGGAGAACCTCCCTCTTTCTGTTTTGTGACTTGAGGCGACTTTCTACGCTTATCTGAGCCTCAGTTTCCCCACAGAGAAAGCAGGACTCACAGTGTCTATTTTACAGCGGTGTTCTGGGTGTTCAACGAGATGACAGTTACCTGAAGCCGGGCGCTGGATTCTACAGAACCGAAAATGCCGAAGGCTAGCTAATAATCATGTGTTGTCCTCGGCTGAGGAGGGGAGGCGAAAACTTGCCGGCTGACTCAGTGGTTTTCTCCAGCGTGTACCATGCCACGGCGTGTGGCTTTCGGTCCATGTGGAAGCCTTCTAGCGCAGGCGCCCAAGCCCCCAGGGGTCTGCATGAGCCCTCCCACCCTCTAACCACAGAAAGCAGAAGGCCTTGAGCTGGTCTGCCATTGCCCTGGAGAGTAAAAGCAAATTGAATTAAGTGGGATGACTGTGGTGAGACCGCAGAGTGACCTTGAGGGTAGGGAGGGGAAGGCTGCAGGGTCGGCAGCTGGGAAGATCTGCCCTCTGCGTGGCCTAGCTGGCTCCATCCGTGGGCTCTGCGGCACTGACTCGGGGTGCTGTGGATGCAGGAAGTCCATTCCAGAAGTTTCCACTGGCACAGTTAGGAGACATGTTACAGGGACCCAACCAGGATAGCAGTACTTAGAGCATCGTGGGAGCATTGCTCTGTTAACTCCTCGGCCCTGGCGCAATCTGCACCAGGCCCTCTTGGAGTCGTTTCCAGAGGAGGAAGAGCTTCTGGGGACCCATAGCCCAGGCAGAATTTGGGCCAGGAGGTTCTTCTCACTGCATGTTGCCCTTAGAGCCCAGGGCACTGTCTCCACTGCGCAGGAGTGACTATGGGAGGTTTCTGAGATGGACTCCAGAGAGTTGTCAGGACACACAGAGCTGCTGTGCGGGCATCAAATGGATGGCACCCTGGACTGGCAGCCTAGCGCGACATTTCTCCAGCCTCCATAGCACTCACTGTATCTGTGAGAGACTTAAGGAAGCCAAGTCCCTTGACCTCTCTGAGACTCCATATGCCATATTACAGGCTTGTTTGTTTATTTATGTATTTCTTTGTTTTTCCAGAGAGGGGAAGGGACTTCTTGCCCTCTATAAGAGAATGTGAGAGAGCACAGCAGAGATGGGGTGGGTATAGGATCTAGATGTACTCATCTCTTAAGAGAGTCCCTCAGGCAAAGTGATCCTGGCCTCAAGCCCCACCCCTAGCCATTATCTAGCATGCACTGGCCTCTGCGGCCCCAGAATCTGCTATGTACTAGGCGCAGCCTTTAGATGCCAACAGAACAAAAACCAGCCAGGATCCGTTACCTGGGAATTTAAACTCTAGAACGGAGAGCCTTGTGGTAAGCAAGTATGCTAGGGGACTACCACAGAAGAAGAGTGGCCGGCTTGAGAAAAGAGGACGGGATTGGGGGAGAGGGTAGGGTGCAGAGGGGAGAGTGGGAGTAGAGGGGAGAGGGTGGGGAGCAGAGGGGAGAGGGTGGGGAGCAGAGGGGAGAGAGTGGGGAGCAGAGGGGAGAGAGTGGAGAACAGAGGGGAAAGGCTGGGGTGCAGAGGGGAGAGGCTAGGGTACAGAGGGGAGAGAGTGGGGAGCAGAGGAGAGAGGGTGGGATCAGAGGGGAGAGTGGGAGTAGAGGGGAGAGGGTGTGAGGAAGGGGAAGTCACTCTTCCTCAGGGATGTAGCTGTTGGTATGTTGTCCACGCTCCAAGGAATACCCCCCACATGCTTGTATGTGCAAGGCAGCACTATTTGGACTCAGACAGTTTTAAAAAGAAAGAAAAGAAAGCAGACAATAAGGAGGGGTGATTTCAGTTGAATACATCAAGATAGGTTGTATACATGCATGGAATTTCCAAGAATAAATTTTAAAATTCTTGAAAATAATACCCTAATGCTGTCTCATGAGGATTAATAAGTGGATGCTCTCCCAGGTGCACACTCCAGCAACTGCTCCCCTCCACACATGTTCCTGGAGCCTGATATCTTTCTTCTTACAGACTCACAGTGCCTCCCAAAAGGTGTTAAGGTACTAATGCCCCAAGTGTGGAAATATAACATTTGGGTGAAGGCTATTGTGGGAAAAAAATCAAGTTAAAATAAAGACCCACTCTGACTGTGTCCTTACAATTAGGGGAAATTGGGACCCAGACTGGGACACAGAGAACATCATATGTACAACAGAGTTCTGCTGCCACAATCCAAGAAGGTACCAGACACCTGGACGGGAGCCGTCCCAGCATCTTCTGGGACCTGGGACCTTACAACACAGTGCTTTCACACATCTGACTTCCAGATGATGCAATAGATTCTGTCAGCTCAAACTCCTGTGTTCCTGGCACTTAGTTCCATCAGCCTCAGCACCCGTACATGTCATGTAATCTGAACATTAAAGAGGCATTTCTGGAGCCCCAGTGGCTCTTGGGGTACTGGTCTATCGCATAACCATCTGTAGATAACATAAATATCATGCCTGAAGCAAATGCCTGGTCTATGCAACTTTCTGGAACTAAAAGAAAGCCGGAGTGGAGAGGTGAGGCAGCAGGTTAAGATAGGAAGGGTGAACTGGAGCCAGGAGCCTTTAGCTCAAAACTAAGACACTTGCAGGATTTCAAGCGCTATTCGCCAATGTCGGCTTACGTTTCTAAATAGGTTCGTGGACTACTAGCTGGAGACCATGAGGTCACATCCTGAGAAGCAAGTGTATAACCATGGCTGATGCTTGCTTGTGTGATGGGGAAGGAGAAAGCCAGAAAGTCTGAGAGAAAAATAGAACGCTTAGATGGGAACCCCTGGCAATCAGTGAAAGCCCAGCTGGGACTGGCTGCTCCCAGGGGACAGCAGCATGAGGGCACTGAGCTGTCCAACTCTTCTTAGCAGTGCCTAAGAGATGTCAAAAATGATAGATCATAGTGTTTAGTCTAGTAGGGAATAGAGAAAGGGCAATGAGGGACACAGGCAGGTAGAGAAATGTGGTGGTTTGAAAAGGAATGGTTCCCATAGACTTGTGTGTGCATGCTTTGCCTATAGGGACTGGCACTATTGGGAAGTGTAGCTTTGTTGGAGTAGGTGTGACCTTTTTGGAGTAGGTAGTGTGTCACTGTGGGGGTGGGCTTTGAGGTCTTCTATGCTCAGGCTACACCCAGTGTGGTATGCAGGCTCCTTCTGTTGCCTGTTGATTCAGATACAGAACTCTCACCTCCTTCTCCAGCACCATGTCTGCCGGTAAGCGTGCTGCCACGCTTCTTCCCGTGATGGACTAACCCTTTGAAACCATAAGCCGGTCCCAATTAAATGTTTTCTTTTATAAGAGTTGCCGTGGTCACGGTGTCTCTTCACAGAAATAGGAGCCCTAAATAAGACAAGATAGGAGTTCTTGCCTCAGCAAGGGTGGATAAAGAGGCCCTGGGAGCCAGTGGCCGTCAGAGCAGAAACACCAATGGGCTGAAATCAGCAGACTTGCCACATCTGAGCCTTCTGCTCCCCAAATTCCTTCGGAATGTTGCTAAAGAGGCAGTGACATGGCTCAGCAATTTGCCTTGGAAGCCTGATGCCCTGAGTTCAACCCATGAAAGCCCATGAAAGGAGAGAACCGACTCCTGAAAATAATAAAGAAATAAAATTCGTGTAAGTAAATGTCGTAGGGTTTCTATCGCTGTGATGAAATACCACGACCAAGGCAACTTGGTCCTGGAACACAGATTCTGTGTGCTGACTCTCAAGAAACCCTTCCCAGAAGATTCCACCTCAGTAATGCTGGCCTCTTCTTCATCACTGCTAATTTCTCTGCTCCAGCCGACCAACATCAACTGTCCCAGCGAAGCAAAGGTTTCACTTTAGTGGCTCTGTATCCTATTAATCACAGCTGATCCTCCAAACCCAGCTAACCAGGACGACAGAGTCTTCACACAAAAGGCCTGGTAGAGTCCTTGCTTCTCTCTGAAATGTCACAAGCCATGCCTCCGTTGTCTGCTCTGCTCTCAACATTCCTGCCTTCCAAGCTCCCACAGAACAGCCCACTGAGCTCTCAACACTCAATGACTTTTCTAACCCAAAGTTCCAAAGTCCTTCCACAGTCCTCCCCAAAACAACATGGTTAGGTCTGTCATAGCAGTATCCCACTATCCTGGTACCAATAGGGTTTCTATGACTGTGATAAAACACTATGACCCAAAAGCAAGTTGGGGAGCAAAGG
>JAQHUG010000055.1:342061-368164 GCA_028555095.1 Dicrostonyx torquatus | reverse complement strand
GGAAACAAACAGCCCAATTAAAAAGAGGAAAAATTATTTAAACAGACATCACAGACACACACACTTATACATACACTCACATATACACACTCACATCCTTAAACACATACTCACATACACACATATTCATGTACACACACATACACTGACATATACACACTCATACATACACACTTACACACACTGACATATACACACTCATACATACACACTTACACATACACTTATAAACACTCACATATACAGATATGCACACTTACACACACACCTTCAAAAGTGTCTAACCTTCAAAAATTCACCCCACTTCCAAAGGTCTCCCAAAACAGCACCAGCAGCCAGGGACCATGAGGAATGACATCCAAGATTGCCCTATGGCTTCTACTACATGCGCGCGTGCGCGCACGCGCACACACACACATACACACGCACACGCACACACTAATAATTTTAAGAAGCATAGAGTTCCTATGCCAGGTGCAGGAGCTGTGGCCATGAATGAACTGAGCTTGGGGTGTCTACAAGGCGGTCAGACCCCTTTCTTGTTGGAGTCCTTCACTTCTCTGCATATGCTTTCTGATTTTCATCCAACAAGTCTTGAAGGATGGCAATGCTCTCCCAGCTTCTGTTACACTTGGGTACACACAGATGACTGGGATTCCCCAGTTGGGAGGGAGCCAGAACCGTTAAGGGAGATGGATACCCCAGGAGCGCTCCTCAGATGGTGGCATCAAGTGGACCCTGATTTCATGCTTTAGGGACAGCATGGCACCCAGTGCCACACTTGGGCTCCTCAGCACACGAGGAAGCAGGCACAACCGCACGGGAGCAGATCTAAGGAGGTTCTAGAGGAATGTTCCTGGCAGCGTGGGCTCCAGTCCAAGCTTCTAGGAAGCTCCTCCGGTTCACCCAACTTCGCCCTTGTCCGTGAGTGCTGGACCACTGCAGAAACCCCAGAGACACAGTGCTGCCTCCCAGCATTCTGCAAGCACCTGATGAAAGAGACCCACTGGTGACTCACTCACTCAGAACACTTCCCCTTCACCAGGCTCCACATGACGTCATTCAGTCTTCCCCTCTATTGCTCAGAATGTCCCTCAATAAACCCCAGAACGAAAAAGCGACCCCCCCCCCAGGGAAGGAGGAGGTCACCTTCTCGTTTTCTGAGTCATTTCAGGTCTGGGAAGAGTGCCTAACCTGGAGCCCGGAAGTGGCTGTTACCACCCACCCGTCTAGGCTACTTGGGGGGCCCTGGCTATTTTTGGCATCAAAGAGCCTTGGGTCAGTTCCCACCTCAGCCCTCTAGGCTTTTGACCTGACCTTTAGGAGGTAGTATCTATTTATGCGGCAGGACCAGCAGGATGTGCTTGCTCAGTGTTACCCTAATGTGGGGCCCCAGAGCACCCCTCCCCCATCCTCCCAGCACTACCACTTCCCTGACCCAGCCAGTAGGACAGGATGGGTGACCTTCAGTGGTCTCTCCTCTTGTTCACCAGGATTTCCCTCTCTGAGGTGCCCTCCCTCACCCCATCCACTCTCAGGGGCTCTCCCAGACCCCCTGCTATGCCACACATGGCCATAGTGTGAGGCTCCACGCCTTTCCCACCCCCTTTATCAATTATCTCCCTCCCCCCAAGCAACCTGTGTGGAGGCCCTGGCTCTAGAGGTTGGGGCTTCTTGGCTGTCTTAGCACCCACTCACCTCGGGTGGTCCCATCTCTTCTGTACCCTGGAACCAAACCCTAGTGCCACTCCCGTCTTGAGGCTTCCAGAAGGAAGACACACAGGAATGGGAAATCCTCTCCCCCTTTTAAAGCCTGGAGTGCGAGTGGGGTTCGCCTGCAGAGACAGGTGTCCCACCACAGAGCACTGTGTGAGGACATATGGCAGCAGGAACTGAGGCAGGTGTGTGTGTGTGTGTGTGTCTGTGTCTGTCTGTCTGTCTGTCTGTCTGTCTGTCTGTCTGTCTGATGGATGGATGACTGAGGAATAGGTGGGTGGGAGTTTGAGGAAGCCTGAAAGGTCTAAAGAAAGAACGTTTGCATGGTGTCAGACAGAAACTGGGTTCACCGCTGTCTGCAGCCAGCCTGTGTCAAGGGAGCACCTGAGTGACTTCCAGATGGGCAGGTCACAGGTGCACCCTGTCCTCATTCCCACAGAGCTGTAACCTCATGGCAGACAAGTGAACAAGCAGGCACCCGGTGCAGCGCACCAATCCACATGGTGGGCGTCTGTGTTGGACATGTCGAAGAGGGCAACATCTCCCAAACCAGGATGGCGTCCAGGCTCTGGAGGCTGCGACTAAAGAGATGAGAAATTGGTCTTAGCAGCCAAAACCAGAAGGAACCACTCTCAGCCGAGTCAACAAGCACCCATGTGCTGTGGACAGTCAGGTGGCACAAGGCCTCAAGACTGAGGCAGGGGACACCACGGTTCAGACCCCACAGGGTGCCAGCACAGGAGGCTCAGGTCATATGCTCAGGGCCGGGAAACCACAGGAAGATGGTTGGCCATCTTGAAGACCCCTCTGGACAGGAAGTAGAACAGTGTTTGCTATCAGGCAAGGAGAAGTTCACTACACGGGGGACATAAAAGCCCCAACCTAGAGTGACTAAGTGTTGTATTTGGTGCTAGCCTGGGAGACCCAGAACTCTACATCTGTCAAAACACATAGAACTGGACACCACAAATCCTAATTGCCATATGTGTTTGTTAGAAAAAAAATATTAAAACCATCCCTTCAGAGACTGAGAACTGTTGTTTGGTTGGTAAGGAGCTTACCTAGTGTGCACGGGCACTGGGTTGGATTCCCAGCACTGCATGAACCTGCTGCGGTGGTGCATGCCTATTAGCCCACCACTCAGGAGGATTACAAGTTCAAGGTTTTTCTTGGCCACACATTGGATTCAAGACCAGCCTAGACTATATGAGAAGACCCTGTCTCAGAAAAGAAAGAAAGGAAGGAAGGAAGGAAGGAAGGAAGGAAGGAAGGAAGGAAGGAAGGAAAAGAAAAGAAAGAATAAAAGGAAAAACCACTTCAGCAGCTATGTGGAAGGGAGTGGGAGGCAGAAGGGGAAACAAGCTAGGTCTGCTAGACCGCAGACAAGAGTAACTGAGTCCTGGTCATTGGTGGCTCTGAGACATGAGTTCAGGTTGTTGGCCACTGTAAGCCTTAGTTCCCACCTGAGAGCTGTTCCCATGGTGGCCATACCTGCAACCTGGCGGAACATGGTTGGACCAAATTGCTCCTCATTTAGAACTGGACAATGAGGGTGCATTGTCCAGGGCTGGGGGCTGGCGGGGAGGTGGTGTCCTGTGGCTGCCTTTGGATGCCCATGTGTGAGCTGCCCATCCAGGGTACTGCTACAAACACACTCGGAAAGCAGCTGAAGGTGAAGTGGAGGGAATTGCTCAGCCATGAAGGGCACCTGGCTAACCGAGCCCCCCACCCCCAGCCTGTGGGCCCTCTGACCTCACCGACAGAGGAATGTTATGTATCTAGAGCACTTCTCTCCCAGGGAGGCCCAGGCCTTGAGTGGAGTGGGGGTGGGGGCTAAATCAGGATCTACCAGGGTGTGAGAGGAAGAGTGGAAGACAGGCAGCTCCAGGAAATCAATCCCAGCATGCCCGGGAAAATAAAGGTGAAGACAGAGACCTACTCTCTGGGACAGGCAGAGCACGAGATCAGCAGGCCTGAGGTCCTGCTTCATCTTAACCACCGGTGAGCTGTGCAGCCTCAGGCAGATTACCCACCCTCTCTGGTCAGTAGTAAGGTGATTGAATCTATTGTGGAAGCAGACTTCAGACAGCCACGAAGGTCTTCTTACCTAAGGATATTGATGGAGAAGAAAAGACTGAGAGAAACCCCAGCCTCCCCTTGGTCAGAGCAGCCTTCCAGAATCAGCAGGCCATCTCCCTAGCTGTGAATGGCAGATAAAAGAAGCATGTTGCTTAGTGGGACCAAAATGCTGCTGGCCTGTGGAGAACAAGTCCACGGCTCCTCCCAAAGTTAAGCCTAGGCTGGCCTATAACTCGGGAGCTGCCTGAGCACGATGCCAGAGAACTGAAGTTGGGGTGGGCAGCGCCTCTCAGGAGGACGGCCACCACAGTCAGAGCAAGCAGCTTCCAAGGGGAGCGGCCACACCATGGAACATCATTCAGTCATGAAAAGGTTGAACCCCGATAGATACTAAGATGAGGACGGACTTCAAATCCAGCTTGTCAAGTAGCTTAGGCTAGACATGTAGGTTCCCATGTTTGGATGGTTTCATACATGTGGGATGTGCAGAACAGGTGGCTCTGTAGAGACAGGAGCTTGCTGAGGAACAGAAGAATGGGGTGACTGGTTAGTACTCACTAACCAGTTAGCCCTGCCCCCTGGGGCTGGTGGAGTGTTGGGGAACTAGGCCTTTGTCAACATTGCAAATTCCACTGAACCCGACAGAAAGCCAGCTGAGTGTCTTGTGAGTTTCTTTTTCCTCAGTGGAGTGCTTTGCACGCCTGCCAAAAATGAGACATGATGCAGTGGGGTTGGTGGCTGCCTTCTGGCTGCCCAGCAGCCCCTGATGGATGTGTTCCTAGTCTCACTGCTCCCATGGGGACTTGTGGTTCCAAGCCCCCATGCAGGGCTGAGGTCAAGGCCTGCCTTGGTGTTGTCTATCCCCAGCCGCCTGCCCGCTGCTTTGCTGGTGGCCTTCGATCATCTCCCTTATCTAATCTCACACACCTGCAGAGCTGATTGTCGCACTCAGAAAGGACAGGGTCCTGGAGTTCTGTATATTAAATCACCAATGACAAATGGCCAAAGGGCAGGAGGACCACGACTCATGACTAGGGGCACAGCCTAGAGATGGTGGGGGACATTGTGTTGGACCAGATAGTGTTGGGCAGGGAGTGCACGGGAGGGAACAGTGGATGCAGAGGGCAAGAGGACCTGGGCAATGAAGGAGCCATCTGGGCAATAGGTGAGACAGGCAGATGTGGATAATCATAAAAGACTTCTGCCTGCTGTGTCATCAACCATTATGACACCACTCACTGGTGGTCCAGAAGATAAAGTCTGAATTTGGAGCAGGGAGGGAAAATAAGTAGAAACGGTTCTCAGTTCCTTCAGGCACCCACCCCTTTGCGTCCCCAAACACAGCAACCAATTACCCCTGCCTTCTCTGTTCTAGGCCTCTTGAGTCCTTTAAGAAGTCCCCAGAAGATCCCATCTAAGCTGTGTCCCAACCACTAACTTGAGGGGTTCCTCTTCCTGAGCCTTGGTCTCAGATAAAGAGGATGGTGGAGGGGGAGGGACTGGGGTGAACTCTCGCCAAGATGGTCAGGCAGCTGGGTGGAGAGCCGGAGTATGAGAGACAAGACGGCATGAGGATGCAGGTAGATTAGCTTCCTGGAATTCCCAAGCAGTGTCAGGCTTAGGAGCGATCTGGAGGATGCCGGGAACCAGCTCTGTATAGCCCCATGAAGTACTTCCCAGCTTGGAAAGGCCCCAGTCAGTGCAGTGGCCTCAGGAAGTGAGTAACTGCCTCTCCCTGCCTCCTGGCAACAGCGCAAGCCAGACAGAGTTAGGAAGTGCAGCAGCTGATGTTGAGGTAGCCTCCCAACAAGCTATTGATGGTTGCACCATCCCCAGAGGGTCAAGCATGCATCCTCCTCCCAGATGAGAAGGGGTGGACAGAGGACAGACAGGCCTCCCAGCTACACCTTTCCCAGTTTCCCCCTGCACTGGGAATTGGTAGGACCTCACTTGTTTGAAGTTTATTCGTTTACAACCATTCCATAAGTATAGGTAAGGAGCCTGGTGTGTCTCCTCAGAGCTGTGGCAAGGGGCCCAGTAAATCTCCTCAGAGCTGAGGCAAGGGGCCTGGGCAAAGGGCCCAACACATCTCCTCAGAGCTGAGGCAAGGGACCTGGGCAAAGGACCCAGCACATCTCCTCAGAGCTGAGGCAAGGGACCTGGGCAAAGGACCCAGCACNGGGACCTGGGCAAAGGACCCAGCACATCTCCTCAGAGCTGAGGCAAGGGACCTGGGCAAAGGACCCAGCACATCTCCTCAGAGCTGAGGCAAGGGGCCTGGGCAAAGGACCCAGCACATCTCCTCAGAGTTGAGGCAAGGGGCCTGGGCAAAGGGCCCAGCACATCTCCTCAGAGTTGAGGCAAGGGGCCTGGACAAAGGGCCCAGCACATCTCCTCAGAGCTGAGGCAAGGGTCCCAGTGTGTCTACTCAGTGCTGAGGCATCCCTAACCATGAGGTGCATCAGCTTCAGGGGCAAGAATGGGTTTCTACACACATCTCAGTCTTTACATAAAGAAGGCATAGATGTCAGAACTTGGGTACACCTTCCAAGTCCTAGCTAAGAGCCGATTTTCATCCCTTCTCCCTGATGTCACCCATCAGCTCATGAGGTATAACTTGTCTTCCTGGAGGATCCTTCTAGGTCTCAACTAGAAGTATGGGGGTGTGTACCTGACTCAGGGGGCTGAGAGTGAGTCTGATGTTGGGGTGCTTCACCCCAACCCACACTTCTCATCTACTCCAGGGCACAATTTTAGACTCTGAAGGAAGACATTCCTCCCATAACATCAACGGCTAGAGACCCCATTACACGCCTTCTGCTCAGGTGACTCCCCTACACTGGCTACCCACTTACAGTAAGTGCAGCTACAGGGAGAGAAGGGGAATCCACACCCCTGAATGCCTTTTCTTACAGGATGGAAGCCAGTGCAGAGCCAGTGGAATGTGCAAGGCTGAGAAGGGGAAAACAGGTGAACTGGCCTCGTTGTCACCTGTCAGGGTGCTCTGATCAAAATAGCATGATGGCTGGAGAGGGTTAGCACCATAAGGAAAACACAGCAGAGTGTCCTGGGGTGCAGCTTGATGGGGTGATGGAACACTTGCCTAGCATGCACGAGGTCTTGGGATCAATCTCCAAGAAAGGAAGGAAGAGAAGAAAGAACAGAAAAGGGAGAGCTGGGTGGACAGCTCAGAGGTTTGGGTACAGCCCTCCCCAGACAAGATCCAGAGTTTGAGTCTGAACACAGCATCCTGTCACTAAGACAACACAAACAGGAGAAACCCACTGTGTGCAATAGCGTGTGTACCAAGATAAACATATATCAATATGTGTTACATAAGAAACCAGTTATATATAACACACATATGCATATAGGTACACAGACTCAGACACACACACACACACACACACACATCAAATTCTTAACTACTCCAAGCAGTGCCCTTCCCAGGGTGTTTGGGTTTTTATCTTATGCCATGGAACTCAAACTCTAGAGAACTACACACATTATGTCTACTCTCAGAGTCTGTGAGTGTGCACACATGTAGGCCGGAGGGCCAACCTTAAGTGTGATTTTCTAGACACTTTTTTTTTTTTAGACAAGTTTTCTCACTGACCTGAAACTTGTCAGGTAAGTTAGGCTGGCTGATCATGTGGATCCCCAAGAACCTGCCCTTCTCCTCCTCCCCACTGCAGGGATTAAAACAGACGGAACACAGCACCCGTCTTTTTCACATGCATTCTGGGTATGGAACTCCAGTGTTTAGGCTTGTGGAGCGAGCACACTACCAGGGGAATGTCTCCCAGCTGCTGTCACCAGGTTTGCTCAGCTGCACTTGAACTCGGAGACTGAGGAGTCAACTGGGGCTCAGGCTGCAGCTGGGCGGTTCACATGTGCAAGATCTGAACAGGTTAGGGAGCCTCTCTCAGCCTCTGTTTCCTCACCAGGTTCCAGTCATTGTCATAAAAGGACAGTGGGGTCACTTATCACATGCTCAGAGACAGAATGGTCCAGAGAGTGCCCAGTCCCAATGAACAAAGGCCAAATCTGTATCCCATGATGGGATACAGCGGGGCTGGATAGGAGATTCCTGTTTGGGTATCTGGACCCCAGCCCCAGAGAAACAGACAGAACAGGCAGTGTGAGACACATGCCAACTGTGGGAGTGCTGAGTGCCCTACAGGGTGATAGTCAGACAAACCCGTATTTTTGAAAGCTAAGAACCAAAGTTGGGACTAACCTGTGCATGTCACCACGGAGATGCTTGGTTTTAGTGCAACTGGCCACAAATTAGCATCACCAGAGTAGGGAGTCTCATTGGAGGAATTGTCCCAGCTGCCACAGTTGACGTTGGAAGAACCGCCCAAGTATGGATGCCAGCTACTGGGCAGCCTAGATTTAAAGGGGGTGGGGCATGGCTGAAGAGGATCCTTTGCTTGATTGACCTCCTTGCCTCTGGGATGATTTACCCTATGGCTGCTGATTCCATCTATGATATCAGAACCAGAGTCTCCAGGCTTCCGTAGGAGACTGAGTCCCATGACTCTCCAGGAGCTGTCTGGGTTTTCAGTGCCAGATTGGGACTACTGAGGTACCCAGGCTTAATGACCAAGTTACTCCCCGTTCTCAGCCTCTCGGGTGTGTGAGAGAGCTGTTGTTACTATGTCAACATAAGCCGCTTAGGAAATTCTTTTAACACAGAAATAGATAGATAGATGATAGATAGATAGATAGATAGATAGATAGATAGATAGATAGATGATAGATAGATAGATAGATGATAGATAGATAGATAGATAGATAGATAGATAGATAGATAGATAGATAGGCAGGCCAGTGGTAGGTAGCTCTCTGGTCAAAACATGGAGTTCTAGACAAAAACACAGACCAATTCTGGAAGCTTTGAGGATTTCTTCTGCACCCAGTGACACGCAGAGAATGTTCTGGAACATTGTGGCAGAGAGGTGGATGGGTATCCACAAATGTGTTTCTATTCTGCTTCGTGTTCTGCTGTCTTACTTGGTCTTTCCTTCACCCCAATCCAGTTAGAGTGTGCCCACTCTGTGGGGTGATACGCAGCAGTAAAACACTGTGCTTCCTGCCTGTGGGTTTTTTAACCCTTCAAGGAAAAGCCCAGAGCTGGTGTGGGACACACAGGAGTTGGGGAACACAGGAGCATCTCAGAAGGAGTTTCCAAACAACCTCCCAGAAAACAGGAGTAGAGACCATATCCAGAGCACACTTGGGAAGTTGAGGGGGCTTCATGGTGCCAAGGCACAGAAGGATGAAGGTGGCTGGAGGAACCATTAGAGAGAAGAGAGCGGCACAGGCGAACCTTTGTATGTTGTGCGAAGGGCCATGGCTAGGTGGGGAGGTGGGGGACTTCACAGAAACATCTGGCCTCTCCCACTGCCCTCTCTGCATACAGTGAAGGGGCCAAAGGCTGGAGTCCTGCCAGGCTGAGACTCCCTTTGCAGCTCCCACACAAACACACAGAGTGTTGAGGATGGCACAGGCAGTCACCGCAGGGAGCTTTCAGAGAGAGTTTAGTCAGATTTGCTCATATCAATAGCAAAGTGTAAAAAGCGAGCTAAGCTAGAGAGGAGTGGCTACCGCTTTCGTAAGGAGTGCTTTGAAATGACTCCACAGCCTAAGGGCAGGGACTGGCCTGATGTGTGCCTGGCTCCTCACTTCTGCCTGCCTATGTATGTGTGAGATGAACAAGTGGGTAGATGGGCCAGTGGATGCAGGATAGAAAGGAGAGGGAGATGACGGAGGGAGAAGAGAAGGAAGGGAGAGGAAAGGAAGGAGGAAATAAAAGAAGAAGCCGGGAGAAGAGAAGGAAGGAAGAGAGAAGCAGAGAGGAGAAAGGAGGAAGACAAGAAGGAGACAGGGAGTGGTATGAAGACAGGGACAGCCAGATGGAGGAACAGGTCCTTACTAGTGTCAATAAAAAGGGGTGTGGGTGCTGTATAAGATTTCTGGATTCGTTTGATAGCTGGACCCTGCATCACTTGCTAGATGGAAGGCGTAATCTTGGTGACTTGATGCATCCAACAAGAGAAGGTTGCTCCCAGTGCCACACTAGGGTTTGCCCCTAAGACAGGGTGACAGCAAGCCAGACCTGAAGGGGCAGCTTCTGGGTGACATGTAGGTGGGGCTATGAGTCTCATACTCCCTGGGGAATTATCTGAGTGTTCTAGTGATACAGGACTCTGTATTGCTGTTGAGCATCTGGCCCCAAGTTGAGAAGGTGCTCCCCACCAGAGTGAGAACCCAGTGAGAGCAGTGCTCCCCACCAGAGTGAGAACAGTAAACTGAGCCAGCCACTCCAGATCCAGTAGCATCCAGCCAAGACTACAGAACGGGGACAAGATAGTGGGACTTTGGGGGGTTTTGAACTACACACAGACAGACCTCTAACTCCAAACCATATTGGCCTCGACCCTGTAGGTCCCCAGCCCGGCTTCTCTGTCTGGTCTACAAAGTTCGTGGATGGACCCTTCCCTAGTGACCTTTCAGTGCTGTGCTGGGGACTGTTGTCTTCCCTGCAGGAGTGGGGAGGCACACAGCATCTGCACGAAGGGCTAGCCAGCCAGCAGGCTCATTCATCTAGGTGAACCAGAGACCCAGGGCCATGGGAGCTCCCTGTGGTCAGCCAGGCCAGAGGTGCAGATGAGGCAATGGCATACCCCGGTCAGAAGAGCCTTGACTCAACTTCAGTTAGTCTGAAGTCAAGCCAGGGCTAGTCCTCAGGCCAGTCCATCCACCTCCCATCCCTGTGGTGACATTTGACCCAACACCCCCTGCCCCTGCAATGTATGAGTTTGACTGAGAGATATTGGGGGGGGGTCATTAGTTGTGGCTCTGTGTGGATTCCTGGAGCCTTAGGTTCACTCTTGGCTAGTCTCTGACCTCCCCAGCACCCTCCATTCCTCTGATCTGGACCGGAAAAGCACTGTAGGTCTTTAGCAGATCTTCAAAGGGAATGAACATGACCAGAGAGCTAGGAGGTAGGATTCCCTCAGAGGAAATCAGTGTCTGTCAGGGGTCCACACACATCTGGCCCAGGGACTTAGCCAGCAGTGTGTCCCTTCTCTTAAGACATATCCCAGTTTCTGCCACAGCACCCTTGGGAGGTGTGCATAGCAAAAACAAAACAAAACACTTTCAGAAGTCCCCTGGCCAATGGGCTGCCTTCTAGTTACACCCTCTAGGGAAATGCCCACTGTTTGCACCTAAAACTCAGAAGCAAAACAACCAGCTCAGGACACCCAGTAATGGTAAGCAGTGTTATGCTGAACACAGGCATTCACGTGCTCCTTCAGTGGCCGTTCTAGCCTCAGGGAAAACATTTGCCACTCCAGGCTCCTTAAACAGTCTGCACAAATGGAAGGCTACCTGTGGCCATCCCAATCCCCCCCCACCCCCCACCCCACCCCCACCGCCCTGCAGCCGGGAGGGTCCATAAACATCGCAGCTGGGAGCTGCTGCTGCTGATCCCCAGACTGGGCTGGGAGCTTGAGCTGAGCTAGAGGTGGAAGGAGGAGTGCCCAGGAGAGTGATGACATCAGCGGCCAGCCCTTGAAAGATGAGCTGTTCCCCGTGCCACTACAGCTCAGCTCCTCAGAAGACTGAGCAGGACTGTCGGGTTGCACAGCACAAGACAGGCAGTCGCTGGACCTGGACCAAGGGACTTACTAGAACACAAACACGGCTTGCTCCAGAGAAGGTGAGTGTCCAGCAAAAGCTAGTCTATGGAGAGTCCAAATGTCCCAGCGCAGAGAGGTCCTGGTCAGAGTCTGGGACAAGTCCCAGGCTCCTGAGGTTTCTATGGTCCTGAAAAGTTGGAGGAAGGCTCCCTTCCTCTCCTAGGTCTGACAAATAGCTGGAGGAAGGGTTACAGTTACATAGACAGAAGGATTTTCCCTGTCGGTTCCAGCTTATCTCCCCCGACCCTGGGCCGCCGCAAGTGGCCAGTGATTAGAATTTTATAGGTTTTATAGGTGGACACCATGGGTTAAAGCAGAAAGCAGCACAGTGCGAGGCAGCTGCGGGACGGATGTCGTGAGAGTAGCTTTTCACTCACTGGGCCACTGATGGTCCCTTGAGTCTCTGTAATGTCTGAGTCTTGCTTTCTCCGTCTGAAGGTGGGCTCGACTACTCCTTGGAGTAGAGGTTAAGACAGCAAAGAGACTTTGTCTCCCTGGCTGATGTGTCCCATCTGTGTCAGTGGTGGCGTCTTTAATCCGCAAAGGCTTTGTGTCACTCCTGTCCTGGTCCTTCTTCGAGGTGGTGGCCATGGGTGAGCTTTGTGTGTTATCTTAGGTTCGAGTCCCAGCTCTGCTTCCATGTCCCGTGGGTGATGTTAGTGAAGGTTTTGTGTTGCAAAGCCAGGGCCCCAAAGAACACTTAGTGACTCCTTTTAATGCAGAGACAGAAATTTGGTTCTCCTGGGGCATGTCACATGTGTGGTTTGCGACTCCCATTGCTGAGCTGGTAGCTCGGTAGCCTGTGCGGGGTGGCCGCGGTGATGCTCATGGGTTAGGCAGGTTAGAATGTGCCTTCCTGAGTCACAAGCTGCCGGTGGCTCTTTCAAACAGTGCACAGGAAGCAGGAGCTCTGGCTGGGTGTGGGTGTGGTGCTGTGCCAGCCACAACTCCTGGCCTTCTGTGTCCGAGAGGGGCTTGTAGGGGAACTGAAGCCCCTACTGGGCCCCAACAGCAGTGACGGTGTTGGGAACCCCCCATAATTGTGAGTATCAAGAACTTAGGGTTTGCTCTTTCCCTCTGCTTGCTGGGGAAAATATTAAAAGTGGAAAAGTACGTGCGCTTGCCTGTCAGGGAACCCTAGGAGCTCATGCCAGTTCTACCCTGAATGTCGGCACTACAGCGCGATGTATTAAAAAGGCCTCTGTAATCACGCTCTTCATGGCCCCCAGCACCGATGGGGAAACTGAGTCTGAAGGAGACAACAACCTCACCAATGTCTTGTGTATATCACCCAGGAAATCCCATAACTATGGGATTCAGGCTCTGTCACCTTTAAATAAAGGAAAGCTAGAATGACTGACTGAGCCAGTGTGAGGAGACTGCTCTACAGGGAACCCATCAGACACCCAGCAAAGGGGACCAAGCCCCAGAATAGCTGGACTGTATGACCTCTGCTAATACAGTGACTGGCTGAACAGAAATTTCAAGGTGTCTGAGGGTGACATTAGGGCTGTCCCTCTCTGCTGTGCAGCTGTGGCCAGCAAGGGACTACGTGGTGCAAGGGAGAGCCCTATAGATTTGCCAAGAAGCCTGGGCTTGCAGAATGAAGATGGGAACTGCCCCTCTGTATCTATCTGCTCATGGGCTATATAGTTCTCTGCTTGAGAACTGCCCCCCATGGTTACTGTTTACTGAGCACATGAAAGGTTGGACGAATGAATGAATATACAGTGGTCGCAGAGAAGGGCCTGAGAGCACATAGCTGTTACTAAGTCAGAAGAGCTGGTTTGGAAAGGTGACACTGTGAGCATCTCCCTGTGACATTCTGAGGAAAGATAAAATATAGGGACAGCAGGGGTTAGATGGGAGCCCTTTGTATTTTCCCCTTAAGTGTCCTGTGCATCTAAGGCTGTTGGGTGGTAGTGGCACATGCCTTTAATTCCAATACTCGGGAGGCAGAGGCAGGAGGATCTCAGAGTTTAAGGTCAACCTGGTCAACAAAGCAAGTTCCAGGATAGCCAGGGCTACACAGAGAAACCCTGTCTCAAACAAACAACAAACAAAGGCCAAAGGTCATCAGTGAAAGGATCCAAGTGCACTGACACCTGAGTCCCCGAGTGCTCATTGGTTCATGAATCCCCAGCCCGTAAGCAACTGTCTTAGTATGCATGTTGCTTGGATCAGAGAGCTGGCCATTGCATGACCTGGTCCATCTCAGGGCTGTAAGGCTAGCAATCCTCTCCTCAGGTGGAGGTAACCAGCTTCCCCAAAGCCAGGACTCCATTTACTATTGTGAGGGTTACACTGGTCAGCTCTCCTTGACCTCTGTAGATGGGATGTCCACAATCCTTCATCTGCCCTCTATGAAAGGGGTTGAATGGCAAGCTTTCCTGGTTTTCTGGGGCACCTACACCCAAGGCTGCATTCCAGAGCAGACTGAAGAATTCATCTTTCTCTGATTCCATCACTAACGTGAAGGCTCGGAGACTCTGGAGGCCAGAAAACTGTAAAATCCCATAACCCCCCTTTGCCAGAGGCCAGAGTGAGGTGACACAAACAAGACCTGGGGGCCAAATCTCAACTATGTCACTTACTGAGGGAGACTTTCTCAGTTTCTGCTTGCTTGCCTGTGATGGGGACAATCGTTCCTATTTCAGAGGAGTCCTGCAAGGCCCCTTAGAGCACAGGCTAGATGGATACCTCTGAGTATAAGACCCCTCTCCCTCTTCCCTCTCCTCCCCTCCCCTTTCCTCCCCTCTTATCTTCTCCCCTCTCCTCCTCTCTTCTCTTATCTTCTCCCCTCTCCTCCTCTCTTCTCTCCTCTTATCTTCTCCCCTCTCCTCTTTTTTTCCTCCCTTCTTCTGAAACTAAGCTAGAACTGAAACCCTCCTTCCCCTACCACATGGCCTAGAGCAAGCGATTTAGCTCTCTAAGCCTTGGCTCTCTCAGCTATAAACAGTAACTGAATCAGAAAACATCTTAAAACTCAAATTGGAACCCCCCCCCCGAGAGTGTGGTGCGTGAAGGGACCGCCCTACTGTCCCACAGCAGTGCCACTGGGAGACTGGTCACAAAGAAGGTGAGGGGAAGACACAGGCTGTAGCACCGCCAAAGCACAGCCGCAGGCAGTGGCTTCTGCGTCAACACTGTGAATTGTCTAGTGCTACTTGTGTGTGAGGTTCCCCATGCACCACAAATGTTAGCCGGAGAGACGCATGTTCATTGCTCTGATTTGATTATTATAGGATGCATGCGATCAGCAATACATTCCAAAAAGAAACACTTATATCTTGATTTAAAAAAAAATGAGGGTCAGAAATGTGCCTGAGAGCACTTCCCTGGTATGGGTCAAGTCCTGGATTCCCCTTCTAGCACCTCGAAAACTGAGTAGTTAGTTTTTCATCAACTTCGTTCAAGCCAGAGTTATCTGGAAAGAGGGAACCAATTAAGAAAATGCCTCCAAAAGACTTGCCTGTAGGTATGCCATTTTATTAAGACATTTTGTTAATTAATTAAAAAGAGCATTTTGTTAATTAATTGATGCCCACTGTGATTGGTGTCCTCCCTGGGCAAGTGGTCCTGGGTTGTATAAGAAGAAAGCAAACTGAGCAAGCCAGGAGGAGCAAGCCAGTCAGCAGTTTTCCTCCACGGTCCCTGTTTCAGTTCTTGCCTCCAAGTTCCTACCTTGAATTCCTGCCTTGGAACTGTGTTCCTCTATGCACTGTGTTCTAGGATATGTAAGCCAAATAAACCCTTCCCTCCCCAGGCTGCTTTTGGTCATGATCTTTCTCACAACAACAGAGAGCAAACAAGACAGACTGGTTGCTCAACTGATGCATGCAGAAGCGAGGACAGTGGACCTGGGAGTGTCTATGGATGTCCTTATACATGGATGTGGGCATCTCCCACGAAAGCCAGGCATCTGAAAACAGAAGGGATGGGATGCCAAGAGACAGCATAAAGCAGGAAACCTGGAGATTGTGTTACCTTTTATTAATATCAAATCCATTCACAATAATTACAAGACAGAAGGAGGAATCTGGGTAATGTCACCAGCTGCTCTAATGATCCCACTAGGGAACAAGCTCTATGCTTCAGAGTCGCAACCTCATTCCCAAATGGCCAAGAGGAACTCCAAGCCATAGCTCTGCCAGCTCCCACACCATCCCAGTAAGAACAAGGACGATCTTCACTTTTAGTTCTTACCTAGTCGTGTACCCAGAGAAGACCACGCCCATAGGGCCAGACCACTCCCCAACACAATTTACTGTTAGATGAAATTCTCACAACATTTCCCCCTTTTAGTCTAAAATAAAAAGGAAGGATCTAATCCTAATATAAAATTATGTACAATAAGAACTATAAACCATGTGGTGGTGGCATATGCCTTTAATCCCAGCACTAGGGAGGCAGAAGCAGATGGATCTCTGTGAGTTCAAGGCCAGCCTATTCTACTGAGTGAGTTCCAGGACAGGATACAAAGTTATCTACAGAGAACCCCTGTCTTGAAAAACTAAACAGCAACAACAACAAAAGAACCATATCAAGTAAGAACTACATCTTAGATGTTCAGACTATAGGTAAAAGGCAATCTTTATAGAGATTGCTCCAATAGTTGTCCTTTCCTAAAGAGTTCAAGTTTGTACCTAATGTGTCCTTAGCTAAGATTCATGAGGATTATAACTGTAACTATGTAGTCTTCAACCCCATCAAAGACCTGAGAAAAACTATATTGCCTATGTAAGCAGGAAGTTCAGACAAGCTATTTCCAAAATTACAAGAAGATGACAGAACAGCTGGCTGTCACCCAAACTTTCTCTGTGATTTTGGGGCATCCAACCTTGGCTTATAGGCCTAGAATATCTAACAGACCATTTTCAGAAGTAGAAAAATTTGAAGGACTGTCCTACCCTGTCTCAGCAAAGTTTGGCAGTTACTTTTCCTTGTGTCCTGATTGTCTGGATTGGACATAATGCTTACTGTCAGCAGTCAAGGCAAGAGTAGTTTTTTTGCCCAGAAGAAAACAAATTTCATATGGAGGATCTTCAGTGCACATAATCCTCTCCGGAGTAGATCAGTGCTGCCAGGAGCAGTCTTGTCTCACCTCAACAGAATTGTAAGTTATTAAAACATTTAAGTGACATATTTTGTAGGCTTTTGAAGTGTTTGAAGATGATCTATCTTTGTGGTATATATCTCTGCACACCTAGAAAACATAACAAACATGACTGTAAGTTTGACAAACATGGGTGACGTTTAACCTGCAATTCTTTTTAACCTATATAGCTTAAAGACTAAAGCTTCACATTATAAAAATAAACAATCTATAAATAAATGTACAGGATAAGGACAATGACCTTGAAACTGTGACAATATATTAAAATATCTTAACCAGAGGTAAAAATGTATAGTGCAATATGACAAGAATAACCTTAATTTGTATCAATATACAAAATATCCTAAACAGATGTAGAGACATATATACAGTATGACAAAAATAATTTTAAATTTGAATCAGTATACAAGAATCTGTACCAATGCAAATTATCTAAAACTGATAGCTGCTTTTTTAGTTTGCAAGTAGATACAATAATCTATCTTATTATCCTGTCATATCTATCCCCCTTTTTTTTATTCCAAATGAGATCCCTGAGTCTGACCTCTATTGTTCCACCCCAACCCTATAACAATTTATTACCAACCCCCAACAAATGAACATTATCCATAACCCCGAGAAAAACCAAAACCATTTACCCCACCTTTTGGGAAAGGAGGTGTCAGTTCTTAGAATTACTTCCTGCTGTCTAGCTGGTGACAGTGTCTCTCTAGGACCCTATAAACACTAAAACAACGGCTAAGTCTTAGGAGGACTAGCTGCATCGTTAGCAGCCAGTCTCTGAGTAATGGCTAAAGCTTATCTGAAGTCCTGGCTAGAGTGGTGCATGAGGCTGGGCCATCTCAGCCAGCCGCCTTGGAACTGTCCTGAGCAGTGTGTAACTCAAAGTCAAACTTGGAGTGGTGTTTATCGGCTCAATGGCATCGTTATGACCCAGGTACAATCGTTGTTGTGTGGCCCCATCATCTTTTTGGAGACTTCAGAGATTGCTGTTAGGGAAATTTATTGTTCACTGTGGAAAACTTAAAATGTAAACTTAGTATCAAAACAGAAAGTCTAAATTTTAAGATATTATTATATCTAAAGAAAAGTTCTGCTGGGCGGTGGTGGCGCACGCCTTTAATCCCAGCACTCGGGAGGCAGAGGCAGGTGGATCTCTATGAGTTGGAGGCCAGCCTGGTCTACAAGAGCTCAGGATGGGCTCTAAAGCTACAGAGAAACCCTGTCTCAAAAAAAAAAAGAAAGAAAAGTTCTAAAGAGTCAAAAATAAATATAAGGGGAAATTAATTTGTAACAATAATCCTTAGCTAGTTCAGTTGATAGAATATGCAACTCTTATTCTCAGAATCGTAGGTTCGAGCGCCACATTGGAAGCCAGGTAATGCGGGAAACCTGGGGATTGTTTTACCTTTTATTAATATCAAATCTGCGCACAATGATTACAAAACAGAAGGAGAAATCTGGATCACATCCCCAGCTGCTCCACTGATCCTGCTGGGGACCAGCTCTCCACGGCTGCATCATAATCTCATTCCCAAAGGACCAAGGGGAACTCGAAGCCATAGCTCTGCCAGCTCCTACATCATTCCAGAGAAAGCAAGTGTGACTCTCAACTTCAGTCCTTATCTGGTCACATGCCTAAAAAAGACTGCACACATCGGGTCAAGCCACCCCAATACAATCTACTGTTGGATCGAATTCCCACAACAGCCTGCTGGCCTTTATAGAGGAGAAAGCAGGGCTAGATCGTACCAGGACAGAGACTGAGAGTCATTGTACATACTCTGTACTCTCTCTGAAGCTCTCATGGGCATGCAGGGCTCTTTGCAGAAATCTAAATAAAAACTTAAATCTTAGAAGCAAAACGAACAGAAATAGAAACAAGAAGACAAGCTTCATGTGGCTGACACCTGGAATCCCAGCATTCAGAAAGCCGAGGCAGGAGGATTGCCCCAAGTATGGGGCCATACCGGGTGACCTTGTGAGTTCTAGACTAGCAACCTAGGTTTACTTATATCTCACTAGGTCTAATAAGTCTGAAAATGTGGAGTGAGGAAATCACACACCTATGCCTGTATCCAGCATAAGGGCAATGAGGTCGGGGGTGAGGCTTGAGGGTGGCAGAACAAGCTAGCCTTGAGTCTTCAGAATCTGTGTAAGAAAATATATTCACTGAGAACCTACTATGTGGTGCTTGGCTCTGTGTTGAGCCCTGAAACTGGGTAAGGGGGTTTGAAACTACTTCTACTAAAAGTAGACTCGGATGCTTGGGGGTCCTTGAAACAGCCTCTGCTCACACAGACTCAAATCTCAAGCAGGGATTTGTTTTCCTGGGGTGGGAGGAGAAACTTCCTCATCAAGTATTCTAATCAAATAGAAATTCATTCCATTAAACAATTTAATAACAGGAACAATATTATAGAAAAGTTATTGTGATCGTAGAGCCTTCCGATTAAAGTCCAAACTATGGCCCTGAAGTTGGTTGAAGCTTGACTGTGATGCCTAATAAATGTTTGGAATGGTCACTTGGAAAAGATAAACAGTTTGTAACTGCTGGGGACAAAAATCTCATGTTATTCCAACTAAAGCTAGAAGTGGAAAAGTGGCAGCAGGGAGGGCTGGAGGGCACTAAAGGTCTTCGTCTTGTTCTTTTCACGTGTGGTTGTGTGTGCACCTGCATCGCACACGTGTGTAGTATGCATGTGTGTTCCAACATTCTCACCATACAAGCACCTGTGAAGATCAGAAGTCAAACCTTGGTCGTCTTCCTCCACTATTCTCTCTGTCTTGAGACAGAGTTCTCCCTGAACCTGGAGCTTGCCAATGGGTAGACTGGCTGGCCAGCGAGCCCCAGAGAGCCCCTGTCTCCACCTCCCCAGCACTTGCATTACAAGGACATATCCTGTGTGTGTGTGTGTGTGTGTGTGTGTGTGTGTCCTTTACTCTTCACCATAGTTTTTGAGGCAGGTTCTCTCACCAAACCTGGAGTTCTCCATTTCAGCTGGACCAGTTGGCCTTCCGCTCTGAAATGACAGATGTGTGCCTTTGTGTCCGGCTCTCATGGCTGTTGAGGATCCGAACTCAGGTCTTCATGGATGTGTGACAAGCATTTTACCCACTAAGCCATCTCTGCAGCCTCACATTTTATGATATCTGGGAGAGTATCATTATTTCTCTACTCTTGGTATTAATCGACAGATAGGGATTCTCATATTTGTCAGTAATCTAAAGATAGCCATGGCACAGTGACACACAAGAGGTGATGTGCACAAATCAACTGTGTGTTCTTCCAGACCTGCCAGAAAAATCTCACAGGTGTCGATAGATGTTTTGTGTATAAAGCTCTGACAGGTCATGTTGTCTATGTACTATGGAAATCACATCTGATATAAAATCTAGACATCACAAACCACCTGAAAATTCTAGAAACTACTCGGAAAACTCATTCCAAGAGTTGCGGATATTGAAGAAATAATTGACCCTATGATAACACTACTTATCAATCTTAGGGGACAAAGTCAAGGTCACATCAGAGGAGAATTCATACCTTCAGAAGTGTTAGTCACTAAGTCACAAGGGTACAAACAAATGCATTCATTCAAATTCACTTTAGGAGTAGCTGTAGGTAAGATGGGCTTTAGTGGCACAGGTTCATAGTCCCAGTCTTCATGAGGCTGAAGCAGAAGGATTACAAGTTCAAGATCAACCAGTCTGGGAAACGTAGCAGGACATTCCTACTTCAAAATAAAAGTTGGTATTCCTTTCTTATTCTTTTTTTTTAATTTAGTAGATTAAAAAAGAAAAACACCTAATCCAAGTTGTTAAGTCTGTTCTAGACTCCCACAGATCAGAGGCCTCTGCCCACAGAAACCAGGGCCTAATGGGAGATTTTGTGTAGGCTTCAAGTTTAAGGCCCTTACCTTATGGAACAGAGACTAGGCTTAAATAGGAGAAGGGCATGGTGTGGGCTGGAAATGGCCAGGTAATTCGCCTGGTGGAAGTATGTGTAAGTGCTATCCTGGCCCCAGGGGACCATTGTCCCCCAAACCTGTCTCTGCTACTCCTTTTGATAAACCTATTCTAAGGTGACGTGCCCCCACGTGACAGCTGACAGGATAATCTGCAAAGGGGACACAGTGGCTGAAGCAGCATTTGAACCTGACCTGGCTCTTGTGTCACCTGGCCTCCCCAGACAGGCAAAGGTGTAGACATGGGAACTGATAAGGCTTCTGAGGTCTTGGGGGAGGGAGAAGAGTACAGAACCCTGAGCCCATGCTAAGCCCCTCTCCACAATGCGAGAAATCCCAGAGTCACCTAGACCTGGAGCGCCTTGCCTGTTCTCTCCCTCTGGGCCCTAGAACTTCCCCCCCCCCCAAAGCACTAGACATGCGTTCAGAGCAGAGACAAGCACCAGCCAGGAGACTTTCCTCACAAGTGGCTCAGGGAATTCTTTCCCAGGGTCCCTTAGGGCCTATGACTAAGAGAATAGAAGTAAAGGAATCTAGGCCCCTGGCTGCCCAGATTCCCCCTTGGATCAGGGAGGAAGGGGTGGCATCTGTAAGGTCCGAGTCAAGTAAGGGAGCCAGCACTGGTGAGTGACAGGGATGAACACGCCAGGTGCCCGCAGCACCCACGCCCCCACACCAACAGTAAAGCTTTTTGCGGGGCAGGTGAGAGCACAGGCTCAGAAAGCACAGCACAGGCAAGTGGCAGGGCTGAGATCTGAATGCCAGATAGCATTACTCCATCATGCCAGTCTGTCCTCAGTACGTGCTCCCGGGGTACCAGAGTCTGGGTGGCTTAGGGGGATGGTGACGGGAAGTCCCCTTACACATGGACTATGATGAGTTCCAAATCTCCCAATTCCCCAGCAGCTAAGAAAAGAATGGAAACTCACCACCACCACCCCTCCAGAGCTGTGAGAATAGCCGAAAGGGCAGCATCCCCGCCAGGTTCTGAATGCATTTTTGAAATTGCAAAGAGAAAGAAAGAAGGTCAGCATCCCTGGAAGGCTCACTGGGTGCTTCAGGCTTTCTCTACTCTTTGTAGAGATTCCCAGGCTGCAGGAAGAATAAGTCCGTCCAGGAGGGAATACATCAGACTCCAATAGAAGAGAGAAATATAGGAGAGAGATGGGCTGTGGTTCTGGACTCATCCAATTTCTGCCACTCTCACAAAGTACCCGAGGCAGGTAACTTTGCAAATAAAGGGGGTTTATCACGAGGTGTGGTGGGACACATCTGGAATCCCAGCACTAGGGAGGTTGGGGCAGGAAAGAGAGAGAGAGAGATGGTCGAAGGAGAAAACGGGAGAGAAAAAGAGTAGTTTTCTCTATCTCACTTAATCTCAGTTTGTGTTGCTTAAAGTTGACCCTTGAAGCCCCTCCCCTTGTCTATCACATTATGAATAATGACAAGAGCAGACGTTCCAGGTGTTTAAAAGCCTCCCTGCCAGGTCCTACCTCTTAAAGGTTCCTCGCCACCTCCCAATACTGTCACCTTGGGGACAAATTCTCCAACATTGGAACCCTTGGGGGACAGACTCAGACCACATCCAGGCACGGCAGTTGAGGAATGGTCGTCCATCAATGAAGGTGATGGGAGGCATGCTCCGTGGGATGTGCTCCAAGGGCTCACTGTCGTGAAAATGTCACTCTAAGATGGCACGGCCCATGAGAACACAGTGAAAGTACCTCCATCGCCTGGGGTTTCGCTGGGCTGTCATGGCAGAATCAAGGAAGTAGGTTGGACTATGTGATCAAAGCAGGCCTTTGTGGCACGGTAGGGAGCTCGAGAGTCCTAGAGTTGCATCTGAGGACCCTCCCAGGTTAGCAGAGCCCATCGATTCACCTACGCAGAATGGTGGTTAGGCAACCAGAGAATCATGGGAGAAACAGTTCACATTCCATATTAAAAAAAAAACACACAACTGTGAGTTAATTTGCCAGCTCCTACTACATAAGCAAGGCCTGGTCAGTTGTCTTTCTTATACAAACTAACCATAATTCACTCTCTATTTTGTTTTGTTTTTTTTTAAAGAAGAAAACATATGGCTTGTTATTGCAAAAGCGCTAGGTGCGTGTGTGGTCGGGGTGCACTGGCCTGTGTATGCCTGTGTGGAAGTCAGAAGTCAATGTCAGTGTTTTCCTTTATCGTTCCCCACTTTATTTCCGAGACAGACTCCTTTACTGAATCTGTAACCCAACCTTTAGCTAGACTGAGCAGCCAGTAGGTTCCCCTGGGAGCCTCTGCCCTTCCCCAGCATTGAAGTTACATGGTGCTGTACCCAGTTTTATTGTGGCTGCTAAAGATCTGAGGCCTCTCCCCAGCCCCATAGATCCTCTTCATTTTAAAAGCAAACTTAGGTCCCTCTACAAAGAATTAAGAAAGCACCAAATCTAACGGCAATCCTGAGGCTAGCCTTCAGCAGCGCACCCTCCAGAACATATCATCTGTGTTGTGGATACAACCTGTGCCCAGAGTTTTACAACGCTGACAAGACTTCACAGGTGGCATCTCACTTTGGCAAGCCCTGAGAAGCATCCTCGGGCAGTCATTGCACATGCGTGGAATACCACCTAGCCAGCATCAGGCGGTCCCTAAGGCCCTCTCTTAAATGAGGATGAGCATGTCTCTGCAATGAAGCACTTCCTGCCCTTTGATTCTTTGTAAAACAGGCACCCAAAAAGGAAAGGCCCTTTTTGTTTTAAATGTTTGCAATTTGTTTGCTAAATTATGCCACAATTGAATTTTCTGGAGGCAAAGTTGGAAGCCATTGTTCTACTGTCTCCTCCTGCCTCATCTCTATTCAGAAAAGACATCAAAGATGCCAACTATTACTGCCTTACTTGGTCTGTGACATGCCATATAAAGACCAGGCTATTTTTACAATGTCTTGGTTCTGAAGGTCTCTGCAGAGTGGGCAATCAGGATGGGATCCTTGCAGATGGGTAGCTGGTGCCTCAGTAGGAACAAACTCCCATTAATGGCAATCCAGAAAACTGAGGCCCTGCTAACAGCCTGCCCCATTCACCCATAAGGCCCAGAGTACTTAGAGATTCACCATTAAGTGGAGAAACAAAACTGTGACCCAGCTTCCCCAGGGCAGGCTTTGGAGTAGGGATAGGTTCCAGCAGGTCAAATTGGCAATGAGCTGGGCAGGGAGTCTGGGAGGGCTTATTTCTGGCCCCAGAATGTGAAGTACTGGAGAAGTCAGCAAGTCAATGCGTGTCAGAGGTGCTGCTCAATCCCAGCTCAGACCTGGGGATTTTTTCCACCCATGTTGTGGCATTGTGTTGGCACACATGCAGGGTCAGGTCCTGGCTGAGGCTTCCCAGCCCTGGGGCTGGTCACCGGTTCCCTCCAAGTCCCCTCCAGCTAGTTAAAGCTAGAAACCAGGCTTGCCTGCTGTAGGCTGGGGATGGGATGTTTATGTAACAGATGTTGCTGACGAGATGAAGGTGGCCTGATGGGTAGGTAGGTGGCTCAGATGGTAAGGTGCCGTAGGAAATCCTACAGTCAGTATCAATTAAGTTACCTGCCCACTTGGGCATGGCCTCTTATACTATAAATACCCATGTAAAGCACATGTTCCCTCTCTCTTCCAACTACTGGATAAGGTTCCTGTTCCCTGTTCATACAGAGGACTGTGATCTGTGAGTTTGTCCTTAAATAAATAACCCTTTATTATACTCGATTCTGAGCTAGTGTGGGATTTCTTTTTAGCGTCCATCTTCAGGAAAGGACTTACTGCTCAACCATGGGGCCCTGGTTTCGATCCCCAGAACCTACTTCAATAAAATCCAGGGGTCAGCTAGAGCGTTAGCTCATTGGTTAGAAACCCTGACTACTCCTCCAGAGCACATGGATTCAGTTCCCAGTGCCCACATGGAAGCTAACAACTCCAAGTCCGGGGGATTTGATGCCCTCTTCTGGCCTCCACGGGCTCTGCATGTACATGGTAGTACACAGATGTGCATTTAGGCCAAACACCCTTGCAAATAAATGGCTAAAAGTCTAAAAAGAAAGCTCCATGCATAGTGGGGCTCACTTGTCATCCAACCCTGGGGAAGTAGGGACAGGTGGGTCCCTGGTGCTAGCTGGCTAGCCTGGGAGGGTAGTAATTAAAGATCAGTGGGGGACCATCCCAGAAAAGAAGGTGGATGTTATCTAAGGAAAACAACTGGTTATCCTCTGGTTTACACACACACACAGAGAGAGAGAAAGAGAGACACAGACAGACAGACAGATAGACAGAGACAGAGACACACATACAGACAGACAGACAGACAGAGACAGAGAGCACATAACCATAAGGACAGAATTATGGTTATAAAGTAGAAAGTAAAATAATTTTGCGGCTAGGGGTCATCACAACATGAGGAACTGTACTAAAGGGTCACACACGCAGCATTAGGAAGGTTGAGAAGCACCAACTTAAGAGAACATTTTGAGAAATGGGGCACGTTTAAAGACTATGGGATAATGAGGGAGCTCCAATCAAAACATTTCAGGGGCTATGGTTGTGACCTACTCTTGCACTGAAGTAGATGGATGCTGCCATGTGTGCTCAGTCATACAAGGTTGGTGGGCGTGTGGTGGAACCAAGGGAGCCATTTCTAGGAAGGATTCTGGAAAGTGCGGTGCCCACTTAACAGGGAAGAGAACTCTTGGTGGTGGTTGTATTAGGGTTCTGTAGAGTGATGGAACTTACAGAATGAATATATATATATAAGGGGGTTTTATTAGAATGACTTACATACTGCAGTCCACTGAATCCAGCCATGGCTGCTTGTGGACGGAAAGTCCAAGAACCCGGCAGTTCCTCAGTGCACGAGGCTGGATTTCTTGGCCGGTCTTTAGTGTTATGCTGGAGTCCTAAAGAAGCAGGCTCCAATGCTGGTGAAGGGATGGATGTGCTAGCAAGGTGAGGGCAAGTAGGGAAAGGGCAAAGCTTCCTCCTTCCTTGTCCTTATAAAGGCTTCCAGTGGAAAGCGTGGTCCAGATAATACTTCCCTCCTCAAGGTCCAGATTAAGGTGTGTGTCTTCTTACTTCATGTTAGGCAGAAATCCCTCACTGCTGTGCCTTCCATATTGGACTGTAGTCCATTCCAGATGCAGTCAAGTGGACAGCCAAGAATAGCCATCATAGCCAGGTGGTGGTGGCACACACCTTTGATCCCAGCCCTTGGGAAGCAGAGGTAGGATCTCTGTGAGTTCAAGGCCAGCCTTGGCATCCAAGGCTGTTACATAGAGAAACCCTGTCTCAGAAAAAAAGAAAAAAGAACAGCCATCAGAGTGGTATTAAAGGAGGCACAGAAGATCAGAATCTGAGGGACTACTTTGAAAACTATGACAAGATTGAAACCATGGTAGTTATGGAAGTCAGGCAGAGTGGGGAAAGGAGGACTGACTTGCTCTTGTAACTGTTGAGATCATGACACAGTCGATAGGACTGTTGTTGAGATCATGACACAGCCGA
>JAQHUG010000055.1:315402-341441 GCA_028555095.1 Dicrostonyx torquatus | reverse complement strand
AACTGTAAATGTCTGCCACAGAAGGGGTGACGATCCATTGTCAGAAACGTCACTGCAGCCTAAACAGGAATCCCTTCTCAGGCTGTCATAGCCACAGTTGGTAAAGGCGCAGCCACTGATTCATGCAATACAGTGTCAATCAGATGTGCGTGCCTGAGGTCTTTTGTCTCTTGTGACCTTTTCTTTTTTCTTTACCTTACATCAGGTATATTGCCCTGTAAATTGTGGAACCAGGAGTTAAAAATTAAGGAATTTTTAACTTTTTTTTTTTCAAAAAAAGATACATTTCCTTCTATTTGCGGACTGATTGTAAGACAGATCAGTAGCAGGCCCAGACTGAGATACTGACAAGTAAATGCTAGTCGCTAGGATTTGCATACTATAGGAGAGGTGGAGAGCTCCAGGCTGCAAAGAAGTGGAACTGGCTGCGAGCAGGAAACCGTTGAAGCGTAGGGTCAGTCACGATGTGTCCTATCTCGTCTGTAATATCAGTTCACAGTTTCCACAACCTGGGTTCCAGCCCCGTCTGCCTGGGTTTAAACCTCTTCTCTGCTAGCTGTGCTTCAGTTAACCTATCTGTAAAACGGGGCTGACAGGAATCATGCTTACATGCAGAGGCCTATGTCATGTGCTCGGAAACGTGGAAAGAAAGAAAACATACGACCATCCGTAGCCCTGGGTTACACTTTTACCAGAACTTACAGCATCCTGTTCAAAGAAGTAAGCCCATTTCACCAAGAAGTGGAGTCATTTGCCCCAGGTCTGTCCAGACAGAATGGAGACACGCCTACTGTGTTGCTCCACAGACCGGGCCTGATGAGAAACAACTTCCAGGACTGGGTTTTCCCAGTCTTCTCTGCATCTCTCTGGACCCCCGGCTCTGCAGCACTCAGAATCCGGCTCCCCTCCCACATCTTCCTGGAAAAAATTGGCCAAGCCCAGAGCGCTGGAATTCTGAAGGGTGACTCCCTCTTTGGAGGGGCTCCTCTTCCAGCAGACAGAGGTCATGTGACTAAGGGGATACTCTGTCTTTGGCAGGACTTTGAGCAGGTCTAATTGGGTCCTTAGAGGGTGGGGAGAACCAGACAGGGAGACAGGGAGACAGCACTTCTGTGCCATGTCAGTTAGAGAGCTGACTAAGATGGACTCAGTCCACCTTTGGGTGCCAATGAGAAAGATGTGCTTCTGAAACTCATTGAGCAGATCCCATGGCCTCTGCTTGCATATTTCTCAGATGGAGAGCTCACTGCTACCTCTCCCCTGCCCCAGGACATCTCCAGAGTCACCGGTAACCTGTGTCACCTACTGAGGAAAAGAAGGTCCACAGTCACCAGACATTTGCCCAGAGACACACCTGGTCTCCAGGACTCAACATTAGGCCAACCTCTTCCATTTTTTGGCTCTAATGTCCCAGACAGGCAAGGATTGTCTGCTGGCGGAGAAATCAAGAAAGGTTTCTCAAAGGAGGTGACCCTCAGATGAGACTTCTATGGCAAACACAAGAACAGTCATTTGGGTGGAGGAAGGCTACCCCCAAGAAGTGAAAGCACTAAGCCCCTTCATAGCCAAAGGCACGTCCTGGGGAAGCTCTTGACCCTGGATATTATAGTATATATACAAGAAGGGACAAAACTTCAGCTCCTCCTGCCCCAGACTCACTGGGATCGTCTCCTCCTGTTTACCCAAACTGGTTCATGACATGGGATTGTTTTGTCTGCGGCTGGCTCAGGTTCTCTGCTCAGTCTGCCTTCTTCCCGCTTGTTTGGAAACCCAGCTGGGTTGCAAGCTGGTCCTAGCACACACTTGGCAGTGGTGACAAAGCTCGGGTAGTGGTCACTCTAGAAGAAGCCGGCCGGGTCGGGTGGGGGCATCATCCTCTTTCAAGGGCTCTAGACTATGAATGCTATCACAGGCCCTCCCTCGGGGCGGCTGGGGAAGCTGTAGAGTCACGGTTACCCTTCAGGACACACGCACTCCCTACCTTGTCTGCTACCCAAGGGAATTGTGTTGCAGGAACTTGTGTTCCTGTCTGGACGTGCATGCAGCCTTCCTCTCTCGTGTGGTTTTTGGTTTTGTTCTCTGGAAAAGATTTATATCGCCTGTTACCGTGATTATTTCAATGCTCAGGACAGGAAACCTGGGCCATTCAGGGGCGTGGGAAGGCTATGTCTGTACCCTTCACCAAAGGCATGTGCTCCTAACATCCCATGCGTGTACACCACAGTATGGGGTGAGGTGGGCACTAAGTCTGGTTTTGACACTGGGCACACACATCTTGGCCTTCCACCTCAGTATGGGGCAGCCATGAGACAATAAAAAGAATAAGGGGCTGGGATTTCGAGGTCTCAGATTCGAGGTGAAGCTCAGCTGACTGGGTGTATCCTGGGAGAATACTTTCCGCCTCTGGACCTCAAGTTCTTTAAAATGCCTCTTGGGAATCCTTCCCACTCAAATACTTCAGGACTTGATCAAGCTTGGGCCTTCAATTACCAGGATACCAGAAAGAACATCCTCAAAGGGGCTCCACCCTGGCCCAGTCCCAGAGCGCCCCCTCTGGCTGCTCCAGTTTTAGACAGGTAGTCTTGGTTCCATTTCTAGGCTGAAGTGTCCAGGTTAGTGGGGGAAGTGAGGGGAGCTCCATTTCCTCTCCTGGTAAAAAGAAGATACAGGGAAGCCTAAGCATTTCCTCCTTTGGCACTGGGGCTCATACCTCTAATAAAGCTGTTTGCGGAACCTGCTGTTAGCAGGAAGAAAATACCGTCTGCTTGGAGCAGTTAAAGTGTGTCTTGCAATTGTTAGCAGTCCCACAACCTCCCCAAGGGGATGACATTAGTATCCCGGCCTAGCAGCTACAGAAACTGAGGCTGCTTATCCAAGATTATCTACAGCTGGTGAGTGCTGGCGCTGGCCTTGGATTGGCTGTGAGTCTCAGTGATGAAGTCCCTGGGACAGCTCTGGGTACCTGGCCCTGTTCAGTCACATTCCTGAGCACTCATGACAGTGACAGAGAGGTTCATAATAAAACTGGGCATTCTCCCAGAGCACACCTAGTTAGTGCTCAGTCTTCATTGGAACATGCTCGCATACAGACACACACACACTATGTACATATACACACAACAGTGTATACATACACACACTATGTACACATTCACACAACACTATTTATACACACATACACACACTACACCTATACTCACTGTGCACACATATAATGCACAGGCGCACACACACACACAGTGGCCACTCTTCTTGGCTTCCTTGGCAAACTCTGCTCAAGTCCCATTTAAAAAAATAGGTAGCAAGACAGAGACAAGGGCAAGAACATTGGCTTGTTCTGTGGCAAGAGCCTCTTATTATCAAGTCCTCAGAGTGGTGAGCTATCATGAAGGACAGGCTGGGGGCATCTATTCTTTCCTGCACTGAAGGTCCCCCGAAGCCCCCATCAGAGCCTGAATCTTAGCAGATAGAGGGGCAGAGAGGCCCTGGACACATGCATATCATCTTCCCTGTGGAGAAACAGGGTCCAGCTTCCCCCAAAGACAGACAGGCTGTGAGCTCACCCATCTCCCTGCTCTTCCTTGGGATGTGGCCTGCACTAGGAGACCGGGTGAGAGCCTCTTTAGGGCTAGAGAAAGAGTTAGCTTTCAGACTTGCTCAGACCTGGGTTTGAGGCCTGCCCCTGATTGGGTGTGAGTCTGGGCTACTTGGAGTGGCTTCTATGCTTCTACATTTTTGTCGGGGAAAGGGTGTCTCAGCCTTCAAGGGTGTGAGGAAATAGTGGAGGTGCATGGTTGTTGCCTTTTGCCTCTGTTCTGCAAAGATATTTGCTTCCAAGCCAAGGAAAAGTGCATCACCTGCCCACTGTCTGTCAACTAGCCAACACCGACAGAGTACCTGCCATGGGTCAGGCACTTGGCAGAAGAAGCAAGAGGAACCACACAGCAATTAGGATAAATGGCTAAGGCAGGAGGGAGAGACTGCACTACTCAAACATTCTTATGTTGGAGTCTTGGACCTGGCCTGAAGCTACCAGCCCTGATTGCGTTTCTTCATCTTCTGTGAAACTGGGATCTGCTCTAACTATCCCCCTTCTGGAGAAATCAAGTCTACTCAGAGGACCCAAGGCCAGGCTTACCCAACCCTTCAACACTTCAACATGTCATCTACACACGTGTCGCATTGCATCCGTAGGTATCCTGAGATACATGAGGCACAAAATCCAGAAGGTGGACATGCCTAATGGATGCCTTACCTGCGGGAAGTCAGAGCCTATAGATTTTAACCGCTACAGGGAGTCACCACCATAAGATATAGGTCAGCTTTAGGGGACACAATGGGAAACAGTGTCCCAGTTAGATTGTCCCACAGGGGCGACCATGGAAAATCCCATGGGATGTAGAGACAGTAACTGGGCAGTAGGTGTGCCAGAAGCAGGCAGAGAAGTGTGGCCAGGAGACAGAAGGCAGAGGGGCAGCAGGAGTGTGGGCAGGAGTGTGGGCAAGAGTGTGGGCAGGAGTGTGGTCAGCAGGAGTGTGGGCAGCAGGAGTGTGGGCAGCAGGAGTGTGGGCAGGAGTGTGGGCAGCAGGAGTGTGGGCAGGAGTGTGAGTAGCAGGAGTGTGGGCAGCAGGAGTGTGGGCAGGAGTGTGGGCAGCAGGAGTGTGAGCAGCAGGAGTGTGGGCAGGAGTGTGGGCAGGAGTGTGAGTAGCAGGAGTGTGGGCAGCAGGAGTGTGGGCAGGAGTGTGGGCAGCAGGAGTGTGAGCAGCAGGCATAGGTGTGTGACATGCCTGGGAGCCAGGACTAAATTAAGAGGCCAGAACAGTACAGATCACATGCAGCACAAGGGGACTGGAGCAAAAAAATAGTTTCAAATGCAGTGCGTGTGATTCAAGGCATCATTATGAGACCTGTGGAATAAGTAGTAGGGGGGCAAACCCTGGCGAGGGCTGACGGTGTAGATGGGATTTTCATTTTAAGGGGCAAGAGTGCTGGGACTGCACTGCAAATCTTTCAAAACTGTGAAGTTCTGTGTAGGGAAGGAAAAGGACGTTCTAAATGGGATCACCTAGCCACAGTGAGCAAGAAAAGACAAAGAATTGCAACAGCCCTCTGAGGTCTGAGGCAAGCGCTCAGGCAAGCTCACCTTGCCCCACCCTCACCCCACCCCCTCCCTGTAGCAAGGGGCTCTCTTCTCAAGACTCCCTCTCTCCATTAGTAATATTTCCGGAACATTCCTAAACCAGAAAATGGCCAGATACTGGAAGGGCCCACATGCTCAAGTCTAGTGTTGGATCTAGTTTTCTGAGCTGACTCTAGGAGTTCTGGAAACAGAGATCCCACTGTCTATCCCCCACCCCCATCCCTGCAGGCAGCTCCCCACTGTCCACCCTCATCCCCAGCCCTGAAGGCAATTGCTGCCTTCTTCCTTTAAGGGAAAGGCTTCCCTGGAAAGCCATGCTCAGGGCTGCACTTTGCTGCTGGGGCTGATGCAGGCTATGAGGTACCATCCCCCTCCCCTGTCCCATCTGTGCCTTGGCTGAAGGTTAACCTAGGGATGGTCTTTAAACAACATCCTGACATGCAAAGCAGGCATTAGGAGAAACTCATTTCCTGTGGGGGGGGTGGTGGTCAGGAGACCCGATTCTTTCTGGATCTGGCCTGGGTGGTGTGTGTGCAGGGGTGCTTACTGGCTGCTGATGTTTAAGAGGTCAACATGGCAGGCAGACATTGGGAAGATCAACGAGGCAGACACCTGCCCTGGAAATAAACAGATGGAGGGGGTCACACAGGTATATTTTGCAGACAGATAGTAATGCGCACGGGTACATATGCACACACCTGTGCACATACAGTTTTTGTTGAGATGCTGAAGTATATATGCCCCACGGAACACAGACAGAACAGTCTCAAAGGTTCTCCAAGATCAACAGGCTAGATGTCTCCTTCCGAACATGTGAAATCAGTGTCCATCCTGATATAAAATCAGGATCAAAACCTGAGTTGTGAGCAGGAGAGCTAGGTGGAAGGGCCCCGCCCTAAATACACACACACACACACACACACACACACACACACACACACACAGGCACGCATGCACGCACACACCCCATGACTGAAGCAGGGCGCCCCCTGGTGGTACTGGGAAGGCAGATCACTGGCCCAAAGCTGGCACTTGACTTGCCTGGCACTGACTCATCCCTCCCTCACAGTGATTGAAGGGAGGGGCTCTGGCACAAATTTCCATGATACAGCTGAGAAAAATACCAGCCCCATGGAGTATTTCTGTCTGTGTTAGTCAGAATTCTCCAGAAGAACAGAACAGATAGAGTGAATGTATATTTTTTAAAAAAAAAATTTACTAGTTTTCTTATGCATAATATGGTCTGGTAGTCCAACAATGGCGGTCTTCATTCTGGAGAATGAAGAACCCGGCTCCTCAGTCTACAAGGCCAGTTCCCCAGCTGTCCCAGTCTGGGGCCAGAGTCCTGAGGATTCCCAGGGAACCTCGCCTCTTAAGTCCATGACAGAAACCCACAAAAGTTGGGCAGTGCCATCAGTGACAGCATGCCACACAACAGAATAGACAGATAGGCCAACAAGAATGACTGCAGCAAGCAGACAAAAGGGGGAGTTTTCTTCTTCCGCCTCCTTTATCTGGGCTGCCTCCAGAAGACACTACCACACTGGGTGTGCAAGAGAACTGGAATGTTGGAAACCCCAGCATCTGTAGGACTCAACCAACATCTGGGAGCGGGCAGGGCCCTCCTCCTTCTCCCCCACATGTACACATCACACACACACACACACACACACACACACACACGCACATCACACCACTGTCATGAGCACACACTTCCCAACCTGATTCTTTTGTAAACATTCTCCTTGTACCTGAACTTGCTGTCCCAAACCCCAGGAGGGTTGAGAAGGTGCATTCAGGATGAGTGACATGAGAGGTTGACCAAAGAGTCCACGCAGAGGTGTAGAGAGCATGCAGGCTCAGATTGGGGGACGGTACCTGGCTGCCTTAGGCTTGCATGGCCTCCACTCCCTGTCCTTCCCCCTCAGACAGTGGTGCTGTTGGTGAAAGCTGGGGACTCTGGACCCTAGGACCTCCAGAGAAGGGAGCTGGAGCACCAGTGCCCCATCTTCACTCCCTCCATCCCCTGATTGTGCCCCTGGCCAGACTCACAGGGCAGCCAGATGGCAGAGCCCAAGGAGTGGTCCTAAGGGGACTGCCAAGCCCACGGCAGTAGAAAACAGGAGGTGATCTGGAGTAGGATCCAGTGGAACCCATACTGGATTACCAACCTGGGAGCATCCAGATATACAGAAACCTTCAGTTGCCAAGTCCCCTGGGCAGTAAAGCACCTGGTGGTCACATGTGGGGCAAAGAGAGGAGACACACTTTGTTTTTATCTTAAAAGCAGAGGTTGTCTGGGTCACAGTGCCCAGATACTTATGGCAAAGTCACCAGGGGCACTGAACTCATCTCCAGGGTCACCGAGCCCAAGGACCCAACATCTCCAGGGACTGTCACTATCCAGATGAACTTCACCCGGTCGCAGGATCTCCAGCCCCCAGGCAGAAGAGGCCTCTCTGCCCTTCTCCTGGACAGCCAACCTGTGACTACCAGACACCTCAATAATTCTTAACATAGCCTTAAAACTAGTTCTTCAAACACACAGCCTCAGACACAGTTGGATTTTGCCTCTAGAGGCCTGGAAGGGCCTCTCTGAAAGGCTGGCTATGGGGTATTTCTTCTCTTTCCCAATCTCCACTCTTTGGAGAAGCAGACTTAGTTCTTTTGAGTTTCTAATCCTGGCCTTGGCTTTATAAGTTTCCAGTAAAACTCTTCCAGCATCATCTGGGTGCCTTATGATACTCTCCCCCATCCCCTGCAACTGTCTACGTTGTCTGCCATTGTCAAACCGGGAGACTGGCTTCTGAGCTTGGGAGACTGGCTTCTGAAACTAGATGCCTATGCTGTGTCCAGAATCTTCTTGCTTAGGAGTGTCTGACTGCCGAATGGGACATATCTGGGGTACACCCATACACATGCAAGCATGCACCCAAATAAATGCATGCACCCCAGCTTCCTACACACCTCCCAGGCAGGACTGTCATGTCCCATGGAGTCCTGGACCGAGTGTGAAGGCCTGACAGAAATGGAACTAAGTGAAGGAAAGTTCTGTTTGGACTCAGTCTCCGAGTGGTGTTCTGTCTATGATGGCAGGGAAGTGTGGCAATGAGAGCATGTGACAAGCCTCCTCATGCTGTCAGAGACAGGAAGCAGAGAGTGACTCAGAACCAGGGGTTCTCATGACCTTCAAGAGGCCTGCCCCTAGTGACCCATCTCTGCCAGACAATCCCCACCCCCAAAGGTTTCGTGGCATACCAAAAAAAGCTCCATCTCTTTGGACCAGGTGCTTAGAACAAACCTGTGGGGACAGTTCGGACTGAAGGTGCAATGCCGTCTTTTATAGGCACCAAGCTCCTTACATGAGACCTCTGGGTGAAGTGGGATTCCCCGCTGTATGCTGTGAATATGTTTTATTACCATTGGTTAATAAAGAAGCTACTTTGACCTATGGTAGGGCAGAATAAAGCCAGGTGGGAAATCCAGACAGAGATATAGAGAGAGTAGGTGGAGTCAGGAAGGTGCCATGTAGCTGCTGAAGGAGAGAGACACCAGAATCTAACAGCCTTGTGGCAACATGCAAATCAGTAGAAATGGGTTGATTTACTATGCAAGAGCTAGCTGGAAATACACCTGAGCCACCGGCCAAGCCGTATTGTAATTGATGTAGTTTTTGTGTGATTATTGGGGTCTGGGTGGCCGGGAAATGAATGTGCAGTTTCTGACTACATCTGGGTACACCGTCAAACCATTGTCTTTGCATTTGATGCTAGTCGGCAAGTCTTTGTGACCAGTTGAGTAGTATCTCCCACGTCCCCACAGCCTGGAAGCTTCCTGAATGTAGACACTGCAGCCGCACTCAGCATGTGTGCCTGCACTCAGCGTGGCTTTAGCATTTGTATGTCCAGAAAAGGCCCTAGACTCCATCTTGCATCCTCATAGATGATGTGAGGTTCCTTCCAATTAATTTTTTTTTAATGTGTGCATCCATGTAGTGCTGTGTGTCTGGTGCCTTGGAAGCCAAAAAAGGATGTGAGATCCCCTGGATCTGGAGTTACAGATGGTTGTGAACTACCATGTAGGTGCTTGGAATATAACCCAGGTCTGGAAGAGCAGCCATGCTCTTAACCACTTGAGCCATTTCTCCAACCCAGATATGTGTGTTTTGGTCATCACGACTGATGATGCCTTCTTCTCTGCTTTCCCAGGAAGAACCTCACCTCTCTCTGTCTTGAATACAAATGTACCCTTCTTGGAAGTGGCCCATGCCCCTGTCTATGCATGAGGACCCCATGTACACCACAGCCTCTTCTGGGTGAGTCAAGGGACCTTCAACTGACTGCCAGTCACTCTAGGACTCCGGGTGGGGGTGGGCTGCATCCTGGCCTGGATCATGGTAGAAGGGATGGTTCACATTAGGCCTGAAGATCAAAGCTTCAATCTTTGTCCCCATGGACTTGTCAGGAGCAGCAGGAGTGGGCTTTTGTGGGACTAGGGGGGCATACAAGGACACGTCACCGCAGGTGAGCTGTCCAAAAAATGAACTTGGAAGAAAAAAAGGTTAAAAAAAAAATCAAACTCTGGCCAAGAGGAGGTGGCACACACCTTTAGTCCCAGCACTTGTGAGGCAGAGGCAGGTGAATCTCTGTGAGTTTGAGGCCAGCCTGGTCTACAAAGCGAGTTCCAGGTCAGCCAGAGCTGTTCCCTGTCCAAAACAAAATTCAAACTTTGGCATCAGTATCCAACAAATCAGAGAAATCCAAGTTGGGAAGACAGGGTCATTGTGGAATTGACGTCTGCTGGAAGGGTTTCCTCTGAGTGCTGGCCCACAGAATGAATGTTGAATGTCTGAGATGGTATGTTTGAGTCTCTAGTGGGAGAACAGCTCCCCCAAGCTGCTGCTAAGAACATGGGCTCTCCATGTCCACAGAAATAGGGTTCAGGGCTGGAATGAGAACACCCGGAAAATTCCCAAAGAAGCTGCCCATTCCATAGGTCAGAATGACAGCCTATGGGTGACGACTTCTCTCTGTGATGCCTGGGATCAGCTGGAAGAGGCTGAGCCATGGGAGCAGAAACAGCACACACAGGCTGCACTGGGGTTGGCAACTCCACTTGCAAGGTGCTTCCAAGTGTCCACGCCCTAGGGTGTCTGTCTTCCCACGGCCAGCACTCTGTAAGGCCAGGAAGGAAGGTGGGGCGATGCAGCTGATGACCTCACCTTGGAGCTCACATTACTACCCCTGGAGGTCAGCAGCCAGTTATTAAGTCCAGCCACATCCATGGGAAAAAGAATGAGACTCCGCCTCCCAGAGGGGGCTATATAAGAGAATTTTTTTTTTTTTGGTAGCAAAGCATCTTTCCCGAGCCTTCCATATGTCTTCCCCATTGGCCCCTCCATGACATCCTCAGGGCAACATTGGAGACCCTTGTTCACACGCACCTCTAACATCGGGCACACAACCCCTTTCCTGTCTGGGACCACCCTCCAAACTTTAATCCCATAACCCCAAACGGATGAGATGGGTCATTGGTCTACCCTTGGCTGCTTAGCACTCCCCCATCCTCAGGACTTCTCTTTTTTTTGTTTTTTGTTTGTTTGTTTTGGTTTTGTTGTTTTTGTTTGTTTGTTTTTAGAGACAGGGTTTCTTTGTGTCACTTTGTTGCCTGCCCTGGACCTAGCTCTTGTAGACCAGGCTGGTCTCGAACTCACAGTGATCCGCCTGCCTCTGCTTCCCGAGTGCTGGCATTAAAGGAGTGCGCCACCACCACCTGGCTAATCCTCAGGACTTTTAAACTCCTCTGGGACCAGCTCCAGGACTCCTGTTGTGATAATGGCGGTGATGATGGTGATGGTGTCAAGCCATATGCCCAAGGGCACACAGCTAGGACTGGAAGCCTGAGCAACTCCTGTTGCTCCAGGACTCTGGTTGTGATAATGATGGTGGTGATGGTGATGGTGAGGAAGGTGGAATGCTGGGTCTGAACCCTTCTGAAATCACCAGGTGGCCAATACTCATCACACAGGTGACCACGAGACTCTTTATCCCCATGGGAGCTACAGGGACTCCAGGTACATCAGGGTCAAAACTGAATCACCCATGAGGCACAGGTCTCAGCCTGGCTCTATGGTGGCCCCAGCCCAGAAGACACTCCAGGTTCTTCCTGGGACATCCCAGGATGTTGAACACACATTCCCAGATATACTGCTTGGTGCCCCCTTTCCCTTGCCCAGCCATGGGCCTCTCCTAACACCCAAACCACAGCGGACATGCCAATCACACTTGCCTCCTGAGTGTGCTTTCTGCTTTTTAATGCATCTTCACAGTCACTCTTTGATTTGAACCTCGCAGCCATCATACAAGGCCAGTCAGGCAGACAGTAGCACTCAGGTTGGAGGAAAGTAGAAATGGAAGCCCAGAGAAGTCAAGCCATATGCCCAAGGGCACACAGCTAGGACTGGAAGCCAGCTAACATTTGTCCAAGCCGAGTGCCTCTTTGCTGAACACAGAGATAAATTCTCTCACTCTAAACACTTCTGAGAAGGGGCTTGCCTTGTGGGGTGCCAATGTCACCTAAAAGTGAAAGAAGAGCCCAGGGGTTAATGTGGCCGAGGACCTGCAAGGTAGTTCTAGTTTGACATCGGTTTCCATTTTAATAGGTTGACAGAAATAAATCATTACTAATGTTTGGTGAACCACAGTGCTTGGGACTTTTGAGACCTCTAGTTACAATCCAAAGAAGTATATTTTATTATTCCCATTTTACTGGTTAGGAACATTAAGTGAAGGTCTAAGGCCACAAAGTTAACTGATAAAGGAGCCAGGATCTGAGTCCAGGTCCAAAGCCTCACTTTCTCTCTTCCCATGCAACCTCTGCTGACCTTCATGCTTTCCTGCCAGTGGGCACAGGCATAGATGTTCTCTCTGCCAGAAGGCATGGGTTGTCCTGGGAAACGGCTGTGGTCCTGGGGCCGCACTCAATCTCTCCACCGAGGAGGACATCACTGTTCTAATCTGATTCATTGCTCATTCCTGACCAGTTCTGAGAGGCTGAGGGGTGACAGACCCTGAGACAAGAGGTAGGAGAAGGCAGTGTATACATCCACCCATCATGGATGGCACTCATGACTGCTAGTGTGGCCAAGGAAGGATTCTTACAGAGCTCAGACCAAGACATGTCATGTCCCTTTGGTACCATGAGCAGAGGGCCTCTCAAAGGGCTCTCTCAAGTGTCCCCTAGTGCTGTCCACAGAGGGACTGGAGTCTTGCCACCTCCCACATCCTCACTGCCCTGGGGAGCTACTAGCTGAGCAGATGGACATTTTGGTCCCCCTCATCTTCTGTACTCCTCCCTTCCCCTTCCCCTTCCACTTCCTGTCCCCTAGCCTTTCCATTTCCTTCCCCTTCTCTCCTCCCTTCCTTATCCCTCCCCACTTCCCCCTGTGACCTGAGGGTGCAACTGTCTCTTTTCTTATGTCTTTCAGCATTGATATGTTCAACATCACCTCGCACGTCCTCGGGTCTGCTCTTAACAAGACCCTTCCAGAAAACAGCGACTGCCCAGCCCCCGAGTGGTTGAGCTGGCTCAATGCCATCCAGGCCCCCTTCCTCTGGGTCCTCTTCCTGCTGGCTGCACTGGAGAACATCTTTGTCCTCAGTGTGTTCTGCCTGCATAAGCACAGTTGCACCGTGGCAGAGATCTACCTGGGCAATCTGGCAGCTGCGGATCTCATCCTGGCCTGCGGATTGCCCTTCTGGGCCATCACCATTGCCAATAACTTCGACTGGCTGTTTGGAGAGGTGCTGTGCCGCGTGGTAAACGCATTGATCTACATGAACCTCTATAGCAGCATCTGCTTTCTGATGCTTGTGAGTGTTGACCGCTACCTGGCACTAGTGAAGACCATGTCCGTGGGCCGGATGCGTGGGGTGCGCTGGGCCAAAATCTACAGCCTGGTGATCTGGGGCTGTACACTGCTTCTGAGTTCACCCATGCTGATGTTCAGGACCCTGAAGAAGTACAATGAAGAAGGCTTCAACGTCACTGCCTGCATCATCGACTACCCGTCCCCATCCTGGGAGATATTCACCAATGTGCTGCTGAACCTGGTGGGATTCCTGCTGCCCCTCAGCATCATCACCTTCTGCACGGTGAAGATCATGCAGGTGCTGAGGAACAACGAGATGAAGAAATTCAAGGAGATCCAGACGGAAAGGAAGGCCACTGTGCTGGTGCTGGCCGTCCTGGGGCTCTTTGTGATATGTTGGGTTCCTTTCCAGATCAGTACCTTCCTGGACACACTGATTCGTCTCAACGTGCTGACTGAATGCTGGTTCAAGCGTGCTGTGGACGTCATTACACAGATCAGTTCCTATTCGGCCTACAGCAACAGCTGCCTCAACCCTCTTGTGTACGTGATTGTGGGCAAGCGCTTCCGGAAGAAGTCCCGAGAGGTGTACCAAGCGATGTGCCGGAGGGGAGGCTGCATGGGAGAACCCATCCAGATGGAGAACTCCCTGGGGACTCTGAAGACCTCTATCTCGGTGGAACGCCAGATCCACAAGCTGCAGGATTGGTCAGGGAGCAGACAGTGAACAGAGGCCACCAAGAAGGACTACTTCGAAGATGTGTGAAGACTGGTGAATCCTGGACTACTCAGCCTGGATGCAGGAAGGAACCTGAAGCATCCTAGGCAGCCCCAGGGAAACAGGCGGGTGATTCCAGACCTATCTCATGGCATGAGCGTGCTGTGAAGAATGGATATCCTGGAGCACAGTGGGATTATTCTGACTGACTGGCACTCTGAGGCTCCATGAGTGGAGGGATCTTGGGGTCGGGTTGGAAGTGACAGCACTTCCTTCCCACGGTGGCTGGGGGAAGGACAGATTCCAGGAAAACTGCTGCCAGGCTCGTCCTGTGGCTACATGGACAGGAGGCCCGGCCGACTTGTTTCTAGGTTTCATGGTTGGTTGATTTCCTGGTCTTCTGGAGGTTAGACTCTGAGAAGTCCCAAGTAAGGACCCAGAGACTGGGGTTCTGTCACTCCTCTCACCCATGGAGAAGGTAGACAGTGAGAAAGAAACCCCCCCGCCCCCACCCAGTGTTATGGAGCACTTGCTGAATATACAGCATTAGACACTGTGGGCAAGAGGTAAGAGAGTCACAGTGAAATCTGTCTAAAGGGAACCCTGATGTAAGCAGGATGCCCAGGACTTGCAGTCCCTAGAAGGCTGCTAATGGTGTAGGAATGCAAGGAACTGTGAAAGGAGCAGAAAGCACAGGGTCGAGCCGGTGGACAACACAGTGGCCCGGCCCTGGCCTCTGCTTCCTCTGCTATAATGTGAGAGGGTCTTGTGCTTTGGCAAATGGCAGGTGTTATGTGACTGTGTGGCATCAGAACACACATCACATGGAGACGCTTGGCACAGAGACAGTCACCGAGGCTCAGGGAAAAATTGGTGATTAATGGGGGAATAATCAGTGTTGGAAAACACAGGCTGTGTCTGCAGATGTCAGAGGCCCTCCCTCCTACCTTTCCCTCCTAGAGCCCCACTCCAATGCACACACAATAAAGTGTTATGCCCGCCCAAATTCCAGAACCCAAATCACCACCACAAGACCACCTCCCATGTAAAAAACAAGGAGTATTTATTCACGAGTAAACTCGGTTCCCTCCATCCATCCAAAGCAGCAGCAACGACAGCACTAGCGACAGAGACAGCAATGATGACAGCAGCAACAAGAACAGTGGTAGAAGAGACGGGGAGCAGCAGAAAAAATGGGAGTTTATATAGAGGCAGAGGCTCTGGGAATGCCAAGCCTCAGGGCTTGTGATTGGCTGCCCCCTAGTGGCTTGAAGGGGGCATTCCAGACTTCCAGGCTTGGGATTGGCTGCCCTCCCAATATTTTAAGGGGGCTTTCCAGGACCAAGGGAACTTCCCAAACTGCCAGTAACTGCCTGAGGCTCTGATTGGTTTGTTTTCCCTGCTCAGGGATTGGCTGGTTTTGAGTAAGGGGCAGAAATAAAGGCTCTGCTTCTGGGGCCAAACTGTGTTTCTTTCTCTGGTTCTTTCTACCTTTATAAACCCTAATCTTTAGGTCAAGGTAAATATATTTGGTATGCCCTAAATCTAGGGACTTAGTGCATTTGTTTGGTCCTAGTTTCAGGGTTCGGGGGCTTTTTTCCGGCTCTAGGTTTGGGGACAAAGTGTCTCTTCCCCTGGGTCTGGTCCCGTTTTTAGGTTGTTTCTTTCCCTGGGTTGGGCTTAGAAACTAGACATTCAGGGTCTGTGTGGGGGCTGCGGATCAGAGATTTTTTGGGACCTGTGTCTCTCAAAAGCATTCGGTACACAGGGATGGCGAGAGACTGCAAGAGTTTGTGTTGCAAGGAGACAAAGAAAAAGAATTCTCCTGGGATCAGCCCAGGGAATCCACAGTCCACAGCCTGGCTGCAATCAGTAATTGTCCAGGGCAGTCCTGCTTCACAGGATCCCTGTTTCAGAGACCAAGGGGTGCCAATCAGTGGGTTAAGAGTGGCTCACAAAGCAGTGGAAGCTATGTAAGGGCAGCTGACCTACCCTAGGTCACTAATCCCAGGGCATTGATTCCAGGCCCAACTCCCTACATGGCCACAGATTGCCTCATGAGTGATGGCAGGGGTGGCCTGAGCTACTTGGAAACTCTCTGACTTGAGAAACACCCCCTGGGGAGGGGACAACACACCTGCTCCTTGAACAGGTCTTCCACTGGCGATGAGAGAACTGCCCCAGATGGCGTCAGGGTCATTGGATCCCCCATGAGAACCTATTCCAAGAGCCTTGGGTGGGCTCAGTTGTCAGACTCCATATTCCTAGTTCCAGAATCTTCCACAGGAGTTTATTTTTCCATGTGCCCACATCAGTGACTTTTCTCGTGGCTGTGACAAATTACCTGGCAGAAGCAGCTTAAGAGAGAGAAAAGATTTGCTTTGCCTCACAGTGTCAATAAGGTTTCAGTCCACTGTAGCAGGAGCAGTATGGTAACTGGGGCATGCAACAGAGGCGTCTTACATCAGAGGGACCAGTAAACAGACACAAGCAAGACCAGGGGCAAGATATGACCTTCAGTGGCTTGACCCTAGCTGGTGACTTGCACCAACTAGATCTGATTCCCTAAAGGTTTCATAGCGTCCCCAAATAGAGCCAGGAGTCAGGGAATAAAATCTCAAAACATGATTGGAGGAGCAGGAGGAATTTCAGACTCAGACTATAACAATGTTGTTATGGACTGGCCCCTGTGACTAACAATACTCCAAGTTCCCGGGGAGATATGAGGAACAGACCACACAGTCCCCAACACCAAGCCACTTAGGGCCTGGCTACTCAATAGCCCAGGAACTGGAGACTTGGGAAGCGAGCAAAGTTCTGTGGTGTTTCTGGCTAGATTGGAGCCAGGGGTGTAGAGGAAAGGGGCCAGCAAAAGAAACCCACCCTGGCCACAATGTTTGCAAAGGGAGCGCTTATGTGGCAAAACAAAACAAACAAGAAAAAAAAAAAAACCTTGAATCTTGACAGAGAAGACCTTGGGGAAATTTCTTTTCCACTCCCCAGCCCCCTAGTAAACTTAACACTTGTAGTCAGGAAAGGAAAACAGGTGATGTAAGAAGCGGATGCTAGGGTTCTGTGCTAGAACGTAACCCAGCCATGGCCATACTATAACATACTATAAATGATAAGCAGGGCCCAGTCCTCAGGACAGATGTTGGTGGGCTGTGGGCTCCAGGAACACAACCTGGCCTCCTCGGGGTCTCTGCAGGAGGAAAGCCCCCTTTGTGCTTATGTGGACACCCTGATGAAAAATCGTGTCCTGTGAGAGCTTATGCAGAGGAAGTGACTGGGCTGCCTATGAGAGGGGAGGGCTCCATGTAAACACTCACCTCTTCTGTGCACTGGAATAAACAGATGAGTTTTGCAAAGTGTTTGACTGTGTCAATCTTCCTGAAGCCCTGAGCCCTGACCTGGAATACTGACTCTGGCAATTGAAAGTCTTGGGAGATGAGAAGCACAGTCTGTTCCTGAGGCTTCTGTCATGGAGAAGATCAGTGGTCTCCAAGTGTGTCCCTTATGAGTTAGAAGTGGGGGAAGCATGCATGATTCACAACTCACAATTTGTACATATTAATATGCATTGAAATATGCACACTTAAATATATTAAACAAATCATATTGTAATTTTTCAGAAAACGTATTTTGGTGTTTTCCTCCACAGAGGGCTCATTACCAAACCCCTTTTCGATGTCATAGCATAGAGTGCCAGGGATGGCCAAGTCCAATCATCCATTCTAGGAAATACTTACATTTGACCTTTACCTCAAATCAAGAGCATCCTACATCCATGCAGGATGGTATCAAGATGAAAGCCAGTGCTTGTTTATTCCCAGTGATGGGGATCTCCACTCTCCATGTCTTCCTTCATTCACTTGTTCATCAAACAAAACTTCATTCTGTGACTCCATGAACAGCGCTGGCTCCGTCTGTTCATTCCAGAAACCTAGGGCTCGGTGTTCACTGCACCCCATCTTCTACATCCCCGAATAGATAAGTATTCCTTTCAGGTTCTGCCTCCTTGTGTTTCCTGCGTCTTTCTGGGACCAATTATCATGCCTTACTGCTTCTCACCTCCAATATCAGCCATCTCCCTAATTCTCATTCTTCAGCCATAGGATCGGCTCTTGGGAGCTCAGGTTTCAGAGTTGAGGGAGATGCGGAGTTGATTCTGGTTCTGCCCTGGACTCCCATTTTATTTTCATTCACGTTATTGCAACTTTAAAACTGGAATGAGCAACAGCATCAATCAAGTCAGAGAACTTCCAAAAGGAGAGTGTTTAGAAGAGTGTCTGGTACATTCTTGACAGAACGTATGTCGTCTGTGATGGTAATAACGGCAGTGACAATGTTAGTAATGGATGGTGATGAAGCTGTTACAAAGGTTGGTGATGATGGTGGTGATGGTGATGATGATACTCTTCACAAGGTAACCTTTTATATGCACCACCCCTCGTAGAATAAAAGCTACATGTTCACATATGGCTTGCAAGACCCTTGATAACCTGGCCCCTGTCTATCCTGCTGGCTCCATCTATTCTATCCCGCTCATTCTCTACCCTCCAGCTACACTGGACTCAAATATCCGGACAGATATCGGGAGACATTCCACTTCTCAGGTGACATGCCTCTTATCAGCCTACACCCCACACTCTGTACCCCACCTCTGAAGTGCCCGAGGGAGATTCCTGCCCCAGGGGATAAACACGTAGGCATGACAAACCACCCATTTAGGGCACAACTATGTGTAGTTAGGGACTAGAACTACAGTCTCAGCAGTCAGAACGAGATGTAGCACTGTCCACCCATCTCCCACTACATAGTCCCCTCTCTTGACTCCAGGAATATCCATGGGGAGAGTTCCTGGTAGGCTTCAGGAAGTCAATCAAGAGCAGGAATTCTGCACCTATCTGCAGTGGCCAGGGCAGTCAAGGCCAAGTGAAGAGATATAGCCTACATGCTAGATGGCCCCATAGGAACTCAGGCTAGCTCACTGATGTAGGAAGCCAAAACTGCCCAGGCTTCATAGTTTCATAGGACTCGGCAGTGCGCGCCTCTGTCTCCTTGCTACCCAGCCTCTGACTTCACTGCCCAGCCTCACACAGCCCTGATCCCTCATCCGGATCCAGGGAGGATATGGGGGGTCAGGGATGAGCAACAGTGGTCAGGAGTTGGCAATAACAATGACTGAGAACTTAAGTCTGTGGGTTTGGGCTGAGTCCAGGCCTAGGCCAACCAGGCCCATGGAGTGTTTCACACAGAGCTAAGAACTAAGGACTTCATGCTCACCACACCAGACCTCACCCCTCTCCATGGAAGTCAGAAAGATCAGGAGCTTACTGGGGTCCACAGTTCTTAAGGAGCATATTAGGGAGCCCCAAAGACTCTGAGATGTACAGGACTTAACCAACAAGAACTACAAAGTACCTCAGAGAGGACCTCCAGGTAGTTAGTTTCTCCCAGGAATTGCTTCTGCACCAGGGCCTGGGCTGCTCTCACCACAGGACACAAACTGTCTGGGGCCCTCAAGAGTACAGAGGTCCCCTGTGTACAATTGTTCCAGACATTTTCAACCTTATGAATGCACTGGGATTCCACTCTCCAGTCAGAATCTTTTCCCAGGCTGGTGATACATCTGAGTCTCTCCCTGCACTGGGCAGAGACACCATGCCCGGGGTCAGCTCCAGAGTCATAGTCATGAGGGAAACAGCACACTATAGAGCTGTGCCGCCAGGCTGAGACATTGGGTGGCATCAATGTGCAGCACTAACTGTTTGTTCCTACTGTTTTCAACTTACGATGTGTTTAGTGAAATGATACACACTCATATAAATTGTGTTGGGAGATAATCCGTATGCCCGCATTTCCCCCATTTCAGCTTTTTGTTCTTTACAGAATTGCACAACCATAGCCATGATTTAATTCCAGAATATCTTCATCATCCCAGAGTGAGATCCCAGACCCATTAGCTGTCACCTCGGATTCCTTTCCTCCCACAGCTTCTGGTAGCCACTCATCTCTGTCTCTCCATTCGCCTCTCTCCAACATTTCATACAGGCACACTCACATGTGAGTACCGATGGAGTCTGGCTTCTCTCATCTGCTTCCCACTGAGATGTGACAGTTGTAGAAGTCCCTGTGTGACCTGAGATAGCCACTTCACTCTTTCCTCCCCTGGCTTTGATCTCAGCTTCTCTGTCTGTAATATGGAAAGTTAATTCTCTAAGCAAGAACATCTCCAGGAGAGGTTGTGACTCTAAAGGAGAGGTTTGGAAAACTATAGATGGTGGTGTCAGCAAGACAAAAGCTGTGCAGCCTGAAGAAGCCAGGCTCCTGGCTCACACCTCGGTTCACCTCTTCATGGCTGGAGGAAGTTGGGTTAGGTTCATTAGCTCCTCTGAACAATAAGGAGCCGGGTGTTGTGACAACGGGGTGAGGTCACTGTCACAGGGGGATCACAGTGCATCTCCCAGGAAAGCACACATCCACGTGGAAGGAAGTCCACAAGGTGGGCCCGTTGAGAACAGCGTCTTAGCAGAAGTAAGAGGCTAAAGTGAGGTTATACTGGAGCAGAGTGGGCCCTCGATCCATCCCAAAAGAAAGGAGGGCCCAGAGTCAAAGAGAAGGAGGGGACACATACTAGAGTGACCTGCCATGAGCCTGATGGAGCAGAGTGGCCATAGCCACAAGGATCTGAAGAAGCAAGAAAGAGTCCCCTCGGGGTCTCCAGCTGCCACAGTCCCAACACCTCCTCTCAAGCAGGAAGGAAAGCAGCCTAAAAATGAATAGCACAGCACAGCCTATTGAGTTTTGTAGATTTTGCCAAGCAGAAGAGACTGGAGCCTTTCCCAAGGTCACATAGAGTGTCAGAGCCATCCCAGGCTCCCAGATCCAGGAGCATAGGTCTGGTCCCACTGGGTTTGTATACCCACCTCTGCAAATCCAGAATGTGTGCTACCCCACTTCTTTCCTTCCCCCAACCCCCAAGGGCAGGTGTCTTCAACCAGGTTAAAGAGAAGCTGAACGCTCCGCCTCCCACCTTGCAGCTCATGCAGCCACCAAGCCCCTAGGGATGTGCTGTTATTTTACAGACAATGCTAAAACATGAGAGAAGTGGTGTTCTGAGCCTCCTGAGGGGGCTGCCTTTCCACAGTGCCATCCATATGGCCTTCCCAGTAGCAGCATTTGCTCTTCTAGGACATGCTGAATGGTTTTGTGTCAACTTGACACAAACTAGTCATCTGAGAGGAGGGAGCCTAAGTGGGAAAACACCTCCATTAGATTGAGTTGTAGGCGAGCCTGTAGGGCATTTCCTTAATTAGTGATTAATGGAGGAGGAGGGCTCAGCCCATGGTGGGTGGTGCCATTCTTGTGCTGGTGGTCCTGAGTTCTATAAGAAAGCAAACTGAGTAAGCCATGAGGAGCAAGGCAGTAAGCAGCACACACGCGCGCGCGCGCGCACACACACACACACACACACACACACACACACACACACACACACCACGGCCTCTGCATCAGCTCCTGCCTCCAGATTCTTGCGCTGTTCCTGGCTTCCTTTGATGATGAACAGATTTTGGTCATGGTATTTCTTTATAGTAATAGTAACCCTAACCAAGACAGTGGAGGACAACCATGAAGCCCTCCTGATAGGACACAGTCATGTGCTACAGCACAACCATGAAACTGATGTCGCCTCTGCTGGGAGCTCCCAGCCCAGCTGCCTCCCTGGGGCACGGCCTGCAGTTCTGATGGCAACCGAGGATCCCGGCTCCTGCAGGCAGCATGGAAAACAAATCCAACTGCCCTGCTTGACCTCGCAGAGTGAGGTTTGAGGTCCTGGGAAAGTGATTCCATGTCTCATACCTACTTCCCTGACATCCAAATTGGGGCCCCCAAAACCTCTTGCCTTGAGGTCGAATAATCTGTCAACTAGAGAAAGGCACAGGGGCAAGGCCTGGTTCCAGGAGACCAGAAACACTGTACGCTGGGGACTTCTGGAGTGACCCGGGCTTTCCTCCTGCTTTCTGTAGGAAGAGGGCAAGTTCTGAGGATGGAAAGGAGCAAGCCTCCTCCGGACCCCTGCAGCCAACACTGTACCTGGCATTAGTGGTTTGGGACATGTTTACTGACCTAAGACAAGTGTCGCTGTTATTAGGTATAAATACATAGTTTCTGAATTCACTCAACAAATTCTGAGCATCCACAATGCATCAGCCTGATGATAGGCATTGAGCCTGTGACCTTAATTACAAGGAGATAACCCCACTTCCTTGCCAGAAGAACTCACACCTGGTCATGTGAGAGTTAACGTGTGTGTGTGTGTGTGTGTGTGTGTGTGTGTGTGTGTGTGTGTAACCCGTGGAAAGTGACAAGGTGAACAAAGAGCCAGGAAGCCAGGGTGGAGGAGCAGTAGTTCCAAAAATGACACCATTGGAAGACTTGAGGGGATGAGCATGTGGATTCCTGGGAAGGCTGCTCCAGGCAGAAGGAACCAACAGTTTAAAGGCCTCGCTCGTGGTGACGGATGTGTCAGTCCTGACACCACAGAGGAGATCTGGAACCAGGCAGGGCCTGTGAGGGCTGTGCTCACAAGTGACACTGTAGGCTACATCCTGCTTTTGTTTCTGCTGGAGACAGGGTGTCAACATTTCAAGGGTAGCAATGACTTAGATTCCAGAAGATAAAGAAATAGATATGATGGTCTAGGTTAGGAGGACCTTCCAATAGGACCTTGGAGAAGTTTCCTTTTGAAGACTAGAACCAGGATTGAGACTCCCTTGAGGAGAGTGCCTGAAAGCCCCCATGTGCTTTTCCAAGCAGCCCAATACAGGACCCAAGAGCGTAGGTGGGTTCCTTGTAAACTCCTCTGGTCCATGGAACCCTGGCCCAGTTTCCACCCTCCAGTGGGCATCTTCTCATCCCAGGGCACCACACAGAGAGCCACCTACCTCATTCTGGTGGCTCAGGCATCAAGATGCTCTCACACCCATAACCATCCCCTGAAGGTGTCCAAGTGTCCCTGTATTCCTCAACCTGGTGCTGGGAGTAAGGACTGCAGGAGTCTGAGATAATGGATGAGGTTTGAACAGAGAGGCGCAGAAGGACACTGTCGACACACCAGGAAACCTAGCTGCCCACTCACTCACAGTGTGTCCCCAGGCGTCTGTCTCAGCAAGACATCAGAGGGATTTGTGAACTCCATGAGCAGAACCACTCACTGTCTGTCTGGAACACCCGTCTAGCAGGAAGAACTGAAGGAAAGAAAGAACGGGAAAGCAAAGAGAAGGGTTTCTAGTCGTCAGTCTTGGGCTGGGCTGTGTGAGCTTCCTAACCTGTGTGTGAGGTGGATGACCACTGTCTTAGGGTTCCCATTGCTGTGAAGAGCCACCGTGTCCACAGCAACTCTTATAAAGGAAAACATTTAATTGGGGCTGGCTTCAGAGTCCATTATCATCATGGCGAGAAGCACGGCAGCGTGCAGGCAGACAGGATGCTGGAGAGAAGCTAGAGTCCTACATCTTGATCCACAGGCAACAAGAAACGAACTGTCTCACTGGATGTAGCTTGACAGGAGACCTCAAAGCCCACCTCTACGGCGGCACGCTTCCTCCAGCAAGGCCACACCTCCTAATAGTGCCACTCCCTTTGGGGGTCATTTTCTTTCAAACCACCACAACCACCAACCCTGAACAAATGTGAGGGCTGGGCTCTGAGGAGGACAGGGTGTCTCACTTCAAAAGGAGCCCACCCCACTGTGGGTGGATTGCTTGTTTTTCTCTCCATCACCTCATTGGATGGAGGTAGTGACATTGTGCGGTGGGGTGGAGAAGCTCCTGTGGTGCCCAGCAGGCAGGGCCTGTCTGGAGTACCAAGTGATGAAGACTCCACTAGGCAGGGACAGTAAGGAGAAAAGCAACCAGAGAACTAAAAAACTGGCCTCCTGCATCTCAGATGTCAAGATTGACATTCTGGGAAGTGTCTTTGTGAATGACCCAGGCTTGTGTGCTAAGCAGCAGCAAGTGCCCAGCTAGCCTGAGGGCCTATCTCTAATCGTCAACTGGGCAGGTTCTCCTCTAGATTCTGACTTCCCCACTTTGTTTTACCCAGGGAGCTAACTCAACAACAAAGAGAACTCAACCAGTCTGTGGGGATGAGCCATCCCTGACTACACATATAGGAGTTACAGATGGAGACCACTCAAAAAAGGCCAGAAGACCCTCGTGGAGGGCTCATTCATTTCTTATGCCTATTTGGTTCCCACATTCCTCTCTTCAACCATCTATTACCCCAAAGACAAAAGGACCCCCTGCTCTTTGACCCTAAGCCAGCTTTCCACCTCAGTGAGAATAAACCTGTTTTCAAAACCTTTCCATCCTGCCCAGAGTGGCCCAGGGCCAGAGCCGGACACCTCAGACTCATTCCCCAAAGCCCCGCTTCATCAGCCTCCACAGTTATTGTGGATATGGTCCCACCCCAACCTGACCTTCTGCCCTTGGCTATTCTCATTCTTGTGGGCAGAGAAGCTGAGATAAGGCCCTCCCTCATCCTGTCAGAACTAGTCAAGGGCTCTGCTGAGAGCAGGTCAGTGCTGGGCAGGGAGACGTGACCTCAGGACAGACACTTCTCAGCCCCGGTCCAGTCAAGACTCTAAGGAATCAAGGGAGAGCCAGCACTAGTTAGCAAGGCCTGGCTGCACTGCCAAATAGAAAAGCCCATGGCTTGTGCTTTTTTTCTGTCTTAGCCAGTCCTAGGAGAATACAAAGCACCCGCAGAAATCCAACCGTCTCACAATGCCCCATCTCTGGGGAGAGATGTGGCCAGAGGGAAAGGCGAGTGAACTTCTCACAAGTTCCAACGCTCCCTCCTTTATCTTTTCCTTTGTGTTTCCAAGATTTCACGGCCCCTAGCACAAAAAAAAAAAAATCTGGAAATGTTGCTAGGGGTCATGAAATCATGGAAGCAGAAATAAAAAAAAATAAAAGAGGGAGAGAGGCAAGATGCCAGAGACAGCAGGAGTATCTTTGTCTGGATGAGCAGGACTCACCTCTAGAAACAGAGCTCCAGCCACAAACCTGGGCAGTTTCCAGCAGGAAGACAGAACGAGACAGCCAGAGGAATGAAGAGAGACAAGAGGCCAGGGGCTGGAGGAGCCTGGTGCCCAGCTATCAAAACACACCAGGAATTCCTGCCTCTCTGAAAGCCAGGCCTCGGGTAGCTCGACTTCGTGGATGCCAGTTCACACCAAAACCAAACCCAGAGCCGCCAGCAAGGATTAGGAAAAGCTCGACCGGGCTTACTCAACTCCAAGCCCTGCGTGAGTCAAACTTTCTTCTGAGCTCACTGTTTGTACAACGAGGCCCACACTGATGGATTCTTGGCTATGTGTCTTTCACTACTCATATTCAAGAGGGGATGTCCTAGTGTAGCCAAATTCCAGACCTCCTGGAGCCAATGGGGAATGGGGAAGCCATCACTCAATATACCGACAGGGGTGAGCTTTGGGTGTCTGTGGGGCCTATTTAGCAACACACAGTCATTAGGCAAAATCAACAGGCCACAAATGTCAGGGAAGAAAGTGCCAGGCTGTTGAAGGACCTCCTACTAACCCTAAGTGCCAAAAGAAATGCGAGGTCACACCTCCCTCCAGCCCATAGCCACCTCTGGCTTGAGACTCACTTTTTGGGTAATCCCCTGTGATGTCATGAGAACAGAGGTGGTTTCATTTAAGACCAGCGTGTGTCCAGAGAGCTGACCAGTACAGAAACCTCCCAAGACAGCCATCACCATCAAAATCCAGTCGAAGCTGCGAGCTTTTTCGTTTTCTGTCAGGGTAAGTCATAGCCATCTGTTTTCCTCTTAGGACCGTTAAATGCAATCATAGACCATGACTCTTAGCAAAAGACAGTAAACAAAAGAAGCCCTAGTCTACATATGTACTAGCCGAACAGACAGGCTACGAACGTTCATTTTAAACAGAATTTGTATCATATGTCTGGGTTTGTTTCTGGTTTGAAGGGACAGCTTTTTGTGGTTTTGAGACAGGGTCTGCCTATGTAGCCCAATACTGCTTCAGGCTCTCCAGTTCTGGGTTTGTAGGCGTAAGCCACAATACTCAGCTTCTAGTTTAGGGTTAATTGTGTGTGTGTGTGTGTGTGTGTGTGTTTGCACACGCATGTGTGTGCACATGTGTGTCATGTTGAGACAGGTCTCTCTATGTAGCCCTGGCTGTCCTGGAGCTCAATATGTAGCCCAGGCTGGCCTTGAACCCTTAGAGATCCTGTTTCTGCTAGTGGAATGTTTGGATTAAAAGC
>JAQHUG010000055.1:283450-301275 GCA_028555095.1 Dicrostonyx torquatus | reverse complement strand
AAGAGGCTAGAGATAATGGGCCAGGCAGTAATTTAAATGAATACAGTTTTCGTGTGGTTATTTCAAATGTAAGCTAGCCGGCAGCTGGGCGGTGGCAGGACATAGCCCGCTCCTCTTACTACACCCCTCTCCAACGGTCAGGGAACATCACCAGAAAGGGCTGAAAGAACGTGAGACTGGGAATCCATGGGGATGAGAACAGTAGATGCTGATGTCTGGGCATGACCTCGCCTTTGCACTCTGGAGCTCCCAGCAGTGTGACAGCCTGCACAGGATCTTCCCAAGACTGGGTCATCAACACCTTGTCACTGAAGAGGAGAGGGGCCCCTGAGGCAGTTAACTGGCAGTTAATGGCTGGAGGGAGAGGGGGAGACTTTTCTCCAGTGGTGTAGACAAGATGCCTGTGCTCATGTAGATAAACCCTCCCCCATGCTCTTGTAAGCAAAGCAACACACACACGAATGCACGCATGCATGCACATGCTATGAAAGGAGAATAGGATCTAGCTGGAATAAGGAAGGGGATTATCAGGACTGGGAAAGAATAAGAGAGGGTAGCAGATATGACTATGATCAACATTCATTTTCTACATGTATGAAAATGTCAAAATCAGGCAAGAGAGATGGCTCAGTGGTTAAAAGCACTGGTTATTCTTCCAGAACACCCAGATTTAATTCCCAGCACCAAACTGGAATCTTGCAACCATCTGTAACTCCAGTTCCAGGGGGGTGACACCCTCTCTGGCTTCTACAGGCATCAGGCATGCAAGAGGTAACAGATACCACGCAGGCATAGGAACCATATACATAAAAAGGTTTTAAAAAGACAAAAATGTCTATTACAAAACCCTTTCCACAATGAAGACCATTATTATGTGTAACTGCATATGCTAAAAACATTTTAAAATAAGGTGCAGAACTACTAAGAACATCTGACATTCTGAACTCAGGTGAGCTGGCTCCAAAGCAAAGAGGACACAAAGGCTAAGGCACTTGAAGACAGTTTTTAAAACAAGGCACAGAGTGAAAGACGAGAGTTTCAAGGAAACAGTCATCCAGTAGTGGGAGAAGTAAAACTTTAAAATGGCCATCAGAACATTTATTATAAAACGATATCTAGACGGGCGTGGTGGTGAGTACCTGTAATCCTAGCACTTGGGGAGAGGCGGGAGAATCAGGAGTCCAAAGCCAGACTCGAACGCGAGCCTGAGTCCACCCATCTCAAAACAAAAATAAAATAAGAAAACTCAGTGAAATTTTGGTTTGGTATTTCTGAAATAACCCTAAACAGCTCTGCCACTTTGTACAACACATTTACACAGAGTTCTCGGCATTGAGAGTTATGAAATCGAAACACCAATCCACTCTGGAAGACAGCTGATCTCTATATTCTGCAGCATCAAACATTCAGTCGAGACTGCTTTATGTAAATGTAAACAAGGATACTCATCTCATTAGTATGCAAATGATACCTTTAATAAATTATACAAATGCTGTACAACAAAGGGTTTAAGATAAATTTATCATCAGTAAATGTAGAGATACAAAGCTAATTATCTTTATACTCAGGATCCTGTAAATGTTTCTACAGGGTCTCAGGGTGGGTGGGAAACATTTAAGCCCTGCTCTACTTTATATGACATGGGATGGGCCTTCTGACTGCACAGCCCTTCCATGGAGCAGGCTTTAACCAGAGACAATGATGATACTTGTAGACGAGGGAGCCCAGGCTGGGCTGGAACTACATAGGCCAGGCTAACTTAAATAAATAGTATCTTCATGCTTAGGTCTCCCAAGTGCTAGGATTACAGATGCAAGCAACCACACACGAGGTACCTGGGCTTCTGAGAGGATTTTGCTCCTGATGAGACATTTTACATGTCTGGGGGAATGAGGGAGGAGTTTGCTATCTAGTAGCTGGCTTCTGGACACTCGACAGCACACAGGGATGCTCCCCACAAGGAACTGTGGCCCCAAATGCCAAGCTAAAATGGTGAAACACTTCCAGATTCTGGGGTGTGCTGACTGGAGGCTGAGTTCTGTTTACAAGCAGACACTCTCCAGGTGCTCCAACCACTGCTGCCAGGCTGCAGGACCAGGTACTGGGCGGACTAGAAAGAGGGCAGGTAAACAAAACGAGCAAGCCCCTCCCAAGGCACATTTAAGGCTCCTGAGCCCTTCTCCACCTCAATCAGCAATGCCTACTGACTCCTGCAGTGAGGTGCCCCATCTCCTCTAAACAGCAGTTCAAGAGGGCCAGGAAGGTGGCTTGGGATGAAGGAGCTTGCTGCCAAGCCTGAATCCTGAATTTGATCTCTATAACTCATATGGTAGAAGACAAGAACTCCTGTAGCCATTCTCTGACTTCCACATGCATGCATGCACACACACGAGAGCACACACATACACACAGCAGTTCAAGAAAGCAAGAGGTGTGGGGATCACATGAAGCAAGGTCTCTGGGCCTGTCCCTTTACTGGGCAGGCAGACTGCTAATGAAGGACACACATGAAAGCCTGGCTGATATCTGCACATCTCATAGATGTGCCCTTCCTTCCTTCTTAAGTACCAAGCGTGATGCCTGACTTGTCGATTTCACCCGATTACCAATGTGATTGTTAGAGACATATCACATCAAAACTCCTTTTAAAATAATCTGTCTATTTAAATGTCTTGCATCTTCCTCCTCCAGAGATTTACCAAGCATCTATCTACATCCCTAAGACCAGAAGTCCACATTGAAGGGATAACCAGTAAAATCATCAGTATCCCAAAAGGGTGGGAGTGGCACATGTAAACAATATAGCCCAATACAGCTCAGAAACTGTGACATATAAACACTAGATCTGAGGTGCCAGGAGGAAGAATCCTTGAGACGTAGATCCCACCCCCAAAAACAGTTCCAGCAAACTCAAGAAATGGATCTCGGCGACACACAATACTTAAGTTTAAAGGAAAAAACAAAGAAATATTTTAATTTTTTTCACAAGTATTCTTAACATCATATTTTAAATAGTCACACTAACAAGTTACATGTTTCACAAAAATACTTGTACAGAGGAATATTCTTACTTACATCGAGAGTTAGAGCCATAATTAGGAAAGTCAGGATCTCAGCAAAGACAATGGCTGTGTGAGATGTTTTAACATCTGAGACAGACAAGGAGGATCCACAGAAAAGATGAACGTGGTGCCTAAAAACTCCACGAAAAAGCAAGCATCACAGTGGGACCAGCGGGCTACACAAACAAGGCTAGACAATTCCAACCAGAAAAGTGAGGCAGCCGAGTAAACACCTTTGTGAAGGGAGAGGCCAGCCCCAGCCCGCGCAGTGCACGGTGCCAAGTGTCCAAGTGTAAGGGAGCAGCTGACAATACAGTCACATCCTCTAAACTGCAGCGGATAGACAGCACCCTGATGCTTTCTACAAAGTGAATGACCTGCCCAATCCCAGCGCTGGTTAGAGAAGGCCAACGTGGGCCTCTGAATCTTATCCCTACAGGAAATTATGAGATTCAAAATAGGAAATGATGAGAATCAAAGATTTCTCATCCACAATTTCTGAGCAATGCTGGCTGGCCTGCAACTGTGCAAAGGTAAGTGTTCCCAATACAATCCTGAAAATGGCCAAAGACTGGCATGTGACATACTAATGTTCTTACAAGAATAGTGGCTATACCTTCCTGTAAACCAAAATAAAACTTCCTGATAAAAAAAGGAAATCATCAATATACTTCTCCACACTATACAAATAATCTTCTTACAAATAATCTTCCTTTCCAACTTAAGGTGCAAGCATGTATTTGACTTTGATACTAAGTGGTCCGTCCAACTGCAGACAGAAGAATGTCACCCCTGTGTTCAGTCCTTCCAAGGGACTCAAAACTCTACATTCCCAATGGGACGTGGAGGGAGGCAGGGAAGAAGTGTTTCCACTGTCCCCAGAATCCTGGAATCGGAGGGACTGTATTCAACACGGGCAGTAAAGCAGACTGGTTTAAGTCTCTTGTGCAGCATTTTACATACATATCATTTCAATTAAGACAATCAATGGTTAACCCTGAAGCCATTTATCACAGGGTAGAATCCTCATTTCCAGTCCCAATAGGCAAAACACCCATGTGCCAGTCCTGAGTCACAGGACACCCAGGGAGGGGCAAGGGCCCTGGATAGGCAGCCACTGGAGCAGACACAGCTGACTGGACTAACAGGGGGTCCTGCAGTGGCCTTCCAAGGCACACAGGACAGGAGGCAGGACAGATGGGCCCAGCTACTCAGGAATACTGCTACTTGGATTCTTTTTCTTACAGTGACTTTTACATTTTAAGAATACTGATGACAAATATATATTTTCCTAAGTAGGAATTCAATTTTTCTAGAAACCTCATTAAAACAGAAGCCTACTGCTATGATGTCCTGCTCAGGATGTGAGGACAGACAAGAGGAGAAAAGTGGAGGTTCCCAGCCAGTCCCATTTGGCAGTCCTATTGCTGTGGTCTCTGTTTCCATAGGCAATACAGTTAGGATCTGGCCCAACTGAGTGATCTCGAGCAAGCTTGTTTCCCTGATTCCTTGGGGGACTCTGTGTGGACCTCAGTAGCAATAGGTGAATACCTGCAGCCTACTTCAGTCAGAATTCAACCATGCAGTCATGTTGCCAGATCAGAAAGGTGTCACTCTGAGAACAGAGATCTGAAGTAGCCCGCAGCTGCCATGGTGTGGCACAGCCATAGTGTCCATGACCACCAGACTCACATCATGCGTCTGGGCACTCTACTGAGCACAAAGGCACACACCATTATTTGTGCTAATGCCACTATGACCTAACTGCCCAGAAATTCCCACAAGCTTTGCCCTAAGAAACCTTTTCACTTACAGAGGGGACACTGGGGCTGAATGAGGTAAGACACTTTGGTCAAGTCAAGTCATTTGCTTGGTTAACTGCAGATGAGGCAACCCAAGAGTCTTGTCATCACAAAAGTCTGAGAAGACACCTTTTAAAAAGAAAACACAATCATCGTGTAACTTATAAGTGTTCAAATACAGACAAGTTCTCACCAGGGCCTAGATAAATGCACATAGCCCTGGAGACAGAATCAACATCTCTGGCAAGGTAGAAAAGGTCAACAGGGAGAAGCAGGAGATGGCATCATAAAGATACTTGTTTACACGGCTTCATTAATTTAACTAGTTAAAAGAAAGAGCTGTACACAGCTCAGAGGTCAAAGGGGATGTTACTTCCATGTACCAACTCTCACTGACCTTAAACATAACTAAGGTTATGTGAAGTCTGACCAAATGTGACAGGCAACACATACTGCATGTTTCATGAGAAGGGCAGAGTGGCTAGCCAGTCATGGCAACACATGCCACTACTACCTGCGGTGTCTGCCCAGGGCCGTAGCAGACACCTGCTCCGCTTAACAAGAATAGAAGAGCTCACCATGAGGTCCCATGAGGCCCACCAGTGGCTGCTGAGATCTGGTTTGTTTGTTTTAATTTCACAGCAGTCAAAGGAAATCAAGCTTATGCAAATGTACACAACACTATCTTTGCAAACTCTGGAGCCTGGATTTGGGGTTAGCATTGCCTTCTTGTCCAGAGCTTTCAGAGTGTGGACTGACCTTTTTTCACCCACAAACTGGAATGCAGCTGTGGCATCCACTTCACCCTGATACCCATCGAGGGAAGAGCATGCAACTCTAAACAGGGATGAATACAAAGTCCTGGTTTTCTATTGAGTCTTTAGGCAGACTGTAAACATTACCCTTTTTTCCTCAACAATGTGTGATTCTAACCACAATCAATTCTGAGAAGTGTCCCCAAATATCCCACTGTCAATCATAACATTGCATCAATGAATATGCTTTCAGAAAAAACAATATTCACAGAAGTATACAACAATCTTACCTTTAAATAAAAATACTTTATTCATTCCTGACATGTTATCAAAATGTACAATATTAACCAAGTAAAAATGGTACTTTGAATTAGCTGACTAGGACACATTTGGAGCATTTTTAATTAACTTTCTAAGAATAAAGCCCACTTCAGTGTCCTTTACCACACACCCTAATAGTCTGCATTGTGAACTTGACAATGAATACAGCGCCCATCAAAGAACACAGAGCTGCATTTGGACACAGAAACTTACTACATTTGGGTTACCTTCCTTTCCAAAATCTGTGAGACATCTTCACTTCTTTTTATGTCTATGTAACCTTGTAAATGACAGAGAACACAGTACACCTGGCATTACACACACACACACACACACACACACACACACGCATGCACGCGCAGAGGATAAAGTGCAGCACAGCAGATCTTGTCTGTGACACTTTCTCCAGGTGAGCTGAGCAGCTGGTCCCTCAGGGAGTCGAGGCCCTGCTTTTTCAGACACCGGAGTCCTAGCTGCTTTGCTTTCCCTGTGGCTTCTCTCATCAGCATCAGAAGTGTTGAAACTGAGTTGAGAAATCAACTCCCCAGAACTACAAGTGCTTTCTTTAGCGCTCAACACTGTTTACAAAGATGTTCCCAATGAGATGTTGTCAGTAATAAGTACGATTACAGCCACTTTAATGAAGGCAAAGCATTTAACATGGCAACAATCTCTACTGACCATGACACCAGACACTTCTGTAGGCAAGTGCCAGGCCCTAAAATGCCACAAGGGTTTGGCTGCATGTGTTTTGACATAAAATTATTTAACTAAAACCTGCTTTTGTTCCTGAGATGAGCACATAAATTAGACAAATTCTCTATGAAGCTGCCACGAGGACACCCTGCTCCTTAGCCCCACACACTCTGTGGGTCACACTGGAAGTCTCAGTCCTCCCCGTGGCGCCATTTCTGTGACTCGTCCTGCCGAACATCTGGTCTAATTTGGTTTCGCATGCCACCTAACACGTTTGATGTTGCTTCGGTGGCTACAATTAGAGGCTTGACCACTGCCGGTGGGATCTGGCGCAGAACTTCACCCACAGCACCGGTGACCCCTCTGCTCTCGTGTTCTCGAGCTGCCGTCTCATATATGGTCTGAGCCGTGTCAGCAATTCCCTGCAGAGGGTGGCAGGCAGAAAAGAGGAGAAAAGCACAGGTCAGAAACTAAGGTGCTACACGTCACATTTTCACACTTAGCCAACATGCCTACAGTTAGACCAGAACAAAAACAAGGAAACAGGGCCCCAGCTGTGAAGGAAGTGGACTCACCATGGCAGCATTTCTCTGAGACGCTACTGTGCAGACAACAGTGCTTAGTCAGTCCCAAGCAAGGAGGCCCACAGAAACACATGACCTAAAAGAAACTTCTGGCCCAATTAATCCCTCTAGCTAAATACAACTCTGCAAACAGAGCCTCTGGAGTAAATGCTCTTGACAGAGGACTGCAGTGAGGATTCCTCTGATGCAGCCCAAGAAAACTTAGATCCACTCAGTGCTCAGAACACATGTACTCTGCCTACAGTTACGAGCATGTCTTAGAAAAGCATGGAACATATCCAATTAAGATAAAGAGCCAAATCGAACACTTTACGGGGTTACACAGAATTCCGAGACCGTGAGTGGGTGCCTAAACAGTCTGTCCCACAGCTTCAGCAGCGCTCCACCCCTGTCACAACTGCTAAGTTTTGGGCTGAATGTACACATGCTGGGCTGTGACACAGCCCAACTTCATAGGAGTTCAGGATGTGTGTCGCTTATGCCACTGACCTCTCTGGGTCCAATTGTGACAGCTTTTCTGATGAGTACAGAAGAGACACTGAGATCTCCAAAAAAAAAAATCCAAGACCCATGCTAACCAGAATCTAACTGCCCATCTGACAGGCTGACACAGCAGACAAACAAGCAGCAGCTTGGGTCAGACACAAGGTCTAAGAAATGGTGGTGGTGGCACATGCCTTTTAATCCCAGCACTTGGGAGGCAGAGGCAGGCGGATCTCAGTTTGAGGCCAGCCTGGTCTACAAGAGCTAGTTCCAGGATAGGCCCCAAAGCTACAGAGAAACCTTGTCTCAAAAGAAATGGTAGCAATATTTTTAAAAAATCTATGGAGCTGGAGCAATAGCTCAGGTGATGGCTGATTTCAGCTGCCAACCTGGCAGGGTCAGGAAGTCCTGGGAAAGGCATCTCAAGGAGGGACTGTCTGGATTAGAGGGCCTTTGTAGAGATTATCTTGATGACCTCAAGAGGGAAGGCCTGCCACAGCTATTGTGGATGAGCAATTCCTGGGCAGGGAATCTCCACATGTCCAAAGAGTGGAAAGGATGCAGTATACCAGCAGCATGTGCTCACTACACATGTCACCCTTTGACTGCAGATGCCATCTCCAGCTGCTCTGAGTTCCTGCTGCCTTGATTTCCCCAACATGACACACTGTGCTCTGAACTGGGAGTTAAACTCTTTCTGCCTTAAGTTACTTTGCTCAGAGTGTTTACTACAGTAACAGGAAAGACACCAGAATGCCACAGGCATAAGGACCTGGATTTGGATCTCAACACCCATAGAAAAGCTGGTGTGGAAGTGTATGTCCATAACCTCAGCACTGGGGCTATGGATTGGAAATAAGAGAGAAAGAACTATACTTCGGACCCAGTTCCCTGGGACCCCAAAGGCTACTTCTGTGCCGTGAGGATGGCTACACCATCTGACTGCTACCAAAGTAGGGTTAGAAAGCACATCTAATGAAATCCTGAGAATGAATCCCAAGTAGAATGACCACAAATGTCATGTGTCATGGCAGGAGAAAGGAAAGAAGCCAGTGAGTGTCCTGCCAACACTTGGAGAGCACCAGGCTTCACCAGCACAGCTGGTAGGCCGCAGTACAGGGCACCTGCTGCCAAGCCTTATGGCCTGACTAGATCCCTAGAACCCACAAACAGGAGAGAACTAATTCCACACACTGGTCTTTTGACTTCCACATAAACATTGTGGCATGTGTGCTCCACAAAAGAAACAGAAAAGTAAGTAAATAAGTAAATGTAAAAAACTAATGTGGAGATTCCCACAGCCAATTTTATGGGACTTCTTGCAAACATGAACACAGACACAGCTAGAAAATATTCCCATTTCAGTGTCACACGGGGAACAGAATGAAAACTAAATAACTAAATGCCCACCAAGAGGAAAACATGGATAGAATATTCTTACAATGAAATACTATGAGACCATTTAACTGATATTATGTGTTTGTTGATGTATCTTGAAAGATGAGTTACAGGATACAGAAAAAACTCTTCATGAAAACTTAAAATATAAACACTTCTATGTTTGACTTAGGAAGACTTACACAATCTAACTGTAAAACTCTGTCTAGAAAAGCTGTGACCACTCCAGAACAGTGACGGCATGTGAATGGGGCCAGGTTGGGGATCTACCTCAAGAGCCATACTTCCTAAGCAAACCTAAGGGAAGCAAGAGGAAAGCACTGACTCAGGCAGCAAACACACCACTACATGAAGTTACACTCACTACCTGGCTTTCTTCTGCTTTCCACATACCAGTCACATGCTACTATTAGCAGCTTACATGCCATTCCCAATGATTCTTCCAAAACATTAAAGTCAGTGAATACTCTTTGGGGGAAAGCCAGGTACCTGTGTTGGCTAGTTTTTATGTCAACTTAATATAGGCTAGAGTCACTTGGGAATAGAATCTCAACTGAGAAATGCCCTCACCTGACTGGCCTGTAGGCAAGCCTATGGAACATTTTCTTAGTGATTGATGGGTGGGGCTATCCCTAGGCTGGTAGCCCTAGATTCTATAAGAAAGCAGGCTGAATGAGGAGCAAACCAGTAAGCAGCACCCCTCCATGGCCCCTGCATCAGCTCCTGCTTCAGATTCCTGTTAGAGTTCCTGTCCCGACTCCCTTCAGTGGCAGATCACAGTGTGGAAGTACAAGCTGAAATAAAGCCCTTCCTTTCCAAGTTGCTTTTGGTCACGTGTTTCATCAGAGCAATAGAAACCCCAACCAACACACAGAGAAAGCATGCAAGCCAGTTCTGAGTTGCCAGCTCTACATACCTCTTTTACAACACTGTAGGCCTTGGCCACACCTTCCCTCAGGTCCACTGGCTGGTGGGCTAAACGGTGATGAGGAAATCTCTTTGCCTTCTTGGGTTCAATGGAAAGGGTACCTGGAGACACCATGTCATAAGCAGTCTCTGCTGCTGCCTGTGTCATTTTGTCAAAGGGAAGAAATTAATTAGAAGATAGTCTGGAGAGCTGGGCACCAAAAGTGTGGCAGTGCTCTCCTGTAGGGGTATAGAGAACCCCACACACAGATGGCGCCTCTGCTTAAACACCCATAGCAAGAGCTTAGGACTTTCACAGCATGAACAGGGAAGGTAAGCTAAAAACTCCCATCTGGGTTGAGCCGACCTACTCAACCCCTTCCTTCTTTTATCCTATGTAGCAACTTCCAACACTTCTATACACCCCTATTACATGTTCTTAAACTAGCTCTGATCCTTTTAATACATCAGTGAAATAAACCCCCTGCTGACTTAACTGTTATTTTCTTGAAATATGCAAACAGACTTGGCAAGTTTGTTACCTAATGCTGAGTACTAGACAGCTAAACAGCTACAAAGTACCAAACAAAGTGTGGCAGTGCACATCTGTACACACCTGAACCCTTGGAAGGCTGAGGATAAAAACTATAAGGACAGAATCTGTCTCAAAAACAAAACAGAACTCAATATGATAGCAAATCATCATAAATGAGATGTCTACCCTCAACATTCCACACGTCATGGGAGCTGCTACACAGGGCTCATCTGTCCAGATGAGGCAGGCAGGGAATAGTACCTGTATGGTTTGAACCATTCTGTTTGTGAGTTCTAGAGCAGCCATTGCAGTTGAGGTACCAAAGGAGGCAGCACCTCTCTGGAAGCCTCTGACGATGCGGCCATCCTTCCGGTACTGCTCGATTGGCAGCCACACCAAGTCTTTGAGGCCTTGCACTAGACACAGAAATCACAATAACTGTAGGTGACAAGAGTCTAATCCTGTGGCTCCTTGTCTCATTCTCACCAAGGTTCCCAAAGGCCAGGCTTCCCAAAAGAAATACAGGCTGAGCCATATGTGTGATTGAAAGTATTCTAACAATCATTCCCAAAAGCAAACTTAATTTTAATATTTGTAACTCAGATATATCCAGAATATTTTCATTGTAATACAAAATCATTATAAAAATTATACACGTGTGTGTGTGTGTGTGTGTGTGTGTGTGTGTGTGTGTGTGTATGTGTATGGGGGGAGCCCAACCCTGAAAGGAGGTTCTGACCCTGAACTAGGGGTAAAGTTTTATGTACATGTTAATATGTATGTAGGTTTTATTTTTTTTAATGTTCTTTTCATAAACTCTTAAGGTATCTAGCTCCAAAAAGATTTTAAAAGACAACTCACCTAATTGAACTAGTGAATGCATAGGCCCAACACCTCCTAGGATTCCAGGTAGCTGGTTCTTCTTAATGTCAGTGAGCCATTCCGTGATTGCATATGAGAACAATTTGTCAATACCTAGCAAACTGGAGGAAATGACTGTCAATGCAAAGAAGGAATGGAGGCACACACCTAGGACTTCTCCTGTGTAGACACTACATACCACAGGGGCAAAACACTACAGATGCTCCAAAATGGCAAAACATTTTTATATCACAGAGAAATATAAATCAGCTACTAAATTCCCAATCTAAATCTGTGTGTGTATGTCAGAGAGCAGATGACGGACGGACAGACAGACAAAAATGGACAAAGCTCAGGAAGCATGCACAAGCGAGAGTGTCCTCCACTGCTCTTATCTCTTGATCCTCCATGGCTCAGGTACAGGGTACTAACCACAACCACATCTATGAACCTGAATTCTTGTAACCAAATAAGCTAACTTACAGCTTTAACAAGCTATCTTAAAATATCCTAAAGTAAAGATATTTTCAAGAAATACTACTCTGTTCAACCGCTTCTACACCCTCAAAACAAACATTAATGCCCGATCAGTAAGGTCCACCAGAAAGCACAGGGCAGGCGAGCAGCTAGCAAAAACACTCCACTTTTATCTCTACACTAGCTTAGGCCCCACCTTAAAGCCTCGGCAGGTCAGTCTACTCACCCGTGCCTATAGAAGAGCCTCTTCAGCTTTAGCTCAGAACAGTTCAACTGGGCCAGGCCAATCAAAATCCCAGCCAGTGTTCCCTGAAATAGGAAGAGTGGCCAATTAATCCATAAACTAAGGAGAGACTCAACATTTAACATAGTTGTTACTGGGGAAGTCCAAGCAATATTCTTTTTTTTTTTTTTTTTGGTGAGGGGGGTGTGGGAGTTTGGAGACTGGGTTTCTCTGTGTAGCGCTGGCTGTCCTGGATATCGCTCCGTAGAGCAGGCTGTCCCCAAACTCAGAGATCCACCTTCCTCTGCCTCCTGAGTGCTGGGATTAAAGGTGTGCACCACCACTTATTTTCTACCACCTGGCTACTCTATATTCTTTAATGACGATAAATACTTAAAATAATTATAAAAGGAAAATACTTCAGAGATTACAGAAAAAAAATGTATTTTATATGGTACAACCCACTATACCAGCTAATTATCAACAAGTATGAAATTTCACTTATAGTACTTAACATTTACTTAGAAGCACATAAAGGTGCTGACTTCATGTTAGACACATGTACATGCATAAAGCATGACAGCAACAACTTCATCTGCTATATTTTTCTTCTTTTTCTTTTTCTTTTTTTTAACTGAATTTATAAGAGACACAGAGAGCACTGCTAAGATGGCTCAGATGGTAATGATGACTCGAGTTTAGTCCCCAGATCCCATACTGTAGGAGAGAACTGGCTCTCCTCTCAAGTTGTCCTCTGAACTTCATGCAAGTGCCTCCTCTCCTCATGCATTCACTCCCTCCATAAGAAATATATGCAATTTTTAAAAGGTAATTTTGCATTACATATTCATGCAAAGTTTCCACACCTGATCCATTGACACATGTTTGCCATGATAGTCAAGCCGAATAGGAACTTCTGCCGTGAATCTGAATTCTCTGGTGGGGGAGGGGGAACAAAGGGAGCTAGTTATATTCAAATTACTCATCATAAAATTAGACCTAACTGGTTAAAATGAAAAATTAAACAAAACCACAAAGTAAATTAGAAGCACATCTCAAGTCCTAAATATGAAAGAATGCCTTTTAGCTCCTTTCTCTTAATCACAACTAGACAGACAATTCTACTGTAGTTAAATTTTGTCACAAATGCCTTTCCTTAGTTTATTAAATGCTTATTCTTAGAAAAAATGTTTACATATTCTCAAGACATATAGAGGACAAATCAATAAAAATGGCCTCAAACGTCAATAAGAAGTAGACAGGAGAGGCAAGAAGCCCATCCCTGTTCAATGTGAGCAGAGACAGGCCCTGGCCTGGCCCCTGCTGCTAACAACTACATGGGGTTTAGTACCGATGTCTCAGCTCTCTGAGCCTGAGTTCTTCATCACTGTAAAATGGCATACCATAGCAAATCTTGGTGAGAATCTGTGAAATGAATGCTTGTGAGATGTGAATATACTAACAGTGGGAATTCTGGGGGGTGAGTAAAGCTACTCACTGTTGATACATGGCCAACAACACAGTGAGAGGTCTTCCTACAGCTGACTGAAAACTGAATGCTCAGAACCCAAAACATGATTTTCCCAGAATAAATGCTAATGGCTGTATGCCAAACCACCTCAAAAAAGCCCCCCGTACCCACAATAAAATGGCAATGTATTATCTATTGCAGTCAGTGTCTAAGCCTAGGTCCCAGGTCCATCCCTCATCTCTGAATGCACAGCTGCATCTGTTCACCTGGGCAGATACCTTTATTCCCTCGGCCTTTCCTATGCCTTTCTTGCCCATGGGATAAGATGTATTAACAGATAGACCCTTTGATTATTTGTATATTCAGTTAGCCAGAGATTCTTCACAGTGCAGATTCTTCACAGATGAAAGTCTGAAACACAGTAAGTGCAATAGCCACTTGCAGAAGGAAGAAGATTCTGACAGCTCACTAGAAAGTCAGCGAGTAGACAGGTAATAATCAAGATCTTAGCTCACCACTAGCTAGCTGATGCCTGCAGTCTAAGTCTCTGAGCAGGAGGAGTAATTGAAGTACTACCACTCATTACCACCCCAGGGATCTGGACCCTCCAGGAGAATAGAAGTGAAATCTACAAGCTATTTTCCATATTTCAAATAACCTGGCAAAAACATACAAAAACATTTGCCTAGATAACAGGTAAAACAAAAGACTGTCAAGCCAGATGTAGTAGTATGTCTGTAACCTCAGCTACCTGAGAGACTAAGGAGGGAAGAGCCTGGCCAGAGTGAAACCTACCTCCATACAAGCAAGTGTCAAATTTATCGCTTTCTGGATTATGCTTCCTAAGGCTGAACTGGCAAATTATGTGTAATTAATAAAAAATAAGACTTAGTTATCACTAAGACACAAATCACTGGAGGAAAGGAACAGAAATGAACATTTGCAATGAAATGTAGCACCAGCAGACCTTTATCTGTGGTCCTTCTTCCCTATGTGCTATTATTTCTACATCTATTTTCATCGCTATGCGGGATCTTTAAAGCACAATGACGCTTCTAAATACTGTCCACTTGGGCCACACCCATGGTCTTCTCTCAACACAGGAAGACAGTAAAACTGGGGGCCCTGGAATGAAAGGGGATATAGAGAACAGGAAGAAGGGCTTGTTCTCTGACCCTCCTCTTTCTAGAAATGTAAAGACTCTGTCCTGACTAACAACGGCTAGGAAAAGAGGACAGGAAGAACAGATCAGTCAGCCAAGGAAGAAAAAAAACTCCTTAATGAGGATGGCTGGCCACACAGGCAAGCAGCAGCAGTGGTGCAGAGCACCTGAGCTTTCCAGGATGCTTTTTGCCTCAGGAGGAAGAAGGTAAAAAGCAGTGTGTGGAGAGGCAACAGGGCAGCCCCATGTTGAAGAACAAACACACCCTAAGACCCGGAAGGGGCAGCGGGAGGAGAGAGGAACTTCCATCACAGATTCAGTAACAGACAAGCTCTGAGACCAGGGTTACTCTGCATAAACAAGGGGCAATAGTTAGACAGGGACCACAGGCAAACAGGAGCACGAGCACACAGCAATGGGAAGGACCACTGATGGCCCTCATGCTTGTCAGTCCACTGACACACTCCAGAGCCATCTTTAACTCCATAGAACTTCATTTATTAATAAAATTAATATACTTACCTAAAAAACACAGGCTGGTCACTAAATGAAGCTTCCTCAGCTGAGAAGTCCTTCTCCAGTTCATTAGCCTCCTCCACTGAATTGGCACTATGGTTTGGGGAAGGTTGTTTTGGCCCAGGGAAAGAAACAACTAGATTTGGCTCCTTTGAGGTACTCAAATGCCTTGGCAAACTGCAGGTGACATCAGCTCCAGGAGACTTTGTAACTGCAAACAAGAGGGGCGCATTTGAAGGCAGCTCTGCTACTTTCAAGCACCATGGCAATCAATACAGATCAGTCTGAGTGCTACACTCACTGAGAAAATATAACTCCTATTACAGAGAAAATCTGTTCCCACCCTTACATCACTACTGTTACATACACCCATTTGTATTAATTAACACAAAATGTACATATATAAATATGTATATAAATACATATATAAATAGGAATAAGCTCTGCAAGTATATTCTTGAAATATACACACAGCAATTAAAATCAGCCTAAGTGCATCGGTCCTGATTTAGCAATAAGATACTTTAAAATTCTTCCACCTCACAATGGAGATAAGTGTGTACATTCTGTAAAAACTGTACTTGGGATCCACCTCCCTCCCCTAACCTCAGAGGACCCTATAAGCATGCTACAAGTCCCAGTCTACCCCCAAACTCACTCATCCCCACCCATCCCCCCTCCGCAACCTCAAAGGAATTCTGAAGCACAGACTGCAACTGCACAGAGCGGACCAAGAGCAGTTCCTAAGACACAGACAGCAACTGCATCAATCAGTCCAAGAGAAGACCCTTGAGTCACAGATACCAACTGCAAGGATGGGACCAAGAGGCAAAGACACAGCTGGCACCAAATGAAAAAAGAGATATGGGTAGGCGCCAAAGCAATTCATTCATTTGAACTTGTCCCATAGTTACTTTGTTGAATATCCAATCGTCACCATAGAAATTTTGCATGATGAATGGAGATAGAGCCAGAGACCCACATTCACATCAGAACAAGGGACTGAGCTACCAAGGTCCAGTGGAAGAGCAGAAGGAGGGAGAAAATGAGAAAGGAAGTCAGGACCATCAGGGACTGGCCCACCAACAGAGACAGTGTGCTCGATCTATTGGGAGCTCATCAAATCCACCTGGACCAAGACTGAATGAGCAAATGACCTAACTGGACTCTATAAATGTGACTGCCAGTGGGGACTGACTGAGAAGCCAACGATAATGGCACTGGGACCTATCTCTTCTGCATATATTGACTATTTGGGAACCTATTCTATATGAATGCACATCTTCTTAGACTGAGATGGAGGGGGGAGAGCCTAGGGCTTCCCATAGGGCAGGGTATCCTGCACCATCTTAAGGAAGCAGGGGGAGGGCGGTGGGGTAGTGGGGGAGTGGGAGGGCCGGGAACAAAGGGAGTAAATGTAAATTTTGCTTTTAACAATAAAAAAATAAATTAAACAAAAAGATAAGGTCACTGAAAAAAAAAAAGAAAAGAAAAGAAAAGAAAAAAGAGATATGGGTAGGCGCCAAAGCAATTCATTCATTTAACAACCTAAAAGCAACATGGTAACACCAGAACCCAGTGGTCATGCAACATAAAAACCTAATTATCCTAACCCAGAAGAAGCAGAAGAAAAAATATCTTAAAAATAACTTTATGAAGATGATAGAGGCCCTTAAAGAGGAAATAAAAATTCTCTTAATGAAACGGAGGACAAGACAAACAAAAAACTGGAAGAAATCAGTAAATATCTTAAAGAAATCCAAGAAAACCAAGAAACAACAATCAAACAGGTAAAGCAAACAGATCAAACAGTTCAAGACTAGAAAAAAAAAGAAAATACAAACCAAGAAAATTTTGGAAATGGAAAATCTGGGTAAATGAACAGGAACTACAGATGTAAGCATAACCAACAGAATACAAGAGATGGAAGACAGACTATCAGAAGCTGAAAATACAAGAGAGGAAATAGATTCATCGGTCAAAGAAAATGTTAAATCCAACAAAATCTTAACAAAAGAAACATTCTGGAAATCTGTGACACCATGAAAAGGCCAAACTTACAAATAGGGATGGAAGAAGAAGAAGAACTCCAGCTCAAAGGCACAACAATATATTCAAGAAAATCATAGAAGAAAACTTTCCCAACCTGAAGACTATGCCTATGAATGTACAAGAAGTTTACAGAACACCAAATAGACTAGACCAAAAAAAAATTCCCCTTGCCTTGTCATATAAGACACAAAACACACGGAATAAAGAAAGAATATTAAAAGCTGCAAAGGAAAAAGGCCACGTAAAATATAAAGGCAGACCTATCAGAATTACACCTAACTTCTCAGTGGAAACCATGAAAGCCAGAAGGTCTTGGACAGATGTGCTGCAGATACTAAGAGTCCATGAACGCAAGCCCAGAATGATACAAGCCAAAGCTTTCTTTCACCATCGATGGAGAAAACAAGATATTCCATGATAAAACCAGATTTAAATAATACCTATTCATAAACCCAGCCTTACAAAAAAGACTAGAAGGAAAACTCCAACCCAAGAAAGCTAGCTGCACCCACAAAAACACA
>JAQHUG010000055.1:235912-279541 GCA_028555095.1 Dicrostonyx torquatus | reverse complement strand
GGAGAAGGAAGGACAGGAGGGGAGAAAAAGGGGAAAGGGGGAAGGTAAGGAGAGAACTTGAGGAAATGGGATGGTCAAGATGGCGGAAGGACAGAAACAGAGAGCAAGGAAAGAGATACCTTGACTGAGGGAGCCATTATGGGGCTAGTATGAAACCTGGCACTAGAGACATTCTCAGGAATCCCCAAGGATGACCCCAGCTAAGACTCTAAGCAATGGTGGAGAGGATGCCTGAACTAGCCTTGCCCTGTAGTCAGACTGATGACTATCTTAAATATCATCATAGAACCTTCATCCAGCAACTGATGGAAGCAGATGCAGAAATCCACAGTGAAGCACTGGGATGAGTTCCAAAAGTCCAGTCAAAGAGTGAGAGGAATGAGAATATGAGCAAAGAAGTCAAGACCATAATGGGGACACCCACTGAAACAGCTTAACTGAGCTAATGGGAGCCCACTGACTCTGGCCTAACAGTGAGGGAAGCAGCATAGGACCAAACTAGGCCCTTGGAATGTGGGTGACAGTGTATGGCTGGGGCAGACTGTGGAACACTGGCAGTGAGACCAGGATTTATCTCTACTGCTTGTACTGGCTTTTTGAAACCCATTGTCTTTGGAGAGATACCTTGCTCAGCCTATGAGCTTTGTTCCTGCCTCAAAGCAATGTGCTAGACTTTGTTGACTCCCTGTGGGAAGCCTTACCCTCTCTGAGGAGTAGTGGATAGGGGGTAAAATGGGGGAGTAGAGGGAGTATGAACAGGGATTGGTATGTAAAATGAGAAAAGATAGTTTTTTTTTTAAAAAAAAAGATGGTATTTGGAATATGAACTGTGAGCTCTTCCTAGCAATGTACAGTTCTGTGCTCTTGTAGTGTTTATTGGGTGGCCACCGCCAGCCACAGCTCTTTAGTCAGCAGTCGCTAGGGCAAACAAGCAATACTCTACAAGTGTGCTGCTGTCATCACTAAGTGGGCTCCAGGCACTAGATTCATTTCTGAGCTACAATACTCAGCTTACAAAGGCATTCTGAGAATGTGACCCCATCCTGAGTAAGGCTTCCTTACACACCACAGAACCCTCAGACTGCACGTGTTAAGTACCTTCTGGATCTGGAGTCAATAGAAGCTCCACTTCTGTAGAAAGACTTGTGAAGAAATCCTTGAGGAAGAACAAAGCGTCCTGGAATGGAGACAAGTCACTGTCACTAACAGGACAGAGTCTGCAGGCTGTTTCCATCAGTCACCATTCCACAGCAGTCACTGCACTTCTCGTCGGATCTCCCACCATTCATCTGATCTTGTCACACACATACAAGCCCATCATTTCTATTATTTTTTACAACTATGAAAAAAATTTAAAAGACAAACACAGGGCTGGAGATATGGCTCAGAGGTTAAGAGCACTGCTTGCTCTTCCAAAGGTCCTGAGTTCAATTCCCAGCAACCACATGGTGGCTCACAACCATCTGTAATGAGATCTGGTTCCCTCTTCTGGTCCACAGGCAGGCAAACTCCTGTATAGTTAATAAATAAATAAATCTAAAAAAAACCCCACAAACAGAGAAAGTAAAAACTAAATAGCTAGGAATGGGCAGGGTGTGGTAGCACCCGTCTTTAATCCCAGCAGTGGTCTATATGGAGGTCAACCTGGTTTGTATCACCAGTTCCAGGACAGTCGAGACTACTCAGACCCTGTCTCAAAATAGAAACAGAACAAAACACAAATGACTACGAAAAATTTCTAAATCAAAGTGTGTTTTTGTTTTCTTTGAAAGAAAATGTTCTCGCTTGCTCTTAGCATGTGTTCTCATTCGAAGTCAACAGTGGTGACATCACTATTAGTAGCAGCAGATGGTATATCTTAAATATTTACCTTGTGCCACTAAATTCCCTAGAACTTATTTCTTCTTTAATCACTACTATATTGCCTTAAGACAGTTCCTTCATTGAACAAGATATTCAAAATGAGAATTTGAAGTTGTGTGTGATGGACATGCCCATAAACCCAACATTTAGGAAGCTAAGGCAGAAGGATTATCAAGAATTCAAGAACGCCTCAGCTACATAGCAATTTCCACATTAGCCATGTTAGAGCAACATTAGCCATGTTAGAGCAAGACTTTGTCTTTTTTTTTTTTTTTGGTTTTTGAGACAGGGTTTCTCTGTAGCTTTGGAGCCTGTCATGGCTCTTGTAGACCAGGCTGGCCTCGAACTAACAGAGATGCACCTGCCTCTGTCTCCCGAGTGCTGGGATTAAAGGCGTGTTTCAACACAGCCCGGCAAGACTTTGTCTTTAAAAAAATAAAAAATACAAACTAAATAAGCCACTCAGTATAGTCTTTTCTGCAATCATACATGAAAAGTAAAGGTGTTGGCTCTGTGCTCACACCCCTCCAGCTGCCAAAACACTGAGCTGGCAAGTGCAAGGCATAAAACACAAAATTGAAAGCCTAAGTCCATTCTTTCCTATCCTTCCCTCCATCAAAAACTCTAAATTCTATTAAAAAATTAATATTGCATTCAATACAATGTGACTGTGAGGTACATGGTCACAATGTTGGTTCACAACAAGAAAGTATGACTCCTAGTTTCCAACGATGTGGGATGTCCTTCTGTACATGTGTTGCTTTTATGATGTTCCTTTTCCTATGGTATTTACATTTTGCTGTAAAAACAGCACATCAGCTCAGCACTCGGGAGGCAGAGGCAGGCGGATCTCTGTGAGTTTGAGACCAGCCTGGTCTACAAGAGCTAGTTCCAGTGAAGGCTCCAAAGCTACAGAGAAACCCTGTCTCGAAAAAACAAAACAAACAAACAACAAAAAAAAACAGCACATCAGAAACACCTCACAAGAGAAGATACAGCAATGGTTAGTAAGAATATGAAAAGAGGCTACACATAGCCAACCATCAAGGAATCCCAAATGAATATACAGAAACACTAAATACAATATCTAAAATTTAAAAGATGATAGAACCAAGTCTGGCCAGGACAAGAAGCAACTACTTGGCTACTAGTGGGAAACAGTTAATGCTCATAGTAGCTGAAGGAGCTAGAATTATTTACTACATGTATGTAGATGCATGTACATATATGTGAAAAAATACACATACATGTACATTACCCAAGTGAAAAGAAAAATATGTCCATACACACTTCTATGCAAATTTCACAATGGCCTCATTTATGAACACTAAAAATAAGTGTGAACCAGCAGACAAAGGGGTAAGCTGGGGCACATGCATGGTGGGTGACACCTACAAAGTCAAATTGCGACACACAGGAATCCCACAGACAATCCAGAAGGAAGCCAAATGTGCTTCTGTTTATACAGAGCCACATCCAGGGTAGATGTCACTGGGGTGAGAGAAAAACTGATGGCTTTTTTGAGATGGTGAGGCCCAGCTACACAGGGGAGAGAGGATATGGCATTTCAGCTGACAGAGTAGCTAGCAACTCTGCAAGAAAAACATATCTATCTCCACTGCATGCTTAAAATCTCTATACTTCATAAGAGTATTTTAGCATAATCATTTAAAAATTTAAAATTTAGGTTTAGTATTCAATGTTAAACTTTGACTGTAAAACATTTATACCTAGGCTGAGGTTCTATGATAGAGTGGATTAATAGTACTGTGTTAAAGAATTACTTTAATGCCATGCTCACTCTGTGACATAGGATGATACCATGTGGCCATACAATTTCTATTTTCCTCTAAGATTAATATTTCTCCCTTTTAAAGTAACTGTGCTTTATTGTTCTACAGAAGGAACTACAGTCAATATTAAAGAAAATTGAGCTTGCTAAGTTTGGTAAGGCCATGCAATAAAGATGACTCTGAGTCAATCTTCTCATGGTAGGAATTTCCACAGGTCAATTTCATGATAAACATTTCACTATATTTCTAGTAAGTCAGCACATGGATAAACTGAATTAAAAAAAGAGATATCAACGGGACTGGAGAGATGGCTCAATGGTCAAGAACATTTGCTGCTCTTGCAGAGGACCCAAGTTCGGATCCCAGGCAACCTATAACTCCAGTTCCAGGGAATCTGAAGCCCTCTTTTGGCTTCTGTAGGCACCTATACACATATGTGCAAATACTCACATACACACACACACACAAATATACATAAAATTTTTTAAATATGCATATCAAAGATATTTTCATAATGAAAAATACAGATCTGAAGTTTGACCAGCTCAGAACCTGCAAGCATTATATACAAACCCAATTTCCTCTTGCAAAACCTCTCAGACTAGGCCTGCTCTGTTTACAGTTTGAGCATTTATTTCAATTGATGTCTGAGAAGCCTATCGTTTGCTATAGATTATCCAAATTTTATTTAAGTGACATCAAAAATCAGAATTACTTAGGCAAATGTACAATGCTATCCACACATATGCCAAATATAAAACTATGAAAGGTTTATCAAGAGATTTTGCTATTTTATAACTCCATGTATGTTCTGCAGCTGTTGCATGTTTCAGCTAATATCCACGAACATTCACACTCCTCAGCCATAGCATAAGGTGCCAGGCACTAAGTTAAATGTTCTCCATACATTGTCCTTCTTAATATTCATCATACATGTATTACTGCCTCTGTCATTAAAGCAAAGCCCAAGGAAATTTGATAGGAACTCTCTCAGAAGTCCAGCAGCACTAACAGACACAGATACTCCCTTACTCTAACCCTAACTGCACCAATTTGCACACAACACAAACCTGGTCAATATTGAGGCGAAGTGGCATCAGTGACACCCTCAAGCAGCATTCCTGCGGTAACCTACCAGACTCTGGACGGACGTGCAATGCTTTAATTGTCAACTACAAGAAAGAGAAAAAAACATTTTCCCTGGTGACATAATGACCTTGCTTCGATTTAAAAAAAATTTAAGAAGTAAACAATCCTATTTCCAGCTAGGAAAAATATCAGAATTTTGAGTTTTGAGGCCAGCCTGGACTAGACAGTGAGACTTTGTCAAAGAAGATGTAGCAAGAAGATTATATTTACCCTCTTTCCTTAAAAGCCTGTTCAAACTTCAAGAAAATCTTATGACAGACTCTTCAGAGGACAACAGCAAATGACAACACTGTAGCTTCAGGCTCAATGGAGCTTGCTGAGCTCCCAATGCTAGTGGACAAGCCCATCTTCCAGAGCCAACCTGCGTTAGACCTCCAAAGTCCAGAGCTTGTCATTCCCCTCACTAACACTTAAAGTCTTCTAAGTGTAAAGGGCTGACAACATCCTAGTTATTTTCACATGGTTCTGTTTTACCTAAGTGGTAACAGATCAGCAATTATAGTTAGGGGATGTAGTCTGTAAAATAATTCTTGAACACAAAACTTAAAATAGTATATTTAACAGGAATTTTTGTATTAAAAAGAGAAAACACACTTTTTTTCCACTTCCAGTAATTCTCCCCACTCTAATTCTACTGCAGTTAGACACAAATAAAGATGCTTTCCTAGAAGTAACGAAAAGAGCAAGGCCTCAAGGCAACTTACCATGTTGGAATGAGCTTTACGAGGCATGTCTTTGCTGCAATACAGGTATAAAAATTTATTCATTTGTGACGTCGCCAGCCGATCTCTAATTTCAAGATCCTGAACGATGAACACCTGCCTAGAGACCGGGTACTCTAGGAGGCTGGACTCACACTCAGGCTTACACGGGGGGTAGACTTCATGCTGAAACTTCACCTGCACACAAGAACAACATAGCAATCTTGACTTTCACTTCAATTTGGCTTTCTCCTTTTGGGGGGGGGAATGGGAGTCTACGTATTTTTATTTTTGTGGCTGAGTGTGTCTATGCACCATGTGCACGCAGTGCCTGCAGGTCTGAAGAGGGTACTGGATCCCCTGGAACTGAAGCTGTGAGCCTCTCAGCCAAGCTAAGCATTAAATTGATATAAATGTCATCAGTGCTCTGTCCTATGGTCTCCAGATGTTCACAGCAGGACCTTCCCTAGGTGCGCCCCAAAGTCAGGCCTTCCCAGACAGACAATTCAATAGAGAAAGGCAAATGGTAGGCAAAGCTCGGAAACATGGATCATACAAAGGCTTCAGGGAACTCTATTTCAGGGTTGGCCTTGGAAAATACCTCAGGCTTTTCAAATAATCAAAGGAAAAAGTGAGCCCTATAGTCTATAAGGCAGGGACTGAAGGCTTCTGGTGGGTATGACCAGAAACCCCTACCTCCAATATGCCTACTGAAAAGATTCTTCTTTTTCAAAACACCATCTTACCTTGCTTAATTGGATTTCCATTAATAAGTCATGGTTTCTTCCTTTGCCCCCATAGGCTGTATGACGTCCATGCCTTGTAGGTGTTTGAGAAGGTGAGCTATGGGGGCTACTAAAGATGGAGAAAGAGAAAAAAATTAAAACAAAAACAAAAAACTTTGTAAAAAGCGGGCGGTGGTGGCGCATGCCTTTAATCCCAGCACTTGGGAGGCAGAGGCAGGCGGATCTCTGTGAGTTCGAGGCCAGCCTGGGCTACAAGAGCTAGTTCCAGGACAGGCACCAAAGCTACAGAGAAACCCTGTCTTGAAAAACAAAAACAAAAAATTATGTTAAAAGAATATTTAATTTAATGAATGACATCAGAAAAATTAAGATACAAAAAAAAATAAGATACATGGAGAAAACATTACAGAACTACTAGAATGTTCCACAAACTGTGTCACTATAAGTCTAATCTTATAACTTAGCCAGGAGTGTGGTGCAATCCCAGCTTCTCCTGAGGTTAGGGCAGTACAAGCAGCCTGCCTGAGCCAGAGTGAGCTGAGTGAGAGGGACAGCATATGCCCACCATGTGCATTAGGTTCAAGTCCCAACGCCATGGGGGAAACATGTCATTTATATTTTGGATATACTGAAAATGCAATTTTTATTACTGCCATTATAGTAGGTATTCTCCTGTTAAACAAGACCTAAAGCAAAACCTAATTATGATGCTGGACGCCGAACACACTTGGAATGAAGCCTCTTAACTTTTCATTTTGTCTCAGACATCCAAGTCAACAATAGAGCTCAACCAGGACAGAAGCATTCCAAATTCAGCACTAAGTAGAAAAGGCTGCTCAACTGCTGTGCCAAACGGTTCATCTGGGCAGCTTCTGTGCTACCTCATCCCACAGACACATTTGCTCCAGCACACCTACACTTTTTTTTTAAATTTTTTTTTATTTATTATGTATACACTATTCTGTCTGCATGTATGCCTGCAGGCCAGAAGAGGGCACTAGATCTCATCGCAGATGGTTGTGAGCCACCATGTGGTTGCTGGGACTTGAACTCAGGACCTTTGGAAGAGCAGGCAATGCTCTTAACCTCCAGCCCCACACCTACACTTTCTACTCGTTCTCTCCTCCCACTACGGAACACTGCTTTGCTTGGTCATCATCTCTGGGGATGGAGAGGTGGCTCAGAAGTTAAGAGCACTGGCTTCTCTTACAGGGAATCTGGCTTCAGTTCCCAGCACCCACATGGTGGTTCAAACATCAATCCATAACTGCAGTTCCAGAGGATCCAACTCCCTCTTCAGACTCCAAGAGTATCAAGCATGTATGTGGTACACAGACACTGTCAGACAAAACTATAATATAAGTAGGGTTTTAAAAAAAAAGTTTAAGCCAGGCGGCAGTGGTGCATGCCTTTAATCCCAGCACTCGGGAGCCAGAGGCAGGTGGATCTCTGTGAGTTTGAGACCAACCTGGTCTACAAGAGCTAGTTCTAGGACAGGCTCCAAAGCCACAGAGAAACCCCCTTCCCGGAAAAACAAAAAAAAAAAAAAGTTTAAACAATGAAATACTTGGCTCTGCTCCATATCCTGTGAGATGCTGGGGGCCCAGGACAAGCATGAACTCTGCCTCCTGACACACTCAATTCATTTCATGGGCCCAATTCAGTCATATAACCTTTCCTCCCTTTGAAACTTTGGACAAGAAATGGTATCATTCATTTTCATAAACAGACACATAATGGGTAATGCTTGCTAAGCAAACATCTTCTAAGTCAACATTTTAGTAAATACACAAGAAATACAAATAAGTTCACAGCTAACTTTAGGTGTGAGATTTAAATTACACACTTGAATATTAATTTATTCTTCCTTTAAGATAAATACCAGGGTTGGAGAGATGGCTCAGTGGTTAAGAACACTGACTGCTTTTCCAAAGGACTCGAGTTCAAATTCCAGCACCCACATGGCAACTAACAATCATCTGTAACCCTAGTTCCAGGGATCCAATGGCCTCTTTTGGCCTCTGTGAACATTGCCTATGTGGTGTATAGACATGCATCCCCGTAAAACATCCATACACATAAAAATAAATATTAATAGAAAAGATAAATGTCATGTGTTTTTCTATGGACAGTTGTAATACTGAGCCATTAACTGAGCTTACATGTAACTCTTAGCTGGAGAAGGAGGAGGAACTGTTGCGAAGTCCTTGCCTCCATAGAGATGCCACACCAGAGAGACTTCCTTTACAACATAGCGAATGGCAGGGACAGGAAACTTGAGCGGGGCTTTGCTGCCATCTGTCCTTGTAATGGGCAGACTGAAATAGTCGTCTCTTATCACAATCGCATCGTCAACCATGACCTTTACCACTGGCTCTTCTTCCTTTTCCTGAAACACACCAACAGGGCACGTTCACTCACCACAAACGACTGGTATGCCTCACAGGCCAGGAGGCTTTCTTGAGTCTACATTTTGTCCAACAATTTCAATATATAAAACAGTGTAATAATTTATTTTCTTTGAAATGGAGTCTCATACTGTAGCTCTAATTGGTGTGAAATTTGTTAGGTAGCTGAGACTGGCCTTGAACTTGTAGTAATCCTCCTGCCTCCTGAGACCTGTGATTACAGATATATATCACCACATCTAGCTTGAGTAATAATTTCTGACATTAATCATCACATAATATACTGTACTTTACTGATCATAAAATAAAATCTGCTTCATAAAAATCACCTCATGAATAATTTCTAAAGTTTATAATTTGTTTTGTACTATTTGGTAATTGAAAGTATACAGAGTGTGTGTGTGTGTTTGATTACAGTTTAAAGTCATACTGTATTCTAAACCAAAACCTGACAAATTTCAACTTACTATTCAAATGATCATGTTTTGAATTAAAGACTTATCCTGAGTTCAACTGCTTTGATAGTACATGGGTTTTTTGGTTTTTTGGTTTTTGTTTTTAAATCAGAAAGTTCTCAGAACCTATGAAGGCACTACTAGGGCTGTTCTAGTTCATCTCAACCAAAGTCAGTCTTCACACATCTCAGTTCTCCATTCCGTAGCCCATCTTCCCATCACTCCTGTAACATCCCTTACATTCAGCAACTGCACTTCATTATCATGTGGAATATTATGCAAATGTAGCATGGTCTTTGATCTATGTGTTATAGAAGTGGTCTAATGTCCATTTATAAAACACTAACGTAAATTTATAAGATGAAGTAATTTTGAAGTGGCAAGAGCTGGAGATTCAAAAGACCTTCAGATGCCCTTTGATCCATTTAATTTGTAACACTATTTTAAAGTTGCAATTGTGTTATCAAAGTTGTTACCTGGATGGCTGCTTTTGGTGCAAAAAGAATGCAAAAATCATCATTCTCAGTGGGTGCACCTGCCATTGTGTCGCTGATCAGGTGGTGAGTGAGGGCAGCATAAGCAGGGCTCGGCTCCTGGGACATATTCCCACTCTCGTCTGGGAACAAAAAGAGGTCTGAACAGCACGGCTCCTGAGTGTGCAACTTTTCATCCAGGACACCTAGACAGAAAGATGGAAACTACATGTCAGACATGGTGTGCTAGGTGCTTCCACCTACAAAACCTTCCGTACTTATTACAACTATATGAGTCTGAGGCTTAGGGAGGGCTGAAGCAACACGAACACCTCAGTAAAAGGCAGAACTACCTCAAAAGCACAAGTAGATGACTCATAATCAACTTGAAGTTCTCTGAGAGTAAGGGACAGTTGCTTCCCAGTTATTCTGTGTAAGAGAAGTTCAAGAATTCAACAGTGGCAGCTCTTTCTTGCCTTTAATCCCAGCACTTGGGAGGCAGAAGCAGGTGGATCTACGTGAGTTCAAGGCCAGCCTGGTCTACAAAGTGAGTTCCAGGACAGTCAGGAATGTTACACAGAGAAACCTTATCTCGAAAAACCAAAGTAAGGGGGGAAAATTTAACAATGGTCTGTTCCCATTAACTGAAGTTTTATTTTGGTCAAGATTCTGTCCACAGAGTTCAATCTTGGAAACTTTTTGGGCAACACTATAAAGGGAAGAAAAAGAGATTCATCTAACAGACCCTCACCCAAAACTACAGGAATCTCTGCTTAGGGATAGGGTTGGGAGAGTGGCCGAGCTAACTCCTGGGCTCCAGAAACCTAGGCTGGACACTTGTTCTCATAAACGGCTCTCTTACAATGAAATTAATAGATGATATCATGTGCCAAAAATCTGTACAGGAACACTGTTAGCCATTATTTCTCTATTCATTCAAACTGAATACTGATACAGGATGAACACAAAAATGCTTAAGAGAGCTTTTGCCTCAAGAGTCTCCCACACAAGCATTTAAACACTGTCAATAGCATTGCAGGCTCCATTCCCATCAGTGTCTGTCTAGCGCTTACTGAAGACTCGTGTATAACATGCAATCAAGGTCCCTTCCTATCCAGGCCAGCTGCTGCTATTTAGTACACAGGAAGCTGGAAGCTTAATCCATATCCTTAGTCATAATTTATCCTAAATTACAATGAATGCAACATTTAATGTTCACAGGATGCATATAGGCTGGCTGGCTCTACTATCAAAGCTGTCCTTAAATTCTTGACACTAACTGTATCTCCCATGTATTAGGATCTTAGGCAGATATGACCCTTCCCAGCTCAAGTATTATTTTTAAATTAAGGTTTACAAAATTTAGAAATAAATATGTTTTCTACTAGGCATTGTGGCACATGCCTTAAATCCCAGCACTTGGCAGATGGTGGAAGGCAGATCTGTGAGTTGGAGATCAACCTGGTCTATGTAATAAGTTCTAGAACAGCCAGGGTTATATAAAGAGACTCTGTCTCAAAACAAAACAAATAAATAACTATATTCAACCAATCAGAACAATTTGTTTTAAAACAAATGTGTCAAGATATTTAGATGCTTCCCTTTGGCTTTCAAGACTTTTTACTCACCTGGTCCCTTCCTGCTTTTCCAACTTCACTGTTGAATTCTTCCCAAGCGAATGGAACTTCTGTCCTACTGACAGCTAGCTAGGTATCTACAGACCACACATGCCTTCCCCTGTACTGCAGTACAGACAAATCTATGACCTTGCCAAGATAACCTTCTTCTTCTCATGCACCTACACCCACACAGCAAATTAGTCCTGTCTCCACTAGACTCGTGAAACTTCCAAACCACATTCCAGAGTATTTTACTGTGTCATTTCTCAATCACTCTAAGCAGTAGCGCCCATCTCCTGACAGTCTGTTCTCCCGATAGACAGTAGACACAAGCTAATTGACTGGTACATATCCATAGATCCAGATGAATCTTTAGTAAATTTCTTACTGAAAATGTACAAAAACAAATAATGTGACTTCAGTGCTCCAAGGAAAAGCCCTTCTCACCATTAGTCTGTGGTCCGACAGGGTCAGAGGCCTGCTGCATGTCAATCTCCTCCATGGCATCGCTCATCAGGTCCCGTAAAATCTGCTGGTCAGCTTCAGGAAGCACCAGACCACGTGAAGATGACCGAACACTGGAATCTACCTACAACCAAAGGCCAAGGTAAAAATGGCTAACCTTGGCAGTGGCATGCACTGCACTCTCAGCTACTTGAATGGGGAAGCAAGAGGACCACTGGGATTCCAGTATACAGTACATGGCAAGGGGGCAGAGAGCAAGGGCCAGTGAAAACTGCCTGTTGAGAACAACCTTGGAGTCACTCCACCTCACCAACCACAGGAGCAGGTCCCTGCTCACTGGTCACACTCAGCGCAGTAGTTACGTGTTAGTGTAATCATTATCCCCTCAATAGCTACCAACAAGTACAAATAAACAGGAACTTAGATGCAGAAAGAGAACCAGGACCCTGCAAAGGTGATTGGCAGGGCTTAAAACCCCTGCTGCACAGTGAGGGGCTTACTAAGAAAGTCTCATCTGCTCAAACCATACTACTGATCCTGTACTCTGGAGGGCAGTGGGGATATAAATAGAAGATCTGAATGGTGGCTCATTTAGGCTCAACTCTAGCACCACCAGTTTAAACCTAAGCTATGTTCCCCAAAATGTGAGCACTGCTCTGAAATGGAAAGACACAAGTATCTCTGGTAAACTGGACAACGTCTTTCAAAATAGAGTAGAAAGCAGGGAGTGTCTTTGGCCACCTCAGTACAGTGGAGCACAAGAGGGACAAAAAGAAAGAGTAGGGTGGTCTAAAAGGGCATGCAAAGTCAACCAGACCCTTGCTAACAGAATTGACCCATCTGAGTAGCTCTGAAGTGCCTTAGCCTGAAAAAACTAAGGATTCTGTGCACAGAAAAAGCCATGAAGAACAGCACTGCAAAATAAAAACACCAAAACAAGCTGGACACATGACATCAGAAAGGGGATACTTGCAGCATAAGAAAGCAATGACCTTGAAACTGAGATGGGGACACCTGTTCTGTTTCTCTCGTTGACTAGGGAAGTCACCCAAGTGATCTAAGTCTAAGCACAAATGATACCTCGCTGAGCTGTGATGGAGGAGCGGACGCTCCATGGAAAGTTAAGGTATTACAGAGAACGGGTGGAAGCACTAGTGTACAACTAACTAAGTCTTTAGGTTGCAGCAGCATCTGCCACTAGCTGCTGGCAGATTTTGACACTTGTTTTATTCCCTAAGAAAAGGTGGAAATAACAGAAATCTGAGAAAGTATTATGTTAGTTGAGATCTAAAATAGAGAGCAGACAGTAGAAAGGCTTTCCACAGACGCCCCGGAGTCACCTTTCCAGACCCACTACTCTCACCAAGTGACATCAGTGGGATGGTGTATTGCCTTGCCTGTACCTTTGACTTTCTCTGTGGGACTCCAGGCTTCATATCTGCTTTGTTGGGCCCATGTAAGTCCCCATAACTTGCGACATACTGAATGAGATTCATTAGCGCAGCGCAGGAGTCTGAGCAGGTTCTGATATGGACGACATCACTGGAACAGTGTAACTCAAAGCGAGGCACAGTCTGGACAAAGCACAGGGAGAAAATGACAAATACTTTTTCAGACAAGAGTCACCAACTCCTTACAGAGTCACAGGAACTAAAATATACATTCTTGGGCTGCAGAGAGGGGTCAGAGGTTATAAGCATTTATGGCTTCTACAGAGGACCAGGGTTCAATTCCTAGCACCCACAGTGGTTCACAACTGTCTGTAACTCCAGTCTCAGGGGTCTGATACCCTCTTCTGACATTTGCAGGTACTGGGCGGGCACATACATGCAGGCAAAAATATTCATATACATGAAATAAATGAATCTAAAATATAATATATACTTATTTGTTTTGTCACATAAAAAGTACTTAATTCTAGTTTTCAAATATTTTGATCAAAATTGGATAAAAAAAACATGTTTCAATACATTATATCTTTTATCTCTTAAGAACAGGATTTAAGTAAAAATTTCCACTTATTGTAACTGACCTGTTCACCATCAGAATCTGACTTCACTGCAGTTATGGTCAGCTCTAAAAGTCCCATGTCCATCACACGAACATAATCTAAAATTCAATACAATACTTATTGTAGGTTTTAAAAACTGCTCATCTAACCAACATCTAACAAAAGTAACCTCTGTTCAAAGTTCACTGCAGGAGGCACTAGGGCTTGTAATGTAAGAGGACACAGACAGGCCCATCCTACTCACTGAGAGTTCATCTGACACCTCACTTGATTTTAGCTAGAACAAAGGACTAAAGATTAACAGATATTTAGAATATGTAGAAAAACATAGCCAACACCATAAGAACATTTTACCCTCAGCTGAAAAGTCAGTATCCACTAAACTCTGAAGAGTATGAAGTGTTACTCTCATTATTTTTTATTAATAAAAATTCAAGAGTCAGATATCAGAGTAATAGCCTGAAAGATCAGAGAAGCAGAAAAGCCACCAGTCCTCCCTACCTGCTCTGTTCCCTCCTCCAGAAAGCCAGATCCCTCTCTGTCCCACCTTACTACTTTCTGTCCTATCTGTCCTCAGTCTTCCAAAACTCTGTGTTTAATTTTGGTCAACTAGCCCTCTGACACCAAGCAAGCTTATTTGTAAAAACATGTTGAAAATATCACACAATAGATGTAACACACAATTACTACACATTTGAACATCCAATTAAAAGTTACCTCACAAGAACCCAGCTTTCCAACACTATTTTACATTTAAACTGATATAATATACTCACTCATACACACACATGCACGCATGCTTATTTTGAACTCACCTCTATTCAGGTTTATAGTGACAGTGTTACACTTGTCAGATAGGAGTAAAGCAGCTTCATCCATGATGATTCTGGGGAAAGAAGATGAAAAAGCATCTGAAAAACAGCTCTGAGCATGTGCACAGCATCATTAGGTGTACGTCACCCACAAACATGAGTGGGACCCAAAACACGTGCATGAAGGTGCCAACACAACAGTAGCTAGGCTTTGGAAGCAGGTTGGTTGTTTAAGTAGATGTCCAAATCTGAAACATTTCCATTCCAAAGATAACACATATCTGATACTGAGAAATTGACCATAGGCCCTAAAAAGCGAACTGAGAATTTCAGGGATGAATTCCTTCCCTAAAACTGAAACACTGCAGAATGGAGAGATGCTCTCTTGATCACTAACATATCATCCTCCAACATCAGGTCAAATTAAATGACTGAATAAGCGTCAAAGAAAACAAAAACAAAAACAAATAACCTGAAACACAGTAACGAGAGGAGGAGAGGAACATGGCCCTTGAGGAAGGAAAAATGAGCAGCTCAGACGCTGCTGATTTAACAATTTTCCAAGCAAGTGGTGGTTTAGGTAAGGAAGCGCTAGTTACTACAACTATGTGAACAGCAGCTGGTGCAAGATGAGTTCACAGGTACCTGAGAGTGGAAGAAGATTTATCCAAGGCAACGCTGCTAGAAATGCTGAATGTTTCAACAGTAAGAAGGGATCGGATTGGCAGGTGAAGGGGCCTGGCAAACAGAAGCAGCAGGTTAGCAGCCTGATACAACAGGACTCTTCAAAACACACTTCCAATCTCAAATAATCATGGGACTTCGGGAGGGTTTTGCTTTGGTTTTTTTCTTTTAGGTTTTTTGGTGACAGAATCTCAGTGTGTACCTCAGACTGGCTTCAAATACGCACTCTTCTTACCTAAGCCTGGTGTTAGAATTGTAGGTATGCAGTACCACAGTAGGCAGAATTATGTGCTTTTCAAAAATTAGTGTGCTTTAACTTTTATTACAGTTTACTTATTTATACATTGTGTGTGTTTGTATGATGCCTGCGTGGAAGCCAGAGGACAACTTGGGAGAACTGGTTCTTCTCTTCCATGATGTGGGTCCCACGGAATGAACTCAGGTTATCAGGCTTGGTGGCTCTAAAATCAGTGTGTTTTAAATAAAACTCTACCTTGTTCCATCCATGGACTCACCTGTAATCAAGTGCACAGCTCCAAAGATGAACATGAAAAGTTGTAAAGGAAGTTGGAGGGTTATATCCCAAAACAGGTTCATCAGCAATATTCAAGAAGTTTAAAATCTACAATCACAAAACATAAATACTTTAAAAGAAATGACATCTTACTAGAATACATTTAACAAGTATATAACAAAGCGACTTAGAATGCTACAAGAAAATACAGCCATTCTGAAGGGATTCATTTCAAAAGTGTGTGCACTCACATCAGGGAGGTCACAGAAAGGGAGAGATGCACTGAGTTACCATAATAATCACCTCACTGTGTGTGTCTTTCTCACAGCCTAGTGCTGTGTCCCTTAAATAACACAATTAAAATGCCTAAGTACTTGCTAAACTGGAATTTGAAATGAAGAGTCACATCCAATAACTGAATGTCACAGACACCTTAGAAAAATCCCATCTTATATTTATGGCCAGACCATCCTAAACACACCCAGTCCCCTCTGATCTTGGAAGGTAAGCATGGTTGGACTGCTTAGTGCTTAGTACCTGGATGGGAGAAAAATCCCATATATAATACAATTAATAATTCATGGGGAAAAAACCTAATTTTGTTAAAGACTACTTTTTAAAAGTCTGGTTTCCATGAGGTACGGATACATATGCCTATAATCCCAGTTACATAAGAGGTCAAATCAAAAGTCCTAAGTTAGCCAAGAGCTACTTAGCAAGACCCTTCTCAAAATGCAAAATGGAAAGAGGGGAGGGAAAGAAAGGAAGGCGAAGAGGAAAGAAAAAGAAAAAAGAGGAGGAGGGAGGAAAGCAGTGGTTGTGTAGCTCAGTGGTAGAGCACTTGCTTTACATGCTGGAGGCTCTGAGTTGGAGGGGTTATCTCTGGCATCCTAAGAAACCCATTATAGGAAGGTAGAGGAATCTAGTTATTTTTTTTATACAACTCAATAAGTTCTTTTTCTTTAATTTGTATTACTCAGTCTGAAAGCCCCAAACCCATTCTTTCATACTCCCAAATAAATGAAGAGATTATGCTAAGTCGCTCCCTAGCCAGAATATGTGTGTTCATTACAATTTATAACAGTAGCAGAATTTCAGCTATAAGTAGCAACAAAATAATTTCATGCTTTGGGGGTCATCACAACTTGAAGAGCTGGTTTAAAGGGTCACAGTTGAGAACCACTGCTCTAGTGTAATGTATGTAGCAAAAGCTGCCCTATGCCAAATGACGTTTTTGTTGTTGTAGCTATTCTCCAGATATCTTTTTGGGAGTCAATAGCAGGGAGCACATAATTACTTGAAAGATATTTGATACAGATTAGATATATTGTCAGTTTCAGACACTCAGCAGATACCTAAGGAATATGAAAAATATCCATGGTGGTATATACACACATACACACACACATACACACACACATATATATATGTCTATGCATGTATGTGTGCATGTATGAATATGTGTGTATGTATATATATATATATCTGTACTCCTATATATGATATATACATACATACACACACACACACACACGTGTGTGTGTGTGTGTGTGTACTCCTAGTAGGCAGGCAGGCAGACACTCAGGTAGTCAATATGTTTTCTAAATATTTTCATAAGAGTAGAGTATTTTAAAAACATTCAATAGAGAAAAAGACAAAACCACAAGATTTAGTATTCATAAAGAACAGGTAGCCTCTGCTCAAAGTGAGTTTCTTATCTACAATTCTTACTCAAATAAAAATAACCAATTTGATCAACCACAGAATCTTTTTAAAACACATGCCAGAGCCAACAAGAGAGCTTAATGGGTAAAGGTTAAGCCTGGTGAAGCTGAGTTTGATCCCCAGGAAAAGAGAATTAACTCCTGAAAGCTATCCGGATTCCACAAAAACACTGTGGGATATGCACACACGAGTACTCCCCTCCTCCCTCCACACACACACTAAACGTTTAGTAGCAAACAAATAAAAATTTAGAAAAACATTTCAATGAGCAGTAGAGCACTCAGCATGAGTGAAGTCCTAGGCTTGGTCCCAGGAATGGTGAAAAAGTAAGTAGGTAGATAGAAAGATAACCAGACAGACAAAGAGAAAGAATATTGTGAACACTAACTCTACTCTATAAGGAGATTTCAACAGAAATTGCAGAAATTCTGGTAAAATGGCCTGAGGCAAAGTCATACTAATGGCCTGGAGACATGGTGGTCCTTAAAGGGTTTCTGATTTTCAGCACTAAATACACTTCCGGCTGCTCCTCCAGGCTAGACATTCCACAGACCTTCCTTTTCTTGAATGACATAAACAGCAACACTGTCATTGAGAAGTTATAAGGACTGTACTTTGAGGAAAGTCACCTTCTGGGTGAGGAGTCTATTTTTTTTTTTTTTTTTTTTTTGGTTTTTCGAGACAGAGTTTCTCTGAGGTTTTGGAGCCTGTCCTGAAACTAGCTCTTGTAGACCAGGCTGTCCTCGAACTCAGAGATCCGCCTGCCTCCCAAGTGCTGGGATTAAAGGTGTATGCCACCACCGCCCGGCGAGGAGTCTATTTCTTAAAGAGGGCAGTTACACACAGTGTATGCTCATCACAGTTCACCAAGGTGAACATTCACGACTTGTGAATGCCGTCAGAGGACATGACGGAAGTGACAGCTCTTACCTGCTCATGCCAACTGAGTCCAGTCGGCAGTATTCTGTGCTGTAGAGTGGCTCCTTTCAGCCCCACGGCCACAAGGAACTCCTGTTCCACAGGACACATAAAGACCACATTAATCCATAGAATCCCCAACTGGAGCATCGCTAGTTTTAACAAGTCACCTTAGCTGGCAATCAAACTAACAGGAGCATTTAGCAGTGTAAGGCACACACCTTCGTATTGGACTCGGATTTATCAGACTCTATCTTAACTGCCACTGAGAGCATATTCAAATTGTCTCCTCCAACGCCGTCAGAGGCAGCTCGACTGAGACCGTCTTCTTCAGAGGAATAAATTGTAGGTTCCAACCAATGTGGTCGGGTTGAACTGGGCAACCGTGTCTCTGTAGCGAGAATGGCTCCATCTACTATGCCTAGATACACATTGAGATAAAAACACCAACAAAGAATCACTTGAAATAGTTCTCTAATTGCTTTGACTTTCGAAACTTAAAACAAAACTTTGTACAGGTTGAGTGTGCTTTATCCAAAATGTTCAGAATCAGAAGTATTTGGATTCTGTGAAGAATGTTCACATCTATTAAATGAGATATTAAAAAGGGAATACAGTTCTGAACAGGATTCATTTCCTTAGACAGCAGGCTCAAGGTCATTCATGCGACGTTTTTGTGCACCCATGCTTTGACAGTGCCCCACCTCAAGAGGTCAGGTACAGAATGTCTACTTGGGGCAGCACACCATCAAGGAGACATCGCAGATGTCAGGCATTTCTAAAAGGATTTCTAGGACACAGCCTATATTCTTTTGAGCCCTGTTGGGGGTGCAGAGGTCCTTGCACTCACAGATAAGCACCAGAGAATCCAGGAATGTTACACAGAGCTGTCTCTTCAAAGGGACATATGTATGCCTGTTTTCTGCCCAGAAGGCGGGGACTGAGGTTGTTAATAGTCTGATGACCTTTGTGCTATCTGTGTGACCAGAGTCCACACCAGATACTCCCCAGGATTTGAAAACAATATGTTTACCATAGAACATGTCTTCACGGAAGAGGTGACATGCACTTGGGAAAAAAATCCAATAAAATGCTTTAATCTTTATTGCGCACACAGGTATGTGATACACCAGGAAACTATTTTCCAAATTACACTGTGCTCAAATATGTTTAAAATAAGCTGCCGGTGTCAGACTCCAGAAGCTTGAGCCAAGACCCGCTGCTGAGTCATGCTGAACTGGACTCTGCTGGCCACGGTGTCTGCAGAAACCCCGCAGAGCCAGCATGGTTCTGGCAGCACAGTGGTCAAGAGGCAGCATAGTAGTAACAGCCTACTTTTCTTTGTCAGTGCTGGTAGAACTGAGAAAAACTTTCAAGAAAGTAAAAAAAAAATAAAAACTCAAGATTGTAAAATGTTGGGAAAATGAAATGTTTCTCTGCTGAGTTGAATCTCAAGTTCAGGATCAGTGTTGGCTGTGTCGTGAAACCTTGTCTCCAAACAAACAACAAGTTTTAATCTATAAGTTTGATTCCGGCAGCAGAACCAGAATTCCCAACAGAAAACAATTTCTCACATCAAGGTTGTATTCTCAACAAGCTGTCTTTATCATATAGGAATCCAATTGCCAAACGGAAGCAAAGAAAATATATAATTGTCCTACCTTTGTGGTACAGACTAAGGCTGCTGGAATGCAGGCAGATGTAGTGCTTGTCATCGAAACCTTCATATTTTGTCACACAAAATAATGAGCCACTGTTGAATTCTAACCAGAATTCACCATGCTTATTTTCCATCGGCTCTCCATTATCTTGCTAACAAAAAGATCAGGAAAAAAAAAACAAAAACACAAGTTACCTTTTTTTTCTTCCCCAAATTCCAGTACTGGAGATAGAACCTAAAGCCCTGCACCCAGTAGGTGGGCTCCTAGTCACTGACCTGCAGGCTCCAACAACCATTATTAAACACAAAAAGGAAGAATGTTTCTTGGCATGCTTGTTCTGAATCTAATTTAGGAAAATTTCCTACACGACAAAAAGCAGCCTAGTTCCTGAACTATTCAATACAGTGAGATTAAAACTGAATAATGTGTATATATAAGCCCTCTGCAACAATGCTTGTGCTTCACCCTCTTTTAAAATGAGAAAAACATTACAGTTACTGCCCTCACTAAAAGAATTAGCACATGTTTTCCAAAGGAAGTCCATACAGCCTTCGACCAAAAACTGAAGCTAGCTCCCAAAGTAATGTGTTCTCTGGCATCTCAGAACACTGCCCCCTCCACTGCCATCACCACCTTACCCCACTTGACTGCAGCAGACTGTGTAAACGTACCTTTACATCTGTGAACACTGCCATTAATCCATGATTGATACTCAGAAGGACTGAGAGGAAACTCTGAGAGTTCTTGTTCTGAGAGTCCAACTTTTTTTTCCTACGGGAACGATAGTTGGGATCAACAGCAGAAAAATACTGCAAAGTCTCTTCTTCAGATCCACTGTCTTCATCTATGCAGGGAAAAGACCTACTATTACAGATTCTGACAGCTAAGCAGGACAGCAGCTTAAAACGATCACAATAGTACTTTGCACTTTTACAGGACAGAACGACACGGAGATATCTGGGTCTTTCAAGTGAATTTCAAACATGTGCACAATCACACCGAAGATTCCACATCTGAGCAACAAAACTTTTGTCAGAACAGACTCAGAAGCGGGGAGATAGTCATAAAAGTTATAGAACACAGACAGAAAACAAAATCTGAGACACAGTTTAGATCCGCAACTGGAAAGGGCTCCTACTCTGTTAATTTATAAATGAGGCACTTTATACTAGAGCAAAGGTAAGGTACATTACCATAGTGAACTGCAGATTTAAAGGGGCTGAAGCTGTCTTTGCTGAAGGTGTTTATCAGCTGACTGGCTACTGAGAGCCCAATGCCATAGGAAATATTCTCAAGTGTCTCCACTGGTGAAGGAGCTGTTGGCTCCCAGAGAAGCAAGTCATTGAAGATCCTAGAAACATAAAATGCAAAATGAACAGAAAACATCTAAGGTGAAGACAGACAAGAGAACCCCCTTTACAGGACCATATGTGCTTATTGGTTTTAAATGGTGAAATGGAAATGATCGTGTGAAGGAGTCCTTATATTTTTGGTTGTGAGCCTAGTCTTTAATGGCTGAGCCATCTCTCCAGCCCGTGAAGGAGTTCTTAAAATGGAAAATATGTGCTTCCAATGGGAAAGCAACTGGTTACAAAGCAAGACCAGAGAAAGGAATTTGAGATTAGACACCTAACTAGACACTCACCTAGTGCCACCCATGTTCTAGACTCAAAAACCTAATCATTCCTCTAAGTGTACTTTATTTTTTTAAAGATTTCTTTATTATGTATACAGTGTTTGGCCTGCACATCAGAAGAGGGTGCCAGATCTCATTACAGATGGTTGTGAGCCATTTGTGGTTGCTGAGAATTGAACTCAGGACCTCTGGAAGAGCAGTCAATGCTCTTAACCTCTGAGCCATCTCTCCATCCCCTTACTGTACCTTAGAGGAAGCTAATTAATGATAAGAGCTCACAGCCAGGTGTAGTGAAACATGCCTTTAATCCTAAGGGGAATAACAGTCTGTGGCTAGCTTGGTCTACACAGAAAGTTCCAGACCAGCCAGAGCTGTATAATGAGACTGCCAAAAAACAAACAAAAAAAAACCCACCTCCCGAATGACAGGAAGTGCTAAGGTGCCATAGAGACCCTCTCAAAAGTCCTTCCCAGCATTCCCAGGGACAGATGGGAGAATCACTATTCCCACTTTACCCATGAAGAAGCCACCACATAATGCTTAAGTCATCTCCTCAAGGCAACACAGCCAAGCAGAAGAAAAGTTGGTATGACATTCAAGATCAGGCCCAGCTTTCAATTCAATCCTTTGTCTAGACTAGTATCTGAGATAGTCTTTTCCCAATAGACAGCTCAGCTTCCCTGGGAAGAAGGCATGGGATAACGTATGACCACAAAAAGTGAGGAGAGATGCCTACCCCCAAAAGAACACACTAGAAGAATCACAACTAGGCCCCAGCTGTGCTGCCTCTTCAGTAAATACTTACTGCTACAAAGACATTCTTCTGCCCAGCTTCAAGAAAACTGCAATTTCACAGCATTCTCTAGGTTTGTGCCACAATCCTGCCTTCCCCTCATCTGCTTCTATCACAGCACCTGTAAGGATGGACTCCTCCATGCCACCTCTGAGACTGCCAGCACCACCGCCCTGAGAGGGACTTAAGCCCAATTATCTCAGTCTGTGTACAGACTAGCGGCTGTCACACAGCACATAGCTGGCGAGGAAAGGATGAGGTGATGACTAATGGAAGGACTGTAAAGTTTAGTGTGAATACCAGTCGAGGTGCCAAGACAAGAGACAGCCCTCCCTCCCCCTGGAGGAAGCCAGCATGCAGCCAGCTGCAGAGCTTCAGGCTCTGGAGGAGGGAGGTAGCACTGAACAGCTTAGCTCACAGTGGGAAGTAGTGTTGTAAAGACACCAGGGTCACAGCACTGAAGGATGGCACCCCTTAGACACACTGACAGTTTATGTCCCCAACATTATGGTCTATTATAGGACGAAAGCCAAGGCCTATGACAGAACATTCTGGAATAAAGAAACACAAGAATGCTAACATAGAATGGTGAATAGTGTCACACACCTGCAATCCCAGTGCTTGGGAGGTGTGGCAGCGGAACTGAAAACCCAAGGCCAGCCTGAGCTATATAATGACACCTTGTCTAAATATCAGAAACTTCTTATTGAGAGTTCTCTGAATTCAGGATTTTATGACAAAAAGAAAATTATGATTATAAAATAATAAAGAATACATGTTATATGATGGAAAAAAAAAAAAAGCCGCCGCCGCCAAGGCCTTTGAGTCCAGAGCCTGGCTTGAGGCAGTCACTGTGAAGAATGAAGGCAAAGGAAGCCTCTCCTCAGGACAGGCTCTCCTTTGTCACACTTCCTGCATAGCTTAAATAAAACCAGCATATGACCTGGGAGTTTCTCCCCCATCATGTTCCTACTTCTTTTCTTGCTTATACTTGGGTATAAATAGTCTTTTTTGGCTGTTTTTATTTTGAAACAGACTCTTATTAGGAAGCTCTGCTTTGAAATCATGAGCCTCTGCCTTGGCTTCCCTAGAGCTCGGATCACTGAAGTACGCCACCACCCTCAGTTGAAAAGGAACTTGCTGTTCTTTAAAAAAAAAAAAATAAACAGGGCTGGTGAGATGGTTCAGCACATAAACACACTTGCCACCAACCCTAACCTGAGTTCAATCCCTGGGATCCAAGTGGTAGGAGGAAAGCCAACCTCCAGAGTTGTCTTCCTGTCTCACAAGGTCATGTGACAAAGTCTATGACCCAGAATTCCATTTCACTGTATTTTCTGGGTAGGTGTGTTGAAGTATTTAAACGCAATAAATTATAATTTTTATTTACAAAATGTATAAGCAAAACTAGAAAAAACCTAAGTAGCTGCCTTCTGAATTCTGAGAAGAGGAGACACTTTCTGAACAATGACTCTGAGAACCTAAGTGCACCAGCACCTGCTGGCCTGCTGCTCACATCTCCTATGGCTCCTCATGCCAGTGCATGTCTGAAAAGGCAGCACTTTTCACACTGTGCAGCTCAATGGCACAGCCAGTGGACAGCCGCAGGCCAGAAGAGGAAGTATCAGCAATCAAACTAGTACAAAAACTATGTGAATTATGCTTGTTGTCATTGCTATTAGGGAGTTTAGTTGTTTTTGGTTGGTTGGTTTTTAGGGGGTTTTTTTGACAGGATTTCTCTGTGTAGCCCTGGCTGTCCTTGAACTCACTTTGTAGATCAGGCTGGTCTCGGAACTCAGAGATCCAACTGCCTCTGCCTTCCGAGTGCTGGGCTTAAAGGCAGGCACCACAACACCTGGCTGTTTGGGAGTTCTTGATGGTGGTGTTACTGTTTTTACAATAGGCACCAGGCACAAGTTGGGAGTCAGCTACAACAGCAGGGCACAATGAAACAGCTCCAAGGACAACATCACCAGCATGTAACATAATACCAAAGTGAGAAGGCAGGAGTGCTTGGAGGCAAACTCACCTGTTATACAGCTTCTCGTAAAAGTTTTTATTGGGCAGTGTCATGTGAATATTTGGTAGCAGAAGTTCCAGCACATAGTGAGAATTGCTGATGGCTTTATCCTGAAACTCTGTCATTTCTACAGGGTCTCCTGGCATCACCATCTAAAACAGTAGTTTAGTGCGAGAAAAAGTATCAAAGAAGCAATCTATGTTTAAAATAGTAGCAGCAATTTTTAAACTACTATAATATTTACATAAACATAACCTATCTAGGGAGAATATACATCAAGAAAAATAGAAATCTAGGGGTTATAAACTAACACAAAGAACACACGGAGGGGGCTGAGAGATGGCTCAGTGGTTAAGAGCATTGCCTGCTCTTCCAAAGGTCCTGAGTTCAATTCCCAGCAACCACATGGTGGCTCACAGCCATCTGTAATGAGGCCTGGTGCCCTCTTCTGGCCTGCAGGCATACACACAGACAGAATATTGTATACATAATAAATAAATAAATATTTTAAAAAAAAGAACACACAGATTATCTTTATTGCCATTATTGCTCTTGTTGCTGTTATTTCCTGCTGATGATGTACAACAGGGTCTTGCAATGTCCCCAGTCTGACTTCAAACTTGCTATCCTCCTGCATCCACATCCCAAGTGCTAGGATTACAGCATTCTTTCGAAAATAAAGACTTAGCCACATAGAGTGGCACAGATCTGTAATCCCACAGAGGCAAGAGGATCACAAGTTCAAAACTAACCTGAGACACAAAGAGAAAAGGAGGGGAAAGTGGAGGAGAAGAGGGAAGCATGTATTGGAGGCTGGGATAATTACCCTGGAGTGTTCATCACACTTTTACCTGCTCATTCTCAAACATTACTCTACGAGAGGAAAAGGGAGATGGGGCTGGTCGCCTCAGGTCACAGACATCTTTCAGGGAATGAGCCCCTCCTTCTTCCTCTTCCTGGTAGTGACCATCACTCTCTTCCTCCTCTTCAGCTGCTATTCTCTCCAAAATGGAATGCATGGCTGGTGGATTTATTTTCAGTACCATTCTGATCACAAAGATGATTTAAGAAAATCAAGATATAAGTATAAACAGCAACATTTTTACTTTTATGCAAATTTACAGAATGAACACTGATTAAATGTTAATACTACCAGACTGACTTATAAAGCCTATGCCTGCTGTAACCCACTTATAAACAGGCAGTATATATATAATTCAGCATATAACTCAAATAAATAAATGAAGGACATTAGCAATGTATTCTTCGCTAACTGAAAGTCTGACGTTTTGAAAATTCTATTACACCCTTGCATTTGCTTACCGTGGCCAGTCAAAGTCATCTGATGATGCTGTGTCTCCATCAACTCCACCAGACACATGGAAAAACTTGATAGATGGCTCTCCCTTCTCCTCCTGGAATGACCCTATGGAACCGAGATGGTGTGACTGCAATGTGCTCCTTCCCAAATTATGCAGACCAGATCATTCAGAGCTCTCCAAACCAGGGTGTTATCCACACACCCTCACACTATACATCACTCATTCATTTCTTTCTGCTGTAATGTGGTCTGTGCTAGGCAGAATGTGCAGATAAAGATACCAGTTTTTATTCAAACTAAAATTCTTGACTAGTATTAGTGTGTAAGTTACGTAATTATATTATAGCAAATGTTAGTCACTATCTACTGAGTGCTGGTAATGATTTCCTTGTGTGCATTTGAGAGTATTAGGTAACCTCACCATCTTGTTCCTTTGAGGTAGGAGCTCACACTATTCTTTTTCTTTTTTTTTTTTTTTTTTTTTTAGCTAAGCGGGCAGCCAGTATGCCCCAGACCACTTTCCATCCCCACACACTGTGGTTCCCAAGCACATATGAGGGTGATCTTGCTCATCTTGTTACATGAGTATTGGGATCTGAACTTGGGTCTTCATGGTTTTTACAGCAGGTCCTCTTAACCACTGAGCATCTCTCCAGACCCAATTATTTCTTCATTAAAGAAAAGTTTGTGGCTTGGAGCTATATCTCAGAGGCAGAGCAATTGCCCAGGATTCAGAGCCCTGAATTCAATTTGTAGCATGGTAGAAAAGAACAAAGAAAAGCTTATCAGCTAATTATCCACAGTAAACATAAGGACACAAGTACACTCTGGTGTGTACTCTGTACATGCAAAGTAACTCCACCACACTGGCTTCTCATAGTTTTCCTCTAAATCAGAGAGTTTCACGTCAACAGGGATAAGGATTGGTAGAGTGTACCTAAACATCTTCTCATGAAGCAGTCACTGGCAAGTGCTATTTAAGTATCTCCAAAAACTTGTCAAACTCCGAGATCAGAGCAGACAAGGGAAACTTTTGAAGTCTGAGGCGTGAGTCCCCTCACTAGTGTCAGAGGGCAGAGACGGGTATAGAGTTTCCACACGCCCTGCTCATTAACCCACACAGACACAGAATATACCAGATCTTAGCCAGGTTTTACGGGGGTCACAGGAGTGAGTTAGTGTGGTGACTGAGAACACAGGCATTGGTGTCAGATTGGTCTTAACTCCCCAGGAGCTGGGAGACACATCCTCTTCAGCCCACAGCTCAGTAAATCTAACACATGGTGGGAATAACTAAAGGAAATGACAGAATGTATGTGACTCGCTCAGTTCAGGACCCAGCAGAGAGTATCATGCAGGCTATCCAGCCTCTACTAGCACACAATAAGTGAAAAGCAATGCTATAAAAGGCTAATACTACATTCCTACAGAAAATAAGAACTTCAGCAAAGCAAATCAATCACTGTGCTGCATCTTTTTTGTTTGTTTTTGAGGCAGGGTTTCTCTGTGTAGCCCTGGCTGTCCTGGAACACACTTTGTAGACCAGGCTGGTCCAAACTCACTTAGATTCGCCCGCCTCTGCCTCCTGAGTACTGGGACTAAAGGCGTGTGCTACCACCATGCCTGCCTTGCAGAATCCTTTTTTTTTTTTTTTTTTTTTAAACTATACTATATCTCCACACAGTTCAGGGGGAAGTTGTTGCTCTATTTTCTAAGTGTTCCCAAGTTTGCCATCTTGGGTGCTGTCAAAAGTAGTGTTCCACACACAGTCTGCTCTCCACTAGTGTGTTTAGTCTTACCAGTTAGCTCTCTAAAAGTCAGTTCCAGTTTAGTTTGTTCTGGGGTGGATCCTCCCACAAACTCCGTCTGAGACTCCAGATCTGTGAATGCTAAATGGAGGGTCTCCTTCTGAAGTGACTTCTTAAACCAGGGTCCTCTCTCCTGGTCTGACCGAAGGTCAGGAATGGGAAAGCGAACAGAAAGATGCAGCGCTGGGGTGGCAACTTGTACAGACACCCGACGATTCGCAGGACTGTGAGAGTCATCTAGAAACACTTCAGTGAAAGCTTTATGCTGAAAGACATAAAACACACCAGTGCTTAGCATTTCCACAAATACTATCACTGCTCCCCAACATGCCACAATGCATCCAGATATAATTCAAAGAAACCACTACCATATAATGAAGCTTCAAATGAAACAGCTATTGCCCAAATCAAAACTGCTGAGGCAATAGCTGAATCTTCATATAAAAATAAGTAAAAAGAAAGACACTATAGATCCCTAAATATTTTATGATAAACTGAAAAGGTGTGAACCAGCCTACTACCAAATCTAATAAAGTTAAAAATCAATACCATGCTCAACACTCAGTTTGAAGAATTTGCCCATTTTAGGCTGCCCTAAAGGCCCAATATGAACACACATGACTGCTGCCATATACAAAGGCCAGTCTTACTCCTCTTTGCCTCCAGGTGTATAATCAGAGCAGGGCACACAAAGGTTCCAAGTGTTCACCAAAGGACTCCTGAGTCCCCCCCAACCAGTTAAAATCATGCTATTCAAATAGAAGTCAATTTCTAATTTTCAATAAAATGTCCTGAAACTAATAAAGGCTTCAACATTCATCTTCCGAGTCAGTGTCGAGCCTTTTAGAAAGTTCCCTTCCTATGGCAGCCTGGGATTTTTACAACCAAGGCAAACATATAAGGTTTTACTATGGCATCTTCCTGCACATGTCAGTATGTTTTGTTCTCATTCATTCTTCTGCCAAACCCCTCCCCGCTTCTAGCAGGTTCCCTTTCTTCTCTACAGTTAGAAACCAGCATTTTCACAGATCTATTCTATTTCACCATTGGACTTTTTAACACAAACTCTAATCTCACACTAAAAACTAGGGATGGGACTGGAGAGATGGTTAACAGCACTGACTGCCCTTCCAGAGGAGCCAGGTTCAATTCCCAGCATCCACATGGCAGCTCACAATTGTCTGTAACTACCATTCCAGGGGATCTGACACCCTCACACAGACAGACATACATGCAGGCAAAATATCAATGCACATAAAATAAAAAACAAATTTAGAAAAAAAGAAAACCAGGAATGAAAAGGTCATCCCAACACAGCCAAGTTAACAGCAAATAGAGACTGGCCTATACGCTTAACTGCCAACAGAAGGCCATGAAAAACAAAGAATGCTGCTTTAGTCTAGTTGTCTGACTATTCTTGTACGTGTCCATTTATTGATGAGGATCATACTTTCTTAGTATAATTAGTACATCTGACTTCCAATCAGTTAGCTCTAGCCCAAACCTAGAAAGTAATTAACATACTTCTTATTTTATTTACTCACCAGACTGATGGGCAAAACAGGCAGGAAATAAAATGTCTCTGCCCCTTTCCTTCTTATCTTTTTAGATTGAATCTCATGTTTCCTAAGTGTGTTCCAAATGACAGCGCACCTGTTTGAGCCCCAGAGCAGATCTGATCACGGGCACTCACTGCTGTGTTGATTCCTTTCCGCTAAAGCTGCCTCTCAGGCTGGGCCTGGCCCTACAGGCCACACATTCAAACTCCCAATGTACTGTTACAAGTCCATGCCACATACCAGAGCTAAGTAAAGTAATGCAATGAGATGCCAATCACTTTTCATTCTCATAAGCACTCCTGTGCTACTTGGGCTTTACTTTCTAAAACATTCGAGTTTATGCAATGTATGAAAATAAGACTTCATGAATATGTTACAGTATTCTTCAAGTCTAATCCCACAGTGCTACAATCAAATACTGTCAACTGATGGGTCTAGTCATTCTTCTGCATATCGATTTTTTTCTGCATGTACAGTTTAACATTAATCTAAGTGAAGGCAGACAGAGTGGAGCATGCCCACTGAAGTTTCCCGCTGGGAAGGCTAAAACAGGAAGAACACAAGTTCCTGGCTGACCAACCTGAGCTAATAATGAGATGCTATTTCAGAAGGTTAAAAAAAAAAGTTTGCATGGAAAAACATTCTGTTTCTCACTTAACCCTTCCTGCAGAGCCTTCTTCACGCAGATGATACCACATAGCATTCCCTGTTAGAAATAAAACAGAAAATGTCTTCCAGTAAAATTACCAAACCTTACCTGGTTCTTATCAAGGCAAAGAAGTAGCATCATTGAGCTAGGAGGGTGCATACTATGACCCAGCTCTAGGGAGGTAGAGGCAGAAGGATCAAGAGTTCAAAGTCATCCTTGGCTACATATCAAGTTTTAGGTCAGAACTGCACAAGAAATTTAAGAGTAATTTTTAAGCCCAGTATGGTGGCGCACACCTTTAATTCTAGCACTCAGAAGGCAGAGGTAGGCAGATCTGAGTTTGAGGCCAGCCTGAACTACACAGTGAGTTCCAGGATAGCCAGGGCTATGTAGAAATGCTGTCTCAAAAAGTAAAAATAATTTTAAAATGTCTACTTTTTACTATTATAAATAATATTGTTCTAAGATAGTCTATTTAATCTATTAGAACTTTTCTCAGAAATCTGAATAAGCACATGCTTGTGTGCAATTTCTACTTACCAAACTAATATGCTTATTATATGATGCATACATGTGCGAGGCCATCATCTCTACTGTAGTGAGTTTTTGTGGTTGAAGCAAGGAATTTAACCTATCCACAATACTGATATCCAGCTCACAACACACTGGATTTAATTTAATTTGTAATTCCGCCTTCTGAGGAACTGAACTCAGTCTTGCTTGATTACCCTTTAAAAAAACACACATACACACAATTATTAACAAAACTATAAAACTTAACAACTGTGACATAATCTGCAGTGGTGGCCACACAGCGGTCTCTCACCTGGGGTCCTCTAGTCTCAGAGTGCTTATAGTAAAGCTGAAGACACACGGGGAGGTGGGCATCAGTCCCTTCTTTGGAATGGAACGTAAGAAGCTTGAAGACAAAGATGGAGACCAGTTAAAGCTAGGATTCTAAGCTGCAATCGATCATGGAATCTACAGAGGCAGTGCTGAGGTGAGAGGAGCTCTCTGAAGTCAGAAAAGCTGGCCCCAAACTTCATTTCTGCCACTTTCTAGCAATGTAAATCTCACTCAAGCAGCAAACTTCTGTGAGCCTCAGCATCTCATCTGAAGCAAGGGTTCAAACTGATCAATACCTAAGAAAAAAACTTTAAAACAAAATAAAATGGCAGGTTCATAACCTGTCTGCCTCCCCAGATAATTCTCATTTCATTTCAAATATTTACTAGCTTCATGGAATAACCTTAAACAACATACTTTAAAATTTGTCTCAATCACAACAATAAAACACTAACACTCTTTGTGGTGCTGGTATGCTCTAAAGAAAACTGTTATTGTTCATTTGATTCTTAAAAAAGCAAAACAAATCTAAAAATCATCCAAGGTAGTGTTCAACATTTACCTCTGTGTAGTGGGGAGGGACAGAATGAAAATCTGTTGGAAACAGACACTCCAAAAACTCCATTTGCTCAATCGACATGTCGGTGCTAAAATGGCGGGAAGCTGACCTTTGTCTCTGCTCATAGGACACTTTGACGCCAGTACCTATAAATCTACCATTAAAAAAAAGAAGCAATTAAAAGTCTCCAAAGGTTCTAGATTAAACAATATACATAAGCCTAGAGAGCAACATGCAAATATTAGTATAATAATTGCATGCTTACTCTACCAAATTCAAACTGTTAGTAATCATTAATATCCCTAAGGACATGAGCTTCACATTTCCTATTCCTTAACACCTCGACTGTGGAAAATTTCCCAGGATGCCTGTATTGCCCAACACTGCCCTTCTTTCGACACTCCAAACTTACCCTGCAGTGGATAAAATCTCAGACCTGGCCAAGCATCATGGCACACACACGCCTTTAACACCAGCACTTGGGAGGCAGAGGCAGATGGATATCTACAAGTTTGAGGAGAGTCTAGTACATAGCAAGTTCCAGGCCAGCCAGGGTTAGGCAGCAACACCGTGCCTTAAAACAAAACAACTTAAAAAAAATTGCAGATCTGTAAAATGTATGAGATGGATTCTTAAAACTATCTAAAAATATCATTCAAGCTGGGCATGGTGGAAAACACCCGAAATCCCAGTCCTCTGGAAGATGAGACAGGAAGACCGTGAGTTTGAGACTGGTATTTCTGACAGCTGTGACTGTCCCAAAAACCAAGGACCAACAATGATGCAGAACTTTAAAACTTCAGTAGATGGGGTTCACAGTTTTTGTGTCATATTTTCTACTGGCAGATATTTGGAGATTTGACAAAACTGAAGGAGAAAGGTTCTTACAATGTAATTTGAACTACTATGGTCCTAACCTGTAAAGCATCTTTTGATAGGAGGTCAAAACTACTTCACATGTTAATTTTAACACTCCAGAAAATTTACTTAAAAATTACCTCAAGCTAGGGGTAAGGGTTTAGGCCAATTGGTAGAGCACTAGCCTTGCATGCAGGAAGCCCTGGGTCCAACCCCAGAACTGCCTAAAACAAAGCATGGCAGCTCACACCCATCATCTCAAAGTAGAGGCATAAGGACGGAGAGGAGTTCAGGGTTATCTGAGGCTGCCTGAAAGTTTGAGGCCAGACTGGACTATATCATGAGATCCTGTCTCCAAAAACAGGCATTCTCTAAAATACAAATTTTCTTTGTCAACACATTATATAAAATATTACTCACTTTACAGATCACCATTTATATTTAAATAAAGTATTTGCATGCTAACCCTATAGTCTTCAATTTAGTCAGCTCATCTATTAGGCCTCAACTTATGAGGGCTCACAGTTTTAAGAATCAGCAGAGTCTGGTGGTGGTGGTGCACACCTTTAATCCCAGCACTCAGGAAGCAGAGGCAAGTGGATTTCAATTAGTTTGAGGCCAGCCTGGTCTACAGAGTGAGTTCCAGGATAGCCAGGACTGTTTCACAGAAACCGGTCTTGAAAAGCAAAAAAAAAAAAAAAAAAAATCATTTGAACACTCAGCCCAGGCTTGGTATTGCTACCCGCCTCCCATGGCCTAGCACCAGCCTTTCCCAAGCTCTCATCAGTACCGCTCTCAGCACACTACCATCTCTGCCACTGCCAGTGCCCAAAGAACCATTTCCATCATTTCAATAGTGATAATAGTGCCAAGACAAACTAGCAAGAACAGGGAGGGAGCTGGGCATTTGTGGTGCACACCTTTAATCCTAGCACTCGGGGGATGGGGGGGGCAGGCAGATCTCTGTGAGTTTGAGGCCAGTCTGGTTTACAAGCTAATTCCAGGACAGCCAGAACTCTGTTACACCACAGAGAAACCCTGTCTCAAAAAAGAAAACACACACACAAAAAAACAAAAACAAAAACCAGGGAGGAAGCTACAACCTATCTAGATCTATATCTGCATCATTCTCACACTATACAATGTGAAAGAGAGACCCTACGGATGTATCTCTGTAGTACTGTAGTAAATTTCAATTGTTATCCCCTGAAAACCAAAACAGGGAGGTAGACAGATGGCAAAGTGTGCATTTGGTTCTTTCTGAAGTAATCCAGAGAGTTCACCTAAGGTGATCATGGGAACAAGCCTCTGCAAAGACTGCTCGGAAGGACTTAAAATCTTCTGCTGACAATCTTGTTGGGTCCATCTTTTCTATACGAGAGAAGAAGGCAACCGCCATGGGTGTCAATGGATTAACGTTTGGGGATGTTTCCGCTGGAGACAGAGGATCGATGTGAAGCACGGAGACTGAGAAGATGCCGACTGCCAGTCTACAGATGAACTCAGGCCTGGATTCATCCACTGAAACAGACCTAGAGGGCAGGGCTGAAATACATGCGGTTCTCTGAGTCAGGATTCAGAACATCTTAAACAGACTGCTACCCTGTATCTGATAAGCACCTAAAGCACAAGAGTCCATCTCAGTAAGCAGAAATGTGCGGACACATCTTTTAGACTATCAAACTGTGTTAGAAAAAAACCCAAAATCAAACAAAAGCTCCACACCAAACGCTCCTTTAAGTTTGGCAATTGTCCAGTTAAATTTTAAAGAACAAGGATCAACAGTACAGAACAGTGACAAAGCAATTGCTTAGCAAGCTCAATCCCCAATCCTGCGGAGGGAAGGGCAGAACCGAAACAGAATTTTTTTTTTTTTTACAAACAATATAAAAACAGAAAAAGACTCAAGAAGTTAGGGTATAATTTAATGATGGAGCACTGGCTTAAAACTGTCAAGGCCTCAGGTTCTATGCCCAATGCTACACATGAATATACATACACAGGCCCACACACATACACACAGGCACATATACACACATGAGCACACCTACATATATATACACACAAAACACTATATAAACATATATACAAACATATACATGCATGTGTGCATATACTTACACACAAACACATATGTATGCACACATACACACATATACCATACACACAGGCACACATAAACACACACACCACATATAAACACACAAGCTTACATAAACACCATACGCATGCACACGCGCAGACACACACACACAAATCAGATAGTTAACTGTAAGTTTTAAATTGCAATGATATGAAACATATAGAATATTTTTCCATAATATCTATGTATTTAAATATACAAAGACTATAATGAGTACCAAGCATAATGGAATACACCTAGCAACCTAGCTAGGACCCAAGAGGGTGGAGGTGAAAAGGTCAAGTGAGATCACAATCACAGTCAGTCTGCACTACATAAGACCCTGTGTCAAAAACAAAATCAAACAAACAAAAAATAGAGTATAATAAGTAACTATTCTAAAATATTTTCCAATGAACTACTCAATTATTCTTTTCTTTCTAAACTTTGTCATTGTCCAAGACTAAAAGAGAAATTACAAAAGACACACACACAAAATGTAACAGTACAGAGTGTAGGCATGCCATGTACAAGGCCCTAGGTATAGTTCCTAGGAGCACAGAAAAAAAGTAGATGGATGATTGATACATAGATAGCTATGCATAGGTAGACAGAGATATACATAAATGATGAGAGAAGGAAAATGAATCAGATGTTTATTCTGAAAGGATAGACATGCTTTTTCTTTTAATTTTCAAGGCCTCTGGTGGAAACTAACCAGCTTTTGGTAAAGGCGCCGGGTGGACCAAGTCAGAGGAGAATGCTGGCCCTCTTACAGGCTGCTCTTTGTGGTCTGCAAACTCTCCCCAAGTTGGCTGCAGCTGCAAAAGATTGGTTTAAATACATAAATAAAGTATAGGATCTTAGAGGTGTCTTCTGAAGAACAAAGAACATGGAGTAATACTTTACCACAGTAGCACTTAGCGGCGATCCTGCAGGCGTGTTTGTGTATGTACTAGTCAGGGATAACTCCAAGTCCATGTGTGGAGGGTCCCCAAGTGGTGGAAGAGAAGATAGACTGTGAGACATGTCCATGTCAGCCATGGAGAAGAAAACTTCTTCTTCTAGAGAGAATTAGGCTTCATCACATGATATATTCCACCAATGTACTCCTTCAAGTAGTTTAGCCCCACTAACAGACACGGCTGTGTGTGGTGTGTCTGAGCATGGTCGTCAGCAGCACAGTAAACACACAACTGCACAGTCAAAGGGCAAGTCTCCCAGAGTCTTTTGTGGGCTTATATGACATGCAGCGATACAGCAAATTTTTAGTTGTCATATAACAAGTTACAAGTTAAAATTCAGATTTTTAAACAGCACAAGCTCACACAGGGCCCCAAGTTTCATCTCCAGCAGCAAGTTGCAAATGACAAAATTGTGTAACTATTTGCAATCTCTGGTTTCTATTTCTCAGATGGGAAAGAAGGACCAGACACATTTAGAATTCTATTGACAATTCAATATCTTCTAATGATTGTCTGGCCTCACACAAATCAAGTTTGTTATGTCTCAAAGTTCTTAAGTAGGCTTTAATTTTTTTTACTTGGTTCACATTTCACCAGAGTCTTACTATTTACACTAGTGCTCATACGGTCCAAAAATCCCTGTAATGAATAGTGGGCTGGGTAATGATTACACAACAAGATGGAAAGGTTATCGACGCTTTCTACCTAGGGCTCTACACTGCACACAATTATATGGCACACAGTGAAATAATGAGTTATTCCCAACCTACTATGTGTCACTTTACAGTTTTACAAACTGACTTTCCTTAGGGAAAAACACCATTGCTTAGTCCAACTATACACTTGAGAAATGGTAGTGCTGGTGCATCACTGTATTGCTGGTGAGCCAACAGAACAGAACCAAACGTCCCCATGTAGGGCTTCTGTTCCCCTCTGCTAAATGTTCCACCAATGGGATAACATGAGTCTAGTGTTGACTGCGGGTAGCTGCTTACCACGGCTAGAAGGTGTACGAGCTGTTTCTGTTTCATAGAAGCTTTTCTCTGAAGATACACCCATAGACAGGGAATCTTTCCTCAGATAATACCGGTTTAATTCCATCTGAATTCGATATTCATCTTCCTGTTGCATGGGTCGATTTTTCCTATCTTTATTAGCTAACCCAATTTTGCTAGAATTTTCTACAAGTATATAAAAAGAAACAAAAATTCAATTTGTAGTTAGTTTTTTAAGCATTTCTTTCCAAAACCCCACTTATCCAATAGCAACCTGATCACACTAGCAGAAAGCCAGTTACATCAAGCAGAGGCCTAAGAAATATAAGTAGCCAACGATCTAAATTCTTAACTCTAGAAGATGTAAGTACTTAAAATAATGTGTGAGAACTATTGTATACAAAAATTACATTTTTACTGTATGGGTTCTTTTGTTTGGTTGGTTTGCTTTTTTGAGACAGTTTTTCTGTGTAGCCCTGGCTGACTCTGAACCCTCTCTGGAGACCAGGCTGGCTTTGAATTGCAGAGATCTGATTGCTTCTGAGGCATGAGCCACCACTGCCTGGCTCAGAACAATTTTTAAAATGAATGTGATCAAATAACCTGAATGCAAATGTACAGCATGATGACAGTTTAAAAGACATAATCCGGGCTGGAGAGATGACTCAGCAGTTAAGAACACTGTCTGCTCTTCCAGAGGTCCTGAGTTCAATTCCCAGCAACCACATGATGGCTCACAACCATCTATAAAGAGATATGGTGCCCTCTTCTGGCTTGTAGGCATAACATGCAGGCAGAACACAGTATACATAATAAATAAATCTTTAAAAAAAAAAAGACGGGCTGGAGAGATGGCTCAGTGGTTAAGAGCACTGGCTGCTCTTCCTGAGGTCCTGAGTTCGATTCCCAGCACCACATGGTAGCTCACAACCATCTGTAGTGAGATCTGGTGCCCTTTTCTGGCATGTGGGCATACACAGAGGCAGAATGTTGTATACATAATAAATAAATAAATAAATCTTTAAAAAAAAAGACATAATCCAATAAAGTAATTAGCATATCTACTTAAAATATACCTTCAATGCCATATATTCCAAAATAATATATTTTCATCAGTCTATGTTTTATATTTTTACCTAACAGTTTCAAGAATTAGAGGAAATAATTATAACAGTCATACTTGCCTGGTCCAGCAATAGCTGCTAGCATATCCAAAAGCAGATGTACCTGCCTTGGTGACAGGAATAGATGAATGGAATCTATATGTCCATCAACATCCAACTTAAAGACATAAGAACAGTTGAGAGTAAGTACTTTATAAGCTCATCACCAGGAAATAGGTAGATGTTAGGGTACTAGGTAAGTATCACCCTTGGTGTTGGGCAGCTTCACCTAATTCACACAATCTCAGCAAAAGGGCATAAAGACCAGCAACTGTGACTGCAAGAGGTTCCATGAGAAAACCCTGAGAAATTCCATGTCACCAAGTCCAGCATCATGCTGTCCTTAAGTCTTCTGGAGACTGTAGAACACAGCAACAAGATGGTATTCATCACGCTTCAGAACAACCATATCCTTAGAACCAATGGAGTCAGCGTCTCTGAGACCAGGTCGGCCACACTGGGACTCTACAGCATGCTTCTCAGGAGCCTACTGTGCATGCTGCACAGACACTACTTTCTCCTGAACAGGAAGCTAGACGCCACAGTTAGAAACCCATACAGAAATCAGCACTAATGAATGCTTGCTTTCTTGTTCTCTGTGCATACTTTCCCCTCATGTCTCACTTGGTGTGGTGAGCACCAAGCCATCACCCAGCCCCAATTATCTACTTATTACTGTTTCTGTTTTACAGACAAGGACACAGATCCACAAAGAAAAGTTCACATAGCTCTGCAGCCAGATCTAAACCTAGGCAGACATAAATGCAAAGCCTTACTCTTCTACGACATGGCTCTCCTGTTGTGCCTACAGATTGAGTGGTTTATGAAGCTACCATTTCTAAGCTCTAGGTTGCCCACTGTTGATCTCTAGAACCTAATTTTTCCATATAATATTCATTTACATTAAACAAAATATACACATTAGTATATGAAAACATTAATGTACAGGCAAGGTGATAGTATCTCCAAATATTCAATACTGGCTGGAACTGGACTATAACACCACCATACAACACAACCACCTGCTACTCTGTCCCTTAGTATGTAGAACTCAAAAATCAACACACAGAATAGTTACACAAATCAAAAGACAGTGTGAAAAACTTTACATCTGCATGGAAATCAGAGCTTATGGGTGTAGACCATATCCAGCCAAAACAGAACCATGAAAGCTTTGCTCATGGATCTTGCTTCTTTAAGAAATGTCCTCCCCAAAGACACACAAGCGCTGGTTTCCCAAGGCTGTTGCCACAGCAGGGCAGTCCCTGAAGTATTTATAGCTATCTACACTATCTGCTCCATTAGCAACCTCCTCAGAAGCCAGCAGAGGGAAGACCTGGTCAAGGACTTCTTAACCTGAGAGCAGTTCACAAAAAGGAAATCAGGAAATCTGGGCCGACACTTAGTCACAGGACAACCCACAGCAACCAATCACTATGCCCCTGTGTAGATTAAATACCTGTAGTTTTACAGAGAAAACACAAAAATACTGACCTTGGCTCCTGGAAGTACTTCATTCTGTTTCAAAGTGAGACTCAATTCCAGTCTTCCCACTAGACCTCCAATCTGCACTGGATCCGAGGGTGCTATCTCTGGTAAAGTTCTAGTTAATTGTGGGTGTGGCTCATAAACAATTTTGGGGTTCCAGCTAGGTGACAGCTTTGGCTCGGTTTCCTACAATAATGTAATAAAAATAAAGTAACTATTTTAGCACAATTGAGTCCGGGTGTATATAAATGTCACCTTGGATTTGGCATGCAGAACTGCATCATCACACTGGACATACCATTATCTTACGGCTAAAATGAAGCATTACTGTGTTAGTATGGCACCTTGGGAATAAAAACAAATCATTGAAAAAGATTTTCTGAGACTAGTGCAGAGCCAGCAAGATGATCTAGTAGGTAAAGGCACTTGCCCCAAACCTGGAGACCTAAGTCCAATTCCATAATGCACATAAATATGGAAGAACTGACTCTACAAAGTTTCCTCCAATTCCCACACATGCCCCCAAATGCAGTACACACAAGTTTGTATGTGCATCTGTGCTCATGTACATCGTACATACAGAGTATCTGTTCAAATAATATACAATGTGTAAACCAAACCAATATCGAAGTAAGGTCTATAATCCCAGCATTCAGGAGGTTGAGAGAAGAGACTACCAGTTTGAGGTCAACCTGAGCCACACATTGACAAAGTGAGAGACTCTGCCTCAAAAAAAATTTTTTTAAAAAAGAAAAAGACCTGACTTGTGATATAAAAGGCAAATTATAGATGTACCAACTTATAAAAGGATTCTGTGCTTGGAGTTAAGGGCTCTTAATAATAGAAACACTAAGTCAGATTCCATGATAATGCTCACTAACAGAGCCATTAAGCCATGGAAGGTAACACTGCGTTTTAATGTGAAAGGACGAGGCACTGCATGAGCCATGTTTCTAGTTGCTGTGACAAAATACGTGGCAAGAAGCAACTTGAGGAAAAGGGACTTCTTCTAGCTCTTAGGTACAGGCACACATTCCACCAGGGTGTGAAAAGCAAGGTGGTCAAAGGCCAGCTGCTCCCATGGCACGCACAGTTAGAAAGCAAGCTACAGCCCAGTGGTGGTGGTGGTGTCGACACACACCTTTAATCCCAGCACTCGGGAGGCAGAGGCAGGCAGATCTCTGAGTTCGAGGCCAGCCTGGTCTACAAGAGTTAGTGCCAGAACAGGCTCCAAAGCTACACAGAGAAATCCTGTCTTGAAAAACCAGAGAGAGAGAGAGAGAGTTTCCCACATTTAGGGAAGGCCTGCCCTCCTAATCTAGAGGATCCTCACAGGCATGCCCAGATGCTTGATCACTAGGATTAGCTTCCTCAGATGTTAACACCTCATTTTACCTACGGATATGTAGGAAATATTTCTCCATTAACTAATGAGCAACATTCTTGGAGGGAGGAGCTGCCAGCCGGGGATGACCCCATGGCCCTTCCATTGCACATTGTGGACCAACTTGATTCTGATGGCAGGCAGCAGCAAGTCTGGCAGGATGGGCAGAGATTCAGGGGTTCAGAGCAGGTATTAACATTAGCTAAATTAACCAGACTTGCTAAGTCTGAATTAACCAGACTTGCTAAACCAAATGAAGATTCACTAATGAATGCATATTTAAGAAAACTTAACAGTCCCCTGGTTCTTTGCTCCTAGAGACTCACTAGTAGATCAGGTTGCCCTCCTGTCTTAACCTCTCAAGTGCTGTACTCCCACACCTGAATGAAACTTCTAAAAAACTGTGACCATCAAGGAACCACTTCCTAAATAAAAACCCAGCAGCACAGACACTGAGAGAAACAATTAATAAATGGGACCTCCTGAAACTGAAAAACTTCTGTAAAGCAAAGGACACGATCAACAAGACACAACAACAGCCTACAGAATGGGAAAAGATCTTCACTAACCCCACATCAGACAGAGGGCTGATCTCCAAAATATACAAAGAACTCAAGAAATTGGACATCAAAAGATCAAATAATCCAATAAAAAAAAATGGAGTAAAGACCTAAACAGAGAACTCTCAACAGAGGAATCTAAAATGGCTGAAAGACACTTAAGGAAATGCTCAACATCCTTAGGCATCAGAGAAATGCAAATCAAAACAACTCTGAAATTCCATCTTACACCTGTAAGAATGGCCAAGATCAAAAACACTGATGATAACTTATGCTGGAGAGGGTGTGGGGAAAAGGGAACACTTCTGCATTGCTGGTGGGAATGCAAGCTGGTACAACCCCTTTGGATGTCAGTGTGGAGATTTCTCAGAAAATTAGGAAACAACCTTCCTCAAGATCCAATAATACCACTTTTAGGTATATATCCAAAGGATGCTCAATCGTGCCACAAGGACATGTGCTCAACTATGTTCATAGCAGCTTTGTTTGTCATAGCCAGAACCTGTAAAAAACCTAAATGTCCCTCGACCGAAGAATGGATAAAGAAATTGTGGTACATTTACACAATGGAGTACTACACAGCAGAAAAAAAAATAACGACAGCTTGAATTTTACAGGAAAATGGATGGAACTAGAAAACATTTTGAGTGAGGTAACCCAGACACAGAAAGACAGTTGTCACATGTACTCACTCATAGGTGGTTTTTAAACATAAAACAAAGGAAGCCAGCCTACAAACCATAATCACAGAGAACTTACAATGAGGACACTAAGAAAGACTTACATAGACCTAATATACATGGGAAAGTATAAAAAGACAAGATCTCCTGAGTAAATTGGGAGCATAGGGACATTGGTTGAAGGGGGAGGGGAGAGGCGGGAGGGGAGCATAGAAAAATGTAGAGCTCAATAAATATCAATAAAGAAAAAAAAACTGTGACCATGTTTTTGATTGTTTTGTTAAATTGGTTTTTGGTTTGATTTTTTTTTTTTTGAGACAGTCTCATGTGTGTATACATACACCCAGTTGGCCTTGAACTCACTATCTGAGGATGCCCTTGAATCTCTTGACTCTCCTGACTCTTACCTCCCAAGTGCTGGTGACAGGACCTCAGACTTCAGGCATGCTTGGCCAGCCCTCACCAACTGAGCAACACCTCCACCACTGTCTGGGGGATTGTATCATTTTTCTTACCACTGGTGCAGTTGAACACACTGGGGAAGATTTTGCTGAAGCAGAAAATTCATCCCAGAAGAGAGACACTCCAGAGAGCTGCAGCAATTTGTGAGCAAAAGCTGTGGGCTGATGCACATTGACTCCTGAGGACTCATCAGCAGTTTCATCACAGTACACGGTTCTGAAAGGTACAAAAGGGCATTTATAAGAAAGTCCTGGGACACATACTCTCAATGAGATTTTAAAAGACAGAGTGCTTTTAAGTTAAAGTGAAATGTCAGTGCTAGCACCCCTACAACTATGCCTATGAGAATGCTTGCAGCCCAGTACAGAGAAGGTAGAGGCAGGAGGCCCAGGATCAAGGGCAGTCTGAGCTACATGAGATTTTGTCTCAAAAGAATTTTGTTTGTTTGGTTTTGTTTTTCAAGACAGCATTTTTTGGTGTAGCCCTGGCTATCATGGGACTTCTCTGTATACCAGGATGGTCTTGAATTCACAGAGATCCACCTGCTTGACTGTCCCTGTGCTGAGATTAAAGGTGTACCCCACCCATGACCCGCAAAAGAATATTTAATTGAGAAGAAAAGGGGGGATTATAGGGAGTGGGAGCAGACAGGAGAGAATAACTCATGTGTGTTAAAATACATTATGTGTGTGTATGAAAATATAATAAAACTCACTTTTATAAAACATTTTCATGTCCTTAACATATGTCAGAATCACTGCACTAAATATTTAAATAAGTAAAATAAAATTTTCATGAAGAAAGAGACCTAAAATCTAAGAAAGATAACTTTAAAGGGCTCTTAAATTTCAGGGAAAAAATAATAACTTCCTAAAATTAACCCAAGGGGAACAATCTTTATCTCCCTCACAAAACTAAGTACTGCTATGTATCCCAGGCTGTCTCTAACTTCCAATCCTCTCTTAACTCCTCTTCCCAAGTGCTAGCTAGAATCATAGCAAGAATCATTTGTCTCCAATGACTTTGTCTTGAATTCTTGTGTCAGCAACCTCCAGTTTAATGAGATAAATAACATGGCTCTAATTGGATGTTATTGTTTTATTATATACCTAAGGTAATGCACCCTACCTCCAAAGATCTGTAACACTTAAAGGTAAAATATTGTATCTTTGTTAAAGATTACAACCACAAAAATAACAGTACAAACCTTGGAAAATGCCCCAAATAGATACACACATAATGGGTCTTTGGTATTCACTGTATATTTTTAAATGTATATATGGGTATGTGTATATGTGTATACGCCATGTGTATGCAGGTACCCAGAGAGAACAGAAGAGAGCATTGGATCTCAATGAATTAAACTTGTAGGTCATTGTGAGCCGCTCTTGAGTGCTGGGAACTGAACTCAGGTCCTCTGGAAGAGCAGGAAATGCTTTTAACCACTGAGCCATGTCTCCAGCTCCCCTCAAAGGACATTTCTCTTGGGAGATCATATAACATAGCCATGGTTGAGCAGTAACTACCTCAAATCAATATTGTGTCAGAACTCTAGAGAATATACATAAAAAATAAAAGCAACATGTGATTTAAGTAAGTAAATTATCATTAGATATTTCACCTTAAAATAACCCTCACAAAGTCCTCAAAAGAAACACCACCAACTGCCCATCAAAATCCCAGCAAAATGATTCAAAGACTTCAAAGAACAGTACTCAACTCGATTTGGAAAAGCAAAAAACCCAGGATAGCCAAAACAATCCT
>JAQHUG010000055.1:207448-232107 GCA_028555095.1 Dicrostonyx torquatus | reverse complement strand
AAAAAAAAGAAAAAAAAGGCTTGCCTCAGGTCTGTCTGAACCCTAAAGACTTTCCAAGGATTTATACACAAGGATGATTTTTAAAAATCTCTTAAGTCAGGGTTTCTCTGTGTAACAGATGTCCTAGAACTCTCGTAGACCAGGCTGTCCTCAAACTCAGATCTGTCTGCCTCTGCCTCCCAAGTGCTAGGATTAAAGTTAGCAAGGATTTTTATTACAATTTTAAATTAATAAATTTACATGTACTTATTGTTTATTAATATGTAGTCTGGAAGTATTTGCACATATGTGTATAAATTATCTGTGCTGTGTTCTCACTGGTCAACACACAAATGCATGTGCTCACTGTGTGTGCACATGTAAGGTCAGAGGTCAATGTCGGGTATGCTTCTATCCTCCTCAGTCACTCCCCACCTTTCCAAACAAGGTCTTTCTGAATCTAGAACTTGGTGATTGTGCTAGGCTAGCTGGTCAGGCAGCTCTAGGAACCCACTCATCTAGAGCTCCACAGGGGTGTCATTGTACCTGACTTCCTACAAGGTGCTGCACATCCAAACTCCAGTCCTCATGCCTTTAGGGTGAGCACTTCACCAACTGAGGTTACCAGACCCCAGCCCTCAACTCTTACATCCTCATCCCATCCTAGCCCTGAGGACTGCCCTACTTTTTCAAATTCTAACTTCCCACGGCTTCTGTGACATGTCATCATCTTTCCAATCCATTACCACTTAAAATATGCTCACGTAAATGTCATTCTGTGCCTGTTTCCCCACCCACTCTCCACAGTGCACACATTCTCTGCACACCACTCACACTGGTGGCTCCCAACAGTTATCAATGCCAATCCTCTAATCCCTCGACCCTTGTAGTCTCAGCCTGTCATACAGCCCCTCAAATTCCCCTTCCTCCTCCTCCTCTCCTTCTCTTCTATTAGGCTGGTGTAAAACAAACTGCAAGGGCCAGAAGGTAAAGTCTGACAATTTGAGTTTAACCCTGGGACAAGGAGAGAACTCACTACGACAAATTGTCCTCCGACTTCCACATGTATGCCACAGCACACTCATGTACCCATCTGGTAGGAGAGAGCCGACTTGTCCTGACTGCCACATGTATAATATGACATGCACAAGCCAACTGCATACACATACATACAAAAATAAGTACTTTTTGAAATCTCTGCTTCAGGATTTGAAGGACTCGTACAGTGCACCATCTGCACCCTGCTGGATTTTCCGTTTAAAAAAAAAAAAAAGTTTGAAGAGGTGGCCATCGGTTGGAGAGAGGTCAGGTGAGGCAAACTCCAGAGCCAGTATGTTCAACTTTTGAAAACACTGATTGTACAAGGTGCAGTTAGATGTTATTGTGGAGAACGAGTCCTTTCCGCTGACCAATGCCAGTTGTAGGCACTGCATTTTGGGGTGTTTCTCATGGGTTTAGTAAGCACACTCATCAGATGTAAGGGTTTTACCAGGACACAGAACTCAGACACCAAACAGTGACCATGACATTTTTTGGTGCAAGTTTGACTTTGGAAAGTGCTATGGGGCGTCTTCTCTGCCCGGCCACTGATGTGGCATCACTGGTTGTTACACACAATCCACTTTTCATGGCACATCACAACCCAATGGAGACCTGGTGCGTTGTGCAGAACAAAAAAGGAGAACGTACTATAGCAAGCCCATATACATTATACTATACAACAAAAGTACAGGTGACCGACCACTAGACAACTTCACAAAAAAATATAATATCATGAAGAACCCATTTTACAGAGCTGTGGGAACACTTGTCTTTTGGATAAGTCACTGTCAATTCCATAGAAATCTTGTGGAATCATGACATTTCTCCCTTCTATGGTATCCCAGCAGTATATAGACCTGACTTTTCCTGTAGGGAAACTGGGTACCCCACACACATACCATGAAGACTTGGTATGAAAGCATCCACTCAGTCAAACCTTTGTTCTAACATAAAACTAGTATAGCACAGCTTTCTTTACTGACATTACTCATTATCTAGAAAGGAGCCCCAAGCAGGCGGCACTGAATAGAGAAACAGTATGTCTACTCTAACAGCAGACTCAGGAAGGTGTAATCTACTGGTCTTCTGCTTAACCTAACAAATTACTAACATTCTGTATTTACCCTTCACCTTGGTTTCAGTAAGCATAAGATCATAGCCCAGGAAATTAACTGTCTATACAGGGGAAAGGCCTGAGTCGCTAAAACTAACTTCAGAGAGAAAAAAAAAAATCTCACTTGGGCACCCTGCTGGAGTCAAAAGCAAATTGCAAAAATCCAAAACTACAATTACTTTTACGGCAAGCTAATAACCTTTTCTATCTCACCAGCAACCACTGCCTCTAATAGCTGTCCAGTAAGAGTCTTCCTGCTATTATGTTTTACATTTTCCATATTAAAAATGGCTTCAAGTTTTTTGATAGGTTTAAGGCATTTTAAAAAAGTTTTTGAATACCTGACCCTGAAAATGAACTCCTCCATATAAAACAGAAAAGATAAGCTCAGAAATGCTTGCTTCTGTATTAAGTATTTCCATAATTTAAATTCGAAACCTGGGTGCCCTATTTCCATCTTCGGACAAGCTGGGTCTAAGGATGATGCTTCATATCTCACATCTTTCTTCCCTGGATTTTTCTAGCAAGAAAGTGAGTTTTGTCATTTATATGAACAATTAAAAGACATCTAACCATTTTCAATTTGCAAAAACAGTGATAGCCTTTGCACTTAAGGGATCTGTCAACATCAGCAAACCATCTAAGAAACTAGATTCAATGGGACTCTCTTCTCTATATACACCAAATTTACTACCCCAATCTTGTAGCCACATTAACATCCTAAATATAGTGGTTTGAAGACTGTATTACAATATTGAAGGATAACATCAAAAGAAAACAGGAGTTCTTACTAGAGTCAACAGCTCAAGAATTTACACTGGGTCCACTAAGCTACAGTATACTTTAATTGTGAGATACTATACTTGGCAAAAATCCCCTGTCCATTGAATGATAAGAAACTGAAATTCACTCCTGTGAAATTCAAAGTTTATTATAGCAGCAGGAGAACCTTCAGTCACACTGACTTCAATGACATTCTCTTTGCTAGTCTTGTGAGATCTAATGGCTCTAGAGCTGACAGTGGAGCCACCTGAACCAGCTCAGAAGAGTCTCTTCTCGCCAGGTGGTGGTGGCGCACGCATTTAATCCCAGCACTAGGGAGGCAGAGGCAGGCGGATCTCTGAGTTCGAGGCCAGCCTAGTCTACAAGAGCTAGCTCCAGGACAGACTCCAAAGCTACAGAGAAACCCTGTCTCGAAAAACAAAAAAAAACATCTTTTCTTTAAAGCCATCTGTTTTCAATGTTCAGTGAGCTCCATGCATATAGTCAGAAAAAAAGGTTATACTCTAGTCTCTACTGTAGCATTGGGCAAAGAACTGCAAAGTCGTGCTTCTTGAACCGAAATCAATCTTCATTACATACACATACACCTATAAAATATAAGTACTAAAGTAATAAAAAATTATTAAAGTGAAATTAAAAGGCTCCAGGGTAATAATAATTCACTGCTGTCTATTTCCTAAACATACTGAGTTCTCATGAGAAAAGGATCAAGTCAGGCAAAAAGGATCCAGCCGGGCGAAAAGAATCAAGCTGGATGTAGTGGACCACGCCTTTTAAGCCCAGCACTCAGGAGGCAGAAGCAGGTGGATATTTGAGATTTCGAGGCCACCCTGATCTACAAAGTGAGTTTCAAGGGTTGTTAGACAGAAAAACCCTGTCTCAAAAGGGGGGAGGGATCACTTCACTATCCAATTGCCCAGCCCTTGGTAGTATCACATGTTAAACACTCCATAACTATATTAAACCTATAAATAAAGAGCCTCCATTTAAAAAATTAAAATAGACACAGTAGCGATGACTCAGTGAGTAAGGCACCTGCCACCAACCATGGCAACCTGAGTTGGAGCCCCAGGACATACACAGTGGGAAGAGAGAACCAATTCCTACAAGATGTCCTCTAATACCCACAGGCATGTTGTGGCATGTTCGTGTGTGTGTGTGTGTGTGTGTGTGTGTGTGTGTGTGTGTGTGTGTGTGTGTGTATACACTGATTGAATGGGGAAAAAAAAGTTCCCTCATTATGTAAATAATTAAAATAAATCTCTAGTTTTCAGAAGCTGGAAGAGTGAGTCACAAAGTCCACTCTCACCAGACAGAAGCTCTTCCTTTCCTTTTCTGCCCATTTTTAGGAACCCAGAGCTCATAAAACTGAAAGGTAGCCCATTACTACTGTGGCACAGTTCCAAACCCTTACTCTCTATCTCCCCCCACTTCAAGCTCTTCATGAGTCCATGATGTCCAAAGTGAAGTCTCTAGCTTCCTGGTTTCCTTATTGTCAGGTATTTATGAGTAGGGTTTAGAGATTGCAGCTTCCACCTATGCAAAGTAGTAGTTCTAACTATGCTAACCACCACATGCTATCAAATGGTGAGGAATATATGCCACCTGGAAGACAGTTTCCAAAACCACAGCATACTTAATCTAACTTTTCCAAGTAAGGATAATACTTCTAAAATGAGTAAGAATATATCTATTTTTTAAAGAATATTCGCATTATCTTTTAAAACTACTTGGAAAGATATCCACTGGTCCTTGTCTTAGATACAATCAAGCAAGGGCTTAAAATTGTCTATAGAGGGAGTGGGGGCTAGAGAGATGGCGCAGAGGTTAAGAGCACTGGCTGCCCTTCCAGAGGTTCTGAGTTCAATTCCCAGTAACTATATTGTGGCTCACAACCATCTATAAAGAGATCTGGTATCCCCTTCTGATGTGCAAGCAGAACACTGTATACATAATAAATAAATTTAAAAAAAACACATTTCTACTGAAAACATAGACACCAGAACTCCAGAGACAGAATGAGGAGGATTTTGAGTTCAGTGCTGGGCTAGGCTACCTAGCAAGATCCTGTCTCAAAAGAACAAAACCAAAAGTAACAAACAAAAAGTCTAGTCTTTAAAGTCATTAACTATACAGGTTTATATGGAAAGACTGTCCCATGTCTAAAAAACATCCTGGACAAAAAAAATGGAAAGAAATGGGTTTAGATGTAGTTTCACAGCTGCACACAAACAGCACACTACCACCTTCTGATTCATCATTAAGAATAACTGATTCCATCTTTGCCAAGTGCAACCAATTCCTCTGAATAACTGCAACTTACGAACTGAAAAGCTGCCTGAAGTGATGGCTCAGCAGTTAAGAGCAATTGCTGTTCTTACAGGGGATCCGAGTTCAGTTCCCAACCACCCACAACAGCTCACAGCCGACCTGTAATCCAGCTATAGGAAATCTGATGTCTCCTGGCTTCCATAAGTGCCCACATAAACATGGACACACACACACACACTGAAAAATAAACTTTTGTTTAAAAAAATTGAAATGTTAGTAATGTCATCATTCACATAATTCTTCCATTAGCATGTATGGATCTCTGTAGACATCTTGTTTCCAGTCCTGAAAGTCATTAAAGTGAAGTATACAAAGTAACTGAATTTGGGGAGCTGGAGAGATGGCTTGGTGGTTCAAGAGCATTGGTTGTTCTTCCTGAGGACCCTGGTTCAATTCCAAGCACCCACATGACAGCTCACAATTGTCTATAATTCCAGTTCCAGGGGACTCAACACCCACAGCAAAACACCAATAAAGGAAAAACATACTTTTTAAAAAAGTAACTGAATTTGGAAACTGAACTTTGTAAGGCTGCATCCACAAGAAGAAAGTAAGGGTTTAGGAGTCAGGGTTGAATGCTTGTTGTAACACTTGTAGCTGCGACACAGGACAAAGTATTAAATGCCATCCACCTGCTAGGTTTAGTGTCATCTTTAAAGAGACTGCTGCACAGCATTTCAACACCAACCAACCCTCCCTCAGGACTCCCTCTTCAGTTTTCAGCAGTGACAGAGACCAAGGAAATCTATCCAGAGGATGTCAGAAGCCAATGCCCTCTAAAGCCCCTGCTCATCTTTAAGCCTCTGAATAAGATGGTTGGTCACAGAAAAGAAAAAGGTAGCCCATTCAAAACGGCACCAGGGAGGCTAAGGCGAGGGCACTGTCATGAATTCTGGGCTGCATAGCTAAGTGCCAGGGCAGCTAGGGCTACATAATAAACCTGTCTCAAAAAAAAAAAAAAGTTTCCCATTTGCTGATAAGAAAGAATAGCAGTTATACAGTAGCCTGACACAGTACCTGGCATGCATGGAGTGTACTGTCCTTTCAGGATTACTGAACTTGGGTTAATTACCTTGACCACCATTTTCCAGCTGACTGACAGCCTGAGACTACTCTGATATAGGACAAGATCTTTTCGTTGCTCAAACTAGAGCTCTTTAAACTACCAAGAGTACTCTCCCTGATTTAAGTCACCTAGTTTCGATATAATTATAATTAGCACAAACTGCAAACGAGTTTCCACAATTTAAGCTTCTTGATGGCAAAGGGAAGCCACTACAAACCCAAGCAAGGCCTTTAAGTAAAAGACTAGGCACTTTAACCCATCGATGCGAATACAACTGTAATTTGGTGAACGGAAATACACACCAAGCACAGAAAACAGTGAGTTAATTCGCAGCCTCCGGGAGCAAACAGGCTCTTTCAAAAACAGCTGAGTTTGCAGCTTCGGAGCATTTGCAACATTTGCGTCTACGACCTGTCGATTTATCTCACGTGAAGCAAAAAGGCAAATCTAAACAGCACTCCTGGGGCCGCACAACCATTCACAGGCGAGGCGAACGACCTGGCCTCGTAAACATGTAATCAAGTAGAGCAGGCAAACCGGCAGAAGAAGCCTTCACCTAACTTTCTCTCCCAGACGCCCGACGCTGTTTGAAGACAATGAGGCAAACCAAACCAGCATCCAACCTTGTCTTCACCTTTAATCTTTCCGAACGTCATCCAATAAGATCGGGGTTTTTTTTGCCTTGAACCCCCACATACCCTCACAGCCCAAGAGGCAGGGCTGGCCACCTCCTTCCTGCTTCACAGACCACCAAGCAATGACTCAATTGTTCGCATGGTGTATGCCTCCATTATATCGTTTAAGTCGGCCACCGTGATATAAGGTCGCAAACTTGCTACACTTCACACACTTCCCTGAGCTCTGCCACGCTTGAACCCAAACAATTCCCAAGGAGGGACTGAACCTCACCGACCCTGGAGGACAATCGCTCAGGTTTTGCCCTAAGGAGAGCGAGTCCCTAGCCCTAGCCCTGCTAGCTGATGGCAGCTTACCCATTTATCCAAGGGGACCTGGGCGAGGGACCCGGTGCCCTGATACAGGTCCAAGCTCAGCTGCTCCAGGCTCAGCTTCTCCTGTAAGAAGTGGCCCAGGTATCTCTGCAGGAGGTACCGACAGGCCCTCTTCTTAATAGACTCCGAAAATGGCCAAGGCATTGTTGGTGAGGATTGGCGGCTGGGAGGGCCGGGGCTGCGCGCTGCGGCGACGGGGTCCGGCCGGCGTCCCCAGGCTGCTATGGGGTCTAGGTTCGCGGTGACCAATGCATGACAGTTCTGCGCCGCCGTCTCTCAGGGAGACCCCATGGCCCGCGTCGCGTCGCTCGCACTAGGCCTGGCAGGGACAGGTCTCTGAGCGGAACCCGGCGCCCCAAGCCAGAGGTTTCCGAAGTCTCCTGTCGGTTCGGATAGAGTATGCTCGAGAGCCAAAGGGCAGGCGGCGGCGGCAAAGCGGACTCCGACACTGCGCGACAAATTTGTTGTCATCTACGAGGCGCGCCCCCGCCTCCAAGACGCTCCTGGCGCGTTCCCGAGACCTAAACTCCAGGCGCGCACTCAAGTAACTGGCGCAAGCGGAAGTGACGCCATACTGTGGGCCTGGGAAGTCAGGAAAAAAAAGAGTCCGGGCGGGATCATTTCCGGTTACGAATGGGCGGGGCGACTGTGGGGGCGGGGATGGTGCAGGCGCCGCTAGTCCAGCTCCAGACGCCTCGGGACGAGGAAGAGGAGGAACATGGGCGCTCGCAGGTGAGTAGGCGGGCAGGCTGCGGGCCGAGGGCCTTGACATCGCGGTGGCGGCGGAGTGGTAAGTGCGGGAGTACATCCGCATTCTTCCTGACAGGCCTGGGGGCGGATCCGGCCTGGGCTGTCCTCCGGGAAGTGTTTCGCCGGACGCCACGGGTTGCAGGGCGAGGACTGGAGACTGCATTTCTGTCCGGGTTTTGACCGGTGCCTATTGTCAGCAAGTTGTTACCCACCGCATGCTGGTATTGTTTGCAAAGCATCCTCCAGTTATAGTACTTTGCTGTTTGCAGAGCGCCTCTTGTAGTATGCCGCGCCGACTACCAGGAAACTTGGGATTCGGGGCGTTTGTGGGCAGTACTGTTTTCTCTGTTAAAATCCGGCGCCTTGCAACCCCAGGGGAACCTCCTCGAAGACTTTGTGCTCTCGGGGAGATCTGAGCAGCAGTATTTTTACCTTTTATGAGACAATCTTGCAAAGGCACAGCTGGCTCCTTCCTGAGGCTGCCCCTAAAGGCCGGAAAGTCTGCTGTCCTGGGTTACATTCCAGACACTTGCCACTGAGCCACCTTGAACCTGTGCTGCCCTCTCTGAGCTTCCATGGCCGCCTCAGCCAGGTGTGAGCAGATTAATATTATAAACTTGAGAATTGAGGAAAATGAAATGTGAACAGGGAAGGAACCTAAACAGAGTCCTGGACTGAGATGATTGAACTAAGGAATTTTGCTTCATAAATGCTGCATCCTTAGAATCGGTTCTTTTGGTTTCGTTTGGTTTTTTGAGATAGTCTCTCACTATGTAGCTCAAGCTTTGAACTTGGTATGTAGCCCAGACTGGCTTAGAACCTGGAGTCTTCGTGCCTAAGTCTCCCAAATGCTGAGGTTTTGGGCTTACACCACCACATACCACTCAGATGCTTTTTCCCTGAGTTGTAAGGAAAGGCCTCTCATGTTTAAAAGATAGGATTTTAGTCAGAGACTTGGAGAAATCGAGAAAGTAGGACACGTGAATGTCTGAATTCTTTTCCAGACAAGAACCACCTGCAAGGCCCATCACAGGAATCATGCTTGATAAGTTCCAGGAACTTGAGGGAGGAGAGGAAGGCGTGTGTTCTCATGATAGATGTAGGCCATTGCAAGGATTTGATTTGTGCTCCTGGAAAAATAAAGAGAAATACAAGATAATTTGGCCTAAATTTGCTAACGACAGTGCTGAAAATAGTCAGGTGTGAGGCTTAGAAAAGACTAACGGTGGAAAAAGCCAGACCAGCACCGAAAGGACAGAACAGGTAGTCCAGATTCCATGGTTTGAACCAGAATCTAACACTGAAGATTAGAACAAATTGGGTTCTAGATATATTTGGACACTAATAAGACGCTTGTTAGGCACTGTGACATGATGTACACCGCTCTCCTTAAACTCAAGACCAGCTTGGTCTACATGGGAAGACCCTGTTTGAAAGAGAGACCGAGCTTAACAAGTAATAGTAGCAGTGCTCTTTGTAGTGTAAACAAAGCAGAGTGTGGGACAGGCCCTTGCCGAATTCAGGCCATGGGAATTTTGAACTGGACTTTGGGCTTAGTTCTGAGACTGTTGTTAACATAGTTTCCTAACGTAACATAAAATTGCATTCAGGCTGTGTCTGGGATGCCTGCACTTACAGATACCAAAAAAAAAAAAAAGTGAAAATGAAAGATCCCACAATAGCAAGTGTACTACGCCCAAATTGCCTTGTACATTTATACTTTCTAGGAGAGAGTCAGCATAGTTAGGATCTAAGAACTGTTATCGCACCTTTAGCTCAAATGGGATGCAGACTCATCCCAGCTCCCAGGACTGTTTTTAAGTTTAGCTTAGGCAACTTCCTAGTGTAGAATGCTGGCACCATAGCATTAATAGAGGAAGATAAAGATAATTACTCAACCAGATACTGTCAGCTTTGTGAAAATTAGTGGCAGGTTAGAAGGTGCACCAAGTTAAAATAATATTCTAGATAGGGATTCACACAGTTCACTGTGATGGTGTTGATTATATTGAAGGCCTGCCTGGGAGAACCCAGTGGAGCATGCCTATCATCCCAGCACCTGGGAAGTAAAGACACAAGGACCAGGAGCACAATGTCATCCTTGGTTATATACCAAGTTTGGAACCGGCCTGGGTTGATGTGACCCTGTCTCAACAGGGAAAAGTCACAGGCCAGTAACATGGTTCTGCAGGCAAGTCACTTGCAGCCATGCCTGATACCCTGGGTTCAGTTGCCCAGGACCCACGTGGTAGAAGTCGAGAACCAGGTTCCCCCAGTTGTCCTCTATCTCCACATGAGCACCATGGCGTGTGCACAACCCCCCCCCCCCCCCCCCCCCACCCGCACACACGCACGCACGCACACACACAAGTATATAAACGTGAAGAATATTATTTAGAAAAAGGCGGGTACAGAACAAGATTACCGTGTCGAGACTGCCGAGTCCCAGCAGCAGCCTTCCGTGTGCATGTGTGAAGGGCACTGGCCCTGGACTCAGTTTTCGGATCTGCAGCTGCCTTTTTATTTTTTTGAGCATGATGGTGAATGCCTGTAATCACAGCTTTTGGGAAGCAGCAACAGGAGTGTAGCTCATTCAAGGAAGGCTACCCTCAGCTGCATAATGACACTTTATCGCAATAAAGAAAACAGGAGAACTGAAGAGATGGCTAAGAGTTCTTGCTGCTCTCCAAAGGACCCAGATTTGTCCCAGCACCGTGTCAGGTGGCTCATAAGACACATACCTACAAATAATTAAGAATAGTAAACTTTGGGGCTAGAGAGAAAGTTAAGAGCACTGGCTGCTCTTCCAGAGGTCCTGAGTTTAATTCCCAGCAACCACATGGTGGCTCACAAACATCTGTAATGAGATCTCGTGCCCTATTCTGGCCTGCAGGTATGGCACTGTATACATAATAAATCCTTTACAAATATATTAATTGCCCTGATTTTCAAATGATTAATAATAGTAAATAAACTTTGAAAACAAGGCCAGGCATGGTGGTCCACACCTTTCTTCCCAGCACTCTAGAGGCAGAGACTAGCCTGTTTTAAGGTGTGAGTGCCACACCTGTCAGGGGTATGTAATGAGACTCTGTTTCAAAATTAACAAAAACTGACTGTAGGGCTGGAAAGATGACTCAGCAGTTAAGAACCACTGGCTACTCTTCTAGAGGCCCCAAGTTTCATACTCAACACCCATATGCTAACTCTTCAGTCTAACTGCAGTCCCAGGGATTCCTGACATCCTTTTCTGGTCTCCTTAGCATCAGGCTCTTACTTGATACACAGACATAAATGCAGGCAAGACACCCATATACATAAAATGTATTTTTTATTTTTACAAAACAAATTCGTAATGTGTACTAATAAGCAGGAGTGGGGAGCTAGGCATCAAACCTAGGGCTCCACACATACTCAGCAAACACTTTACTATTGAGCTCTAGTGCCAGCCACAAGAGATAGTTTTTCCTTTGGAGACACCATCTCATTGTCACCAAGATTGACCTAGTACTTGCAGATGACACTCTTAATTCACCCACTTTCTGCCTCATGCCCCTGAATTCTGGGTTTACAAGCATGCCGCCACACCTGGCCCCAGCGTAATTCTTGAACTCAGCGTGTGCCCGGCACTATTCCAAGCACTTTGTTATGTTCCCCTATCTAGACCTGTCAGCACCATTTAAAGGTCGATTTTAGTGTTAGTGTTAGCTTCACTCCAGAGAGAAGGAGTGTGAAATCTCTTGCCTGAGTTCCAGAGCATTCAACAGAGGTTCCTGCCCTAACCAGTCTGCTTGAGAGCCCACCGAGCACACCACCATACTGCCACTGGTCATGTGGAGAGGACTTTTCCAGATTAAAACGTAAGGCAAAAATAAAGGGCTGTGGCAGTACTGGAAAGCCACACCTGCTTTAAAGGATTGGTGATCTCTGTCCTGTCAGCCACTGTTGTGAAGAGATCTATATCTGTCACTTTGTCTCTTCTGTCATGACAGGTGACTCTCCCAATCTTCGCTGCTCTGAATTTGCAATGCAAATTTGGTGCTTGAGAATAACACATGGCACTTGTAGAGTTGCAGTCTTTGAAGGTTCTGACCACAGAAGGTTGCTCCCTGTGGTAGAGAGAGCAGCAATGTAAGGCTTAAAGGAAAGTGGTGATACTTTCTTAAAATTATTTTATGTGTATTAGGTGTTTAGCCTGCATGTATGAATGTGTGCTCTGTGTGTCCCTGATGTCTGAGGAGACCAGAAGAGAATGCATCTTCTGGGACTGGAGTTAAAGGCTCTTGTGAGCTGCCATACGGGTGCTGAGACTCGAACCTGGGTCTTCTGGAAGAGCAGCCAATATTGTTAACTACTGAGCCGTCACTCCTGTCCTGGGATCTCTATTCTGAATGATTTGTTTTATGTTGATTAGAATTTTCCCTACTTATATCTCCAAGAATCCAGTTTCCTGGAGACCTGTGTAGTAAGAATCAGTACTGGCTGGCTTTGGAGGGCTTTCTTCTTTCTTTCTTTTTCTTTTTTCTTTTTTAGCATTCAATGCTTAAGAATATTTTTTTAGAACCTCAGTCTCTGGTTTTGAGGGTTCTGGGGTTACTGCTTATGTCTCCTTTTGAAAACTCAGGTTAGCAGCCTGCATACCTCCACCCCAGCTTCTCCTTAGTCCATGTAATGCAGCACTGTCCTGTGGGCGTGGTCTGCAGAAGTGTACCGTGTGTGTCTCAGTCATTGCTGAAGTTGAAGTGCAGAGTAGAAATAAAATAGACATCTCAAGTGACTCTGACTTCAAATCTTCAGTTCCAAAGGTATATATGTGAGGCTGCAGCAATGACTCAGCAGTTAAAAGAAATTGCAGAGGACCTGGGTTCAATTCCCAGCACCCACTGTAACTCAAGTTCCAGGGAATCTGACACCCTCTTCTGGCCTGCATGTACTTGGTGTACAGACAAATGCAGGCAAAACACCCACAACCTTACACGTGCTGGAGAAGAACGCTTCCACGAAGCTACACGCCCAACCACCACTACCTCAGCGTTCTTTTTTAATTATGTGTGTGTGTTCAGACATATACCCATGAGTACAGGTGCCTACAGAGGCCAGAAGACAGTCAGATCCCCTGGCGCTAGAGTGGTGAGCGGAGTGACAAGCTGTTGTGAGCTGCCTGAACTAAGTGCTGGGAACTGAACTCGGTTCCTCGGGAAGAGCAGCAAACACTTTTTATGCTTTTGGTTTTTTGTCAGCAAACAGTCTTTACTTTTGATTTTGTTTATTTGTTTTGAAACAGATAGGGCTACACAGAGAAACGATGTCTCGGGGGAAAAAAAGTAAATCAGTGGCTTCAGTACTGCCGATTTGCTAATCTGAAACTAGGAATAGAAACTTTTAAAGTGGAACAAAGGAAAGAAAAAATGAGCAGAGCAAGAGAGCAAGAGGACAAGGAGACAAGGACACCTTCATCTCCAGACCCAAGGGACAGGGCTCAGATGGTAGAATGCTTGCTTAGCATACACAAAGCCCTGGATTCGTACCCCAGCATCAGCAACACATGAAACCAGACATGGTGGAGTGGATGTGGTAGTGCACACCTTTAGTCCTAGCTCTTGGGAAGCAGAGGCAGGCAGATCTCTGGGTTCAAGACCACTCTGATCTGGAGTGAGGTCCAGGACAGCCAGAGTCACCAAAAAAAAAAAAAACCAAACCCACAGACATGGTGTCTCACACCTGTAACCCCAGGCCCCCGAGCTGGAGGTCAGAGACTCAGAAGTTCACTTCATTCTTGTATGCTGAGTTCCAAGCTTGGCTGGCCTACATGAGACCTTGACCAAAAACAGGCAAAATTGTGGACTGGAGAGAGAGTTTGGTGGTCAAGAGCACTGGCTGCTCTTCCAGAGGACCCGAGTTCAATTCCCAGCACCCACATGGGCTCACAACTGTCTGTAACCCTAGTTTCAGGGGATCTGACACCTTTACACCAATGCACATAAAATAAGTGAATAATTTTAAAAAGGCAAAATTAACATGTATTATAAGTTTTTAACAAATGTGGAAGAGAGCATATGACGAAATAACCAGGGTTGTATGGTATACTCTAAAGTTCCCATACATGAAGGACAACGTGACACCTGTCAAAGCTACATTGTGGTTAAGCATATACCTTAAATTCTGAGGCAACCACCAGAAACAAAACTTATAAGTAATTACATATTTGTAGTCCCAGCACTCTGGAGGGTCAAGAAGTTCAGGGTCATCCTATACTTCATAGCAAGCTTGTGGCCAGCCTAGACACATGTCTAAAAAAAAAAAAAAAAAAAACACCAAGTAGAATTTTGGTAATTAGCCAGCCCGATCAGACAGAGCACCAAGGAAATGGAAATAAAACATGGGTGAGAGAAAGGGAATGTGGCAGAAACAACAAGATAGTAAATCCACACTCAGCCATGTCTGTGATTGTAGTGACCCTTCTCAGTATTCTCACCCGTGCAGAACCAACTAATGCTTTCTTCCCCTTTTTTTTGCCATTGGACTCACCCATTCCATGAGTCATGTCATACCATAGATCACCTCACACAGTGTCCTTGCTCTAAAGATAGGAGCGCTGGGAGCCCAGAAAGGTTTTGTGGCCACCCAAATACAGAGACACTTAATGGTAGAGCCTATAGTTGACCCACACATACCCTTGTTCTCTATATCAGCTATTCACAATTAAGTATATTTCTTAAGTTATGATTATGATCATATTTGTGGTTTTAATATTTGTATAAATATTCACATGGGTGTCTCATTCCCAAAATTAGACTTTAAACTACTAGTAAATATCTTTGTTAGTCTGATTCTTTTTTTTTTTTTTTTTTTTTTTTTGAGACAGGGTTTCTCTGTAGCTTTGGAGTCTGTCTTGGAACTAGCTCTTGTAGACCAGGCTGGTCTCGAACTCACAGAGATCTGCCTGCCTCTGCCTTCCGAGTGCTGGGATTAAAGGCACGCGCTACCACTGTCTGATTCTTAAAGAACATCCTGGTTAAAAGCAGGCCTAGTGCTGCATGCCTGGATCCTGACACTTGGAGGAGATGAAGCAAAGTGCAGGCCCAGTCTCAAAATGAGAAAGAAGAGAAGACATTCTAGATACATGGGTAAATGGAGTTAAGACCCAAAATTAAGAAACTTAAGCTGGTGCTGGAGAGACAGCTCAGAGGTTAAGAGCACTGACTGCTCTTCCAGAGGTTCTGAGTTCAATTCCCAGCAACCACATGGTGGCTCACAACCAACTGTAATGAGACCTGGTGCCCTCTTCTGGCCAGCAAGCATATAGAAAGACAGAACATTGTATACATAATAAATAAATTAATATTAAAAAAAAGAAAGAAAGAAACTTAGGCTGGGCGGTGGTGGCACACGCCTTTAATCCTAGCACTTGGGAGGCAGAGGCAGGCAGAACTCTGAGAGTTCCAGTCCAGCCTGGTTTACAACAGCTAGTTCCAGGACAGGATCCAAAGCTACAGAGAAACCCTGTCTCGAAAAACCAAAAAAGAAAGAAAGAAAGAAAACTTAGTATCAGGGCTGAAGAGATGGGTCAGCAGTTATTAGCACTTTTTGCTCTTGCAGGGGGCCTGGGTTCAGTTCGCAGCAGCCACATATGGCTCACAACTGTCTGACATGAGGCTGTATGTACTACCGTGACAGTAGATAATGGAGTCTATAAATGGAAAGGCAAGTCTATAGACAGAGTATTGTAGACTGCTCTTCCCCACAGGGAAACTGACCCAGTGTAGCCATTCTGCCACCAGGTCACTGGCTGGACTGCTTCCAACAGATTTAGCACTTGGCAGCAGCCATAGCTAGGGCAGCCTTGGAGAGTAGAGGACACAGGAAGGGAAGTCAAGCGGCCCTGGGAGTTGGAAACCACAAGGAAATGCCCAGTTCTCTGGCTCCTTCAGAGGGAACAAGCCATGCGCAGTGTCTTGATTTTATGCTTCACGTCTCCAGAACGTTCAGAAAATGAAGGCGCTCTTTCAGCTGCTGTGTGGATGGTCATTTGCTGAGCAGCAGTAGGAAGCGAATTTATACTGACTTCTACAACAACGTTTTTACCAGCCACTTTCTGCACGATAGACACAAAAAAATTCCTCGTCATTACACTTCTGTGTTTAAAATCTCCTTGCCTCCATAAAGCTGTTGGAGAGCTAGATCAGCCGCTGCCTCTGATTTTGGATGAACTAATCAGTGAGAATGCTTTCTGTTGCCAGTGGTGTCAGGGGACTTTACTGGCTCCGGTAACTGAAAAGTTCCGAGGTTGGGAAACTGGCTTGGCTCTCCGGCTCTTCTGTTCCTTCTGCTGTTCCCTTTCCTTTGTCAGAATTGTCCTTGGATTCCTGCCCTTATCTCAAGATGGCTGTCAAGCATGTGCCATGATAGGACTAAACAGACCACAGAGAAGGTCAGGAGGGGCTACAGCTGAGTTAAGGAATCAGTCTGAGCCACACCACCTGCTGAGCTCACTCAGGAAGAAGCATCATTCCCCTCAGGAAATCTGGTGCAGCTAGTCAAGGGAAAAGCGGTGCCCACATGGTAAGGTCTGTTACCGTCAGCAGTCAGTCAGAGCTGGAGATTGAGGCTTCAGTGATGAAGAGCACGGCCCTGCTCCTTCACAGCGGGTTCAGTTGCCAGCACCAGCCGCAGAGGGCCCAACACCTGACCTCCGTGGGCACCTGCACACATGCACAAAAACAGCATACAGACACGTGAACCTACACATAGATCATTGTCAGAAGTTCTGAATTTTCCACATTATTCTCTGAGGGATGCATGAAGTCTCCTAGGTGTCTTCTCCTTTTTGGGCTTATTGTTGCCCAGGAGCCATCTGGTGACCTACTCTGCCAACCTGTAAGGCCGTCTTCTATGCCAGTGCCAGACTCCTGCTCAGAGAACTTTAGGAACACCTTTTTCATGTAATGATTATCCTGAAGTCTATAACTGAGATGAGTAGCTACCAAGATAAAGACATGACATGCATGGGCTGTAGAGGCTAAAACCTTCCAAACTGATTTTTTTTTTTAATTGAACCAAGGCTGCGGTGATGAGAGCCTGAATCCTAACCATTAGAACATCAGGGACCAAACAGAATCTATAAACTATATTAAATGGTCACATCTATAAAACCAAGTATAATCTTAAACGGTATGCTAATTGAGTAAGGGAGACATATTTAAAGCACAGTAATCCAGTTTTAGATTTTCAGTACATAGCATCATCCATTTTCCTAGGTATGAATGGGAGCTCTGATTTCAGACATAACCTGTATGACCTCGGCAGCTAAGACTATCCTGTGGGCCTCTAAAAAGGACATACATATTTAAACAATGAGCTCCTGTCCTTTGCCTCTCAGATTGACAAGTTAAAAAAAGAAAGCTTGGGTTAAAAGTGCCCCTCCCTTCATTCTGCCTGTGGAGTGAGTCAGCAGGGCTTACCCTTCGGGGACACCTGTTGAAAGTTAACGTGTAGGCATGTCCTCTGACCTTGCAGTTGCCGTTCTGAACATCTAATTAGAGAAACAATCACACATTTGAACTCTGAGCTCACCGGGCCTGGTAGTATACACCCTTAATCCAAGTCCTTGGAAGTGGAGGCCAGCCTGCACCATATGAGTCCCTATCTCAAAAAAATAAATAAAACTACATACTCATCAAAGGCGTTGTGTGAAATAGCTAAAAGTGAGAGTTGATGTTTTAGGCTGGTAAGGTGGCTCAGTGGATAAAGTTGCTTGCCGCCAAACCCAGTGACCTGAGTCCAGTCCCCAGGACACACAGGCTAGGAGACTACTGCAGCCACATCACGCCATGGTAAGCATGTGTGGCCATACACACACTCACAAATAAATAGTTTGGTGGGTTTTTTTTTAAGTTTTAGGGGAAAAATGAAGAAATTTTTTTCCTAAAAATTCACAGCTATTTATAATTTTGCTGTGAAAAAAAAACTACTAGAAATGGTTTTAGGCAGTATTTTCCCAGAAAAAAAAATTAGTAGTTTGTGTGTGTGTGTGTGCATGCGTGTGCATGTGGTGGTTTATGTTCCCATGGGTAAAGAGATCAGAGGACATCAGTGGTGGTTGGCTACCAGCAAGCCACAGCCTTTGTCCTCTCTCCACTCTCGGCACTGAGGTCATGGGTACACTTGCCACCGTACCAGGGTGGTTACATGAGTCCTGGCATTGAACTTGGGTCCTCATGCTTGTGCAGTAAGTGACTTACCAGTGAGCCATCTCCCAGCCTGCTTGTGTTTTATACTGAGTGTCCATTGTAAGGCTTAATGATTTTAATCAAATATAATTTGAATTATCTTTCTACTTTAAAAAATGTATTCCAGCCGGGCGGTGGTGGCACACGACTTTAATCCCAGCACTTGGGAGGCAGAGGCAGGCGGATCTCTGTGAGTTTGAGGCCATCCTGGTCTACAAGAGCTAGTTCCAGGACAGGCTCCAAAGCTACAGAGAAACTCAGTCTCGAAAAAAAAAAAAATGTTCCTACTTTGTTGCAGAATGGAAACAGACTATAACCCCGTGGAGCTGAGCAGCATGTCCGGGTTTGAAGAGGGCTCCGAACTCAATGGGTTTGAAGGAACTGATATGAAGGACATGCGGTTGGAGGCTGAAGCAGTTGTAAACGATGTTCTCTTCGCTGTCAACAGTATGGTTGTCTCAAAAAGTCTGCGCTGCGCAGATGACGTGGCGTACATCAACGTGGAGACAAAGGAGAGGAACAGATACTGCCTGGAGCTCACAGAAGCAGGGCTCAGGGTAACTCACTTTTATCTTTAGAAGAAGAAAGCATATCTATACCACTTTATCAGAAAGGATAGAGAAGGGCATTATATAAAAACTAGTCATGAAGTTGGGCAGTAGCACATGCCTTTAATCCCAGTGCTCAGGAAGCAGAGGCAGGTGGATCTCTGAGATCAAGGCCAGCCAGGACTATATAGTGAGATCCTATCTTAGAGAGAGGGAGGGAGGAGTAGAGGAGAAAGTAGGGGGGAGAGAGAGGGGAGGAACAGAAGTGTGGAGAGGGAGAGAGCATAGGAAAGAAGAAGGAAGGGGCTTGGTGGTAGAATCTTTGCCTAATACATATGTAATCCTGGGTTCAATTCTCAGCAGCAGGCTGAAGTGGGGAGGCCTAGTCAGTATCTTTGTTGCAAGCAGGTACCTTGATGTGGAAGATCGTCTGTGTGTGTTGAATTCAGCAGGTTTGTGCTGGAGAGAGCTCTGTGGTTAGGAGTGCATACTCTCTTGCACCAGTTTGATTCCCAGCACCCACATGTTAGACAGCTCACAGCCACCTGTGACTGCAGCTCCAGGAGACCCAGACTCTTCTGGCCTCCATGAACACCTGCACTCGGATAAACACAGGCACACATATACATAATTTAAAGTCAAAATAAGGATTAAAAATATTTTGAGATATGAAAAGTGAAGTGCTATTTTATTTTAGCATTGCTTTTAAGATTTTCAACACTTGGAAAGGGGGCAAAAGTGAGCAAAGCAAACCTTAAGGAGCCATGGGAGAAGCACGTTTCAGGTAATAGTCTTGTCTGTGTTATAAACTACCTATTTAGATTGTAATAGCTGTTCTGAAATGCGTGCCTCTGCTGAGAAATAGTGATCCCGTGACAGTACAGAATGAGCCATTCAGACCCCTGGCTCTGGCCTTGTGTGTTGGGATGGGAGCTGATGACCACTCGTTGCTGCTCTTCTCTCGCAGGTGGTGGGCTATGCTTTTGACCAGGTGGAGGACCATTTGCAGACCCCTTACCATGAGACAGTCTACTCCTTGTTGGATACGCTCAGCCCTGCCTACCGGGAAGCATTTGGAAATGCCCTCCTTCAGAGACTGGAAGCTTTGAAAAGGGATGGGCAGTCATGACTCATTTTCCTCACAGTGGGGCTTCTGCTGGTACAGAGCGCTAACATAAGGTTTGACATCCTTGCATATAATCACTGTAGAAAGTGCATCGTTGGCTTTATGTGTTTATCATTCCTTCACATGTAGGCTTTTGACTCAACATAATTGACTCACAAATTGTCTCAGTTCCAGATTCATTGAAGGAATTTCAAGGCCATTACTCTAACACTGTCATTGCATTCTGATTTCTTCACACAGCCTCTCTACATTTCAATACCTAATCAGCATTTCATTCTCTTACTACAGGGCTTCAATGCTGCCAGCACTCTTTTACATAGAAAATTCTAGATTTGCACAGTGATATAGAAATTAGAATCATCTAACTTCAGACCTGGATTCAGCCTGCTAAATCAGGGGTTTACTACTAGCTGGGACTGACTTAGTAGTGGTTATTTTGTTACTGGCCTTACTGGAAACAAACTGACAACTAACTTCCCCTGCACAAATTTGGGATTTACTGTTCTACTTACATTACCAAATGGACTGATGAAGATGAATTGCTTCAATGCTACTCAACGAAGATGAAATGAAAGGCAGGGACAGAAATAGTTCTCTATTCCTTGTTTGCAACAGCCAGCCAACCTAGAGAGGACAGACCGTTAGCAAATGAATGTAACAATTACTCATTTCCAAGATATCTAAGCACATGAGCAAATAGAGGAACAGGCCCCACTGCATCCTCAGCATGTATAATTTAAAAGGAAGAAGATCCTGGTTTCCTAGGAAACTGTATTTTGGCCTGTGTTGATTCTTATTCCGAATGTTTGTTTACAATGTACAGTATATATATATATATTCAGAAAGTATTTTTGCTTCAACACTTACTTTCTATAAAGCAGTGCTTTGGTATTCCTGCAGCACCCCTCTTCCCTGCAGTCGGACAGTGTTCTGTCTCATTGCCACGTGTACAGTGTAATATGAGTGCATTGTATGGTTTGAAACCAAAGGATGAATGAAGCATTCAGAAACTTGATATTTAAAAAAGAGATGCTCTGTATTTTCTATTTTATTACAGTCCCTGGTGTTTATAAATTTAATAAACCACTTCATGCTGCTGCATGTTTTCCAGTATGTGATGAACAGAAAGGACCTGGGTGTTGTATTTTGTCACCCAAAGCAGCCACTGCAGAAATGCGTAGCAGCCATCTGCTTCTGGGCGCACCCTTCATGCATTTGTCAGTGCAGATGTTTGTGTTGTTAGTTTTCACATGGGCATTTTAGCCTCTGAAGATCATGTGAGAGGTGGTGAGGCAGAGCACTTGGCTGTCATGGGAAAGCACCGGGTTCAATCCTGAGGATTAAAACCATTTGAACAACTCAAAACAGCTGGGCGGTGGTAACCTATGCCTTTAAATCCCAGCACTCAGGAGGCAGAGGCAGACAGATCTCTGTGAGTGCGAGGCCAGCCTGGTCTACAGAGTGAGTTTCAGAACAGCCAAGGCTACACAGAGAAATCCTGTCTTGAAAAATGAAAAAAAATAAAAAAAAAAGGAACCTCAAAATGATTATGTGGACCAGGACGATTAGAGTCCTCTGTGTTGCTGGCCCCGGCAGAGATCACTGGGTGCTTGAGCCTGGCTTTATGAGGCACTCATGCTGGCATGATGGTTGGGCAATGAAGCCCAACTTCAGGTTGAACTTTTTCATGCTTAATCTCAGGCTAATAGAAGAAAATGATGTTTGTAGAGTTTGAATAAAATTGTTTACTTGCTTTTGAGTTGCATATAAAGTGATCATGTGTTTAAAAATTAAAATTGTTCATTTTGTGGTAAATGACTGATTCAAGACCTGTTCATCCATGTTAAACACTGAGTTGGAGTGAAGGGTGTCAGTCCTTTCCCAGAATCAAGGAAGTAGGTAAGAGTACAATTAGTGACAGCACGGGCAGACCTCCATCCTAAACTAAGCCAGTTTTAAAATTAAGTCTTGATTTTACTTCTAAAGGGGAAAAAAATCCAGCTGGTCACTGGTGGCACAGCTTTAATCCCAGCAGGGAGGCAGAGGCAGGTGGGTCTCTGAGTTCACAGCCAGCCTGGTCTGGGCATGGAGACACACACCATCCAAGCACTTGGGAGTTGGAGGCAGGAGAGCCTAGTCCAAGGTGGTTATCCTCCACTCCATAGGGAAGTGGAGGTCAGCCTGGGCCACAGGAGACTGCTAAAACAAACTCTGGACAAATGATTTTAGGCAACTCAAAAGGGGAAAAAGTAGTCCAGTGACCGCTTAAAATGAGGGTTAGGGGCAAAATTTAAAATGAAAGATGTTTGACTCAACTGGTAACACGAGATAGGAAATTTTTAAATAGCTGGGCCATGGAAGACCAGATGGCCTAAAGGTACCACCTCCAAACTGACAATCCGATTGGCTGTCTAAGACCCACAAGGTGAAAGGAGAGCCTGCCCCCACAAGCTGGCCTCCACAAGGACCCTGTGATGTATGCACATGCGCACACAAATTTTTTAAAAAATAATTTGCCTTGTTTTGCTTTTTTTCAAAACAGGGATTCTCTGTGTAGCCCAGCTGTCACGGAACTCATTCTGTAGACCAGGCTGGCCTTGAACTGGAAGATCTGCCTGCCTCTGCCTCCCAAGTGCTTGGATTAAAGGCATGAGTCATCACCACTTAAAAAAAAATTAATAATGCCATTTCATCAAGTAATTTTGTAGTTCTCTTAACCAGGATTTAGTGGAGAGCTCTTTGACCAGAGAGTGTACTGATGAAGTCATTCTGAAAATAAAATACAGCCGCGACGCTGACAGCTTCTCAAGTCGGGTGAGGTGGTGCATGCCCACAGTTCCAGCCGCAAGAGGATTACAAACTCAAGGGCAACTCGAGAAAGTTGGGAGACCCTTTTCACAAAATAAAAAGTTAAGAAAAAAAACCTGACTGATTGGGGCTGGAGAGGTAACTCAGTGGTTAAGAGCACTGGCCACTCTTCCAGAAGACCCAGGTTCAATTCCCAGCATCCACATGGCAGTCACAACTGTCTGTAACTACAGTTCCAGGGAATCTGACACCTTCACACCAATGCACATAAAAGTAAATTTAAAAAAAAAAACTATCTGGCAAGATGGCTCTGGGGGTAGTCACTTGCCACCAAGCCTGACAACCTGAGTTCTATCCATGGGACACAATATGGAAGGAGAGAACTAACTCCACTAGGCTGTCCTCTGACAATCCCACACGTGTGTCGTGGCATAGTCACACCTACACACAATTAAATTAGTAGATACAATTTTTAAAATGGGACACAGGGGAAATGAGTCAACAAAGGATAAAGATGCAATTTTTAAAATGGGACATAGGGGAAATGAGTCAACGAAGGATAAACTGCAAAGATTGATTTTCCTCCAATGAAAAGTTAGCCACGTTCAGAAAAGTGTTTATGCTGTGTCCTTTTGATGGGAAATATGCAGTGTTTAAAACTGAGGAAGAATGGCATGGGGAATGGGATCACACTACATAAAATCATAGGCTTTAAAATGCACTATATTAGACGTATATACAGAAGAGGAAGCAAAAATAAGCATTAAAATATTAATCACTAGGTAGTAAGATAGGCTATCCTCATGCTATGCTCTCACATACTCAGAATTTTCTTCAATGCAAAGTCTTCAAGTCGGGAATTCAGGCCTGGAGTTGGAGCTCGGGTGGAGCTCATACTTAGCATGCCCGAGATCCCTGCAGTGACACTTAGCACACTGAGAAGGGACGGGTAATGGATGTGGGGTGTCTGAGAAGTTTGTATTGACGTCCATGAAGAGAGCACAGACCCCAACTCCCATAAGGACACACCCACCTTTCCTCCAGCCCTAATGAACCCTAGAGTTTCCCACACAGCAAGTGAGCCGCTGGCGCTGTGCCTACCCTCTGTGTAGGATAGGGCCTTCTACCCATGAGACACCGTGCTCCCTCCAGTGTTGAGAAGCAAAGCCTGCTGCTGCATGATTTGTATCAGGGGAACAGAGATGGACATTTGGGAATGGGCCACATTCAACCCTCCCTTCAAGCTCCTCATTTAGGGGTGGCATTGTTAAGGCTTCACAGACGAGGAACTTGCTTAGCCACCCACCCATGAACGATGGAGTTGGAGCAGAACCCTCAAGTCTTCTGGCACTTTCCAGTACATAATAAAAGGCAGCACATACACTTAACAGTTACATACAGAGGAAAAGACTAAAAAACGCTACAATAATTGCTATAATAAAATAAGTAGGCTCAGGAGCTGGCGATATGGCTCATCAGTAAAGAAGAGTGACTGCTCTCGCAGAGGGCCTGAGTGTATTTCCTGACACATACACTGTGGCTCACGATCCTGTTACTCTAGTTCCAGGGGATTCGACATTCTCTTCTGGCCTCTGATAGCACTGGGCACGCATGTGGTGCAGAGTCATTCATGCAGGCAAACACTCATACACCTAAAATAAAAACGAATACTTTTAGGTGTGTGTGTGTGTATAAAACAAGTTAATATTTAAAACTATTCCAGGGGCTGGAGAGGTGACTCAGAGGTTAAGCACACCGGCTGCTCTTCCAGAGGTCCTGAGTTCAATTCCCAGCAACTACATGGTGGCTCACAACCATCTGTAGTGAGATCTGGTGCCCTCTTCTGGTGTTCAGAACACTGAATAAATAAATTT